>JAMWYP010000494.1:0-183042 GCA_025563575.1 Acacia pycnantha | reverse complement strand
AGATATGAATGCTTATAATTTAAGATCAACTTTTGTAAAGAATAGTCTTTAGCGCAACAAAATTCTTCTAGTATTTGGTGATGTTGACAATTCTATAGCAATTAAAGATTTAATCAAAGGGTGTGGTTGATTTGGAGAAGGAAGTAGAATTATTATCACATTAATAGATATGTAAGTGCTTAACAATACCTTTGTATATATCATATTCAGCAAAAAAGAGTTCTCTTATCTTATGCTCTACATCTCTAAAGTTTGAACTCTTTTAAGCAAAATGAATCATGTAATTGGAGTTATTACAAAAAGCAGTAGATAATCAAAATCCACTAGCTAGTATGATTTGTAAATCGTACTAGTTAGTTGATTTCCTTTAGAGTGCTGTAATAACTCTAAATAGTCTTTAAATGACTCATTTTGCTTAAAAGCATTTAAACTTAATATATGTAGAGCATGAGAGAATTCTCTTTCCTGAATATGATATGTTGTTGAAGCAGAGATATTGCTAAGTAATTGCATGTCTCTTAATGTGATAATAATTCTACTTCCCATACCAACCTCATACTTTAATTAAATCCTTAATTGCTATAAAATTAGCAATAACAACAAGTACTAGAAGACTTTTTGTACACTGAAGCCTATTCACAAAAAGTTGATATTAAATTGTAAGCGTTCATACATTTTTCCTGCAATACACCCATACCAATCATTTCTTGTTGTACTCTTACATTTTCAACAAATGAGAAAACTTCAAGTTGTTCTTTCAACTTGTCAAACATTGCACTAGCAAGAGTGATTTTGCCTATGCCACCTATACCCCAAATCCCCACAATACGGGCTTTACTTAGTAACTCTTAAATTTTTTCAATATGATGATTAATTCCAATTAATCCTTCCAAATGAAAGGGTGAATTGTTATTCAATTTGCTTAAAATATTATTGATAATCACTTTAGTAAGATGGGATCCCGGACCTAGCACAAATACAAAGTGAAAGAATCATGTTTAAGGCCTAGAGGAAGAAACCAATAAGTGAAAAATATGTAGAAGCTACCTGAAGCCTCTTCACAGAAATGAGCTTTGGAAATCTAAATTATTGTTTTGTGGAGAACAAAGAAACATTGGGTGTCTTCGCATTCTTCAGTGATATGCCAAAGCCCATGGTTTTCAATGATTTGGCCAAGTTTTCTTCTTCAGACTGGAAGGGGTGAAAACCACTAGAGCATGTTTATAGGTGGGAATCTTTGTTGTTAAAGTCATGGAGGTAGTGATAAATAGGAAGAGGCACAAGAACTATGCAGCAGGTGTATAAGGTTGACCAGGATCAAAGATACCATTTCATTTCTTCAAAGATAGCACCTTTAATGAAACCTAGTGGGAATTCATGTTTTTTATTGATAAACTTGGACACAGTTGAAAGGTTCATGGTGGTCAAGCCTAGGATACTGAGTGGTTTGGAAGGGGTAAGGAGTTGGATCTTCTGTGGTCTAGCAATTTTCTAACTTTTAGACTAGGGTCATCATCAAGAAGATCTCCTAGTGTGTCATTTGATGCTCCCCTTTCAAGTGGTGTTGATGGAGAAAGAACCTGTTTGCACTCATTATATGAAGAAATCAAGACTTCTTTAATATGCACCCTCAAATGTTTGCCAACAACATGTGTATGCATCTTACATGTAGCAAATTGCACTCAATCTAGCTTATATCGGGAACGGTGGCAATATAAAGAAGTTTATTGATTTTCGTAGGACCTCCCCAATACTAGTCATATTTATCTTTCATTATGCTTGCTACATTAGCTAACTCCATTAAATCACTTTTTGTCCACTCATCCAAAGAAACAATAAACCATGCAAATTTCATGGAAGAAGTTATTGGATGTAACATGTAAAGAATAAAAAATTTGCATGGTCAAATCATAAAAATGACTCGAAACCATAGTCATCATGCTAACATTCTTCCACTATTCTTTTTGAGGCACCCCATCTTCAAGATCAAAATAAAAGTATAGATCCTCATACCTCTTAAAGCACGGGCCTGCATTTAGCCTTACATCGTTAGCAGTTAGCACCGCATATTAACGCCGGCCTTTGTAACTGACCAACGGCAAAGTTATATTCCAGTCAAACTAGTGTGTGTTCCTTTTTTCTATGATATTGAATGATACTAAAAAAATATTTCAAAATACTGACAGACACTAAAAAAGTAAAAAAAAAAAAAGTCAAAATAATGATAAAACCGTATTTTTGTACCTAAAAAAAAGTACTTAATGTTGGGCACTCCTTTAACCAAACAATATATATATAATTTTGCACCTTGAAAGCAGCCATGTTATCATCCATTTTTACGCTTAAAAAGTCACATCATTGTCCATTTTTATACCTTGAAAATCACCCACGTCACCCTAATTGTTTTATAAATAACTTTCTAAATTTCACATGTTAACTAAAAAATTCCAAAAGCTCAGTCAAAAAGTAGGCCCCTTTTTGTACGATTCCTTTTCTTTCACCGTAGTATCTGCCAAAACACACGTGATAATGGAGCCCACCTACTTTGAAAAAATTCTATTGATTGAAGTAACTCCTGTTAGCCCCACACGCATTAACTTTTTTTTTTTTTTCCACACTTGATATGTCCCTTACGGGCTACGGCTTTATAACATCAACCTCTATCCTATCATTTTTATAAATTAGTTAACAGCATGGCAGTGAAAACGTAGATTTTAGCTGAAAACGGAAGGAGAATGAAAAATCGTAAAACGTAAAATCGTAACGTAGTAAAAACGTAAAAAAATCGTAAAAACACAAAAACGTTTGGAAAATTAGTAAAATCGTTTTAATGAAAAAAAATCGTAAAAACGTAAAATCGTAGTGATAAAACGAGTTTTTAACTACCATGGTTAACAGTCTAAAATTCAAAAGGTAATATTTGTGGATTAATTATTAATACACATATTGTAATTTAGAGAAATATTATATTGTTTATTTTTCCATATTCAGAGATTACTCGGAGTCTTTACGCCCAGCTGACTTGACTGTACGTGGTGATATAAGTTGAAGTCATGTGGGAAGGAGCATCGAAAGTTGAATGAGGATGAGAAATTAGTTGGAATGAAGTAGTAATTTCCAAGTATTTGGGCACATGCAACTATGCAAGAGTAGTTAGGGAAGGACACGGATGGAATGAAGTAGTAATATGCATTTACTCTTAATCCCAACAAATATGATAAAGGCATTTAAAGCTCAATAATTATGATAAAATCCCCTAATAAAGTATCTAAATGTATTAAAAAAAAATAAGGATTTGTTAATTTCATACTTTTTGGATTGTCTTAAGATGTTTTTATGTATTTTGTATCTTTACGCCTCATGCGGTGTTACTACGTACATAGTCCTCAGATCATATTTATAAGTCACTTATAATATGTTTTGCATAGACCAAAATTTTTTTAAGCTTCATTAAATTTGCCTTAAAATTCTACAACTTTCTAACTTCACTCCTATTTAATACACAATACAACCCATAAGAACAAAGCCGATACATAATAAATGAAAGATAAAACTATGCGTTGATATGAAAAATTTCTCTCTTTAGCTTATGAACAAGACTTTCTCCCCGTGCGTTGCACGGATGTGTTAAAATTGTAAATGAGGTAAAATGAACAACATATGCAACAATGTGTTTACTAAACCAATTCATACCAACATCCTATTATTTCAAAGAAAGGCTTTGAAAGACTTCTCTATAAACAATATTAGTTGTAATTCCAGTGTATTTATTAAATTTATCCAATATAAGTAATCTCAACCCATTGGAACTCTTGATTCTAGATAGTGCAACATATAATTGTCCATGTGAAAAGATCGAGCTTGGAAGTTAGAGACCTATACATTGGTCATTGATTGACTTTGACTTTTGTTAATTGTCATTACAAATGAGATTATGATGGCAAATTACCTCCTTGTCATATTGAAAGACATTTTAGATTCACATGGGTTCATATCCATTCTATGTATCAAAATCTCTTCACCAACGCTTATGTCATTCAATGCAATGTCTATGCCTTAATGACGTTCTTGACAAGTTGTATTATTTGTAGCCTCGAACCATTACACAACCCTGCTGCTTGATCAATATTCCATATTAACATAATTGGTACACCTACTTTCAATACCAATTTATGATGAGGTATCCCTAAGCATTTAATTGCATTTAGATCTTCTGTGTTATACAAATCCTCGAAGATTCCATTAGCATAATCTGTACAACTTATAGAGTCAAAACTAAAGTACTCTACCGTATCACCTAGTAACAAAGAACAAATGTACTCATTTAAAATGTCGACATTTTATGCTGTAGGGGTAAGTAAGAATGGAGTTATTGTTGAGGTAATCTCTGTCCACTACACGTTCTATTAAATTTGGGTAATATTCAACGATGCCCTTAATTGGATTACAATCATCATGAAGTAAAAACTCTAAAGGTATCATGATGTCTACAATACCATCGTTTGGTAACCCAATGTCTCTGTCTCCTAAATGTAACAACCATTCTGAAAATGTTTTAATTTTCTCTTGTTCGACTGGATCGCTCGAAGACTTAAACCCCATATTCTTGGTTAGTCGAAGCTAAGTAAACTACATTCATTCCAAAGATGATAAGCGTTGATAGTTGCATTTACTAATTCTTTGTTGTTGTTTAACTCTTGCAAAATGAGCTCACTTGAAGTGGCAAATGAATAAGTAATTAAACTCCCATAATTGGCTCACTTTAGTTTTTTTAGAAAAATGACAACAGTTTATCTATTCCTAGACTCATCAGTTCAATCACATTTCCTTCTTTCATAAATTATCTTCTCACTTATTAAAACCATCAAAATACAATCATATCCCCAAATCCAATACACCCAATTCCTACAATCAATGTTTCACCCAAAAATTTCAAACATACACATTCTTATAAATCTCAATTCCAATCTACTTAATCCTCAATATAACCTCCAATAAATTAAAATGAATTATAAATTCGGATATAAGAGACTTATTGTCACAAATATCAGTTTTTCGACTCAATACTAACTTATATAAGTATAACCTAATTATTAAATAACTCTTCAAACCTCCAGATAATCGAAATTATGTCAAACTCAATCAAATCTCAAATCTCAACTCATAATTTCATATAGTTCAAGATTTAGCAAAACTAAACCGATTAAACATTCGATAGTACCTATAGTAATCCAAATAAATGACTTAAACAACATTTAATTGGTAAAAACATCCTATATGACATAAATCCTAAACAAATTTTTAAAATAGAAAATTAATTTTAAATTCCTACAACAACCAACAAATCTAAACCGATTAAAATTATCTATTAATTATCCTTTACATATATATACAGTCATTCATTGTCAACACTCAACTCTCCCAAAATTGTAACCCCAAAAATTTCACCAATCAGCACAATATTATCCTCATTAGAAAGAGAAAAATATGCGGAAGAACTTCCATGAAGGAAGTTTGTTGAAAAGAAGTTAGTTCTGAAACAATGAAGGACAGTGCCAGAAACGCGCTTGCAAGCTCAATGCTGACCCCAATTATTTTTCCACAAATGACGATCGATCAAGTGGGGGTATATATAGTACCCTCAGACACACATGAAGGGGCCATGTGCCCCTTATGGACGAGTGGGAGGGGTATTAAATACCCCCGCCTTCCCCTTTGACTAAAGGAGCACGATCCTTTTAGTATATTTTTACTATTATATATTTTTTTATTCATTTTCTTTTATCAATTCTCCCTTTATTATAATTCAATCCTAAAAGTAATAATCAGGATATTACACACAAATCTGTCATCTGCATTATAAGGTAGATCATCAATACATTAGATAATTACTCTCACTGTTATGGTAAATTTGTAATCATGATAAATTTGATTTAATTTGACTTATTTATTTATTTGAAGATAATTTTGTTTCATAAAACTTGGAAATGGAATGTTCTCTTTGATTCTACATTTATAGGTTGAGATAAAAACAGTCTCGTATTTTATAGTAATTGGTTGGTTAGTTGTTGCTAATATATTTAAGAATTCTAACGTAAAAGAGATTCTTGGAACAAACAACCCCGTTGTGTTGCACAGTTGTGTTTTATCTAGCTTGTGAAAATTACATTTACACACATTTAAATTTTTTAAAAAAATATCTATTAGCCTATGAATATTGAGATGTGAGCTTTTGCAATTCAGAATTGATAAATTTAGCTCCATCCATCCAAATTCTAAATTACATCAACCTCATCAAATAAGGTTTTGAAACACTTTTCTCAAGTCCTCTGTGATCCCTTCAGACTACCCATGACTAATAGATAAAGAGCAACATTGGACATAGACTACCCTTGGCTCTTGTTGATGTCATTACAAATGAAATAATGATTGAGAATTGTAACAACCCGACTTTTCGAAAGCAGTATAAATTTTTTTTTTTTAAAATCATCAGAGTAGAGCATTTGAGCGGAAGAGTAACTGATATATAGATTCAAAAAGCCAACAGTAGTGTATCTGGCTGATTACAAAGGCGGCTCAATAACCGAGAGTTTTCAGAAATAAAAGACAACATCAAAGGAAGACTCTGCCGAACAACGAAGTGAAGTCTTGATCCGGTCTTCTACGCGGGTCGCTTGCCTCCATCCTCGGTCCTTGGTCCTCCCGAGCTCGACGCTATGTTATGGGCCGAGATCCGCACCGGATCTCGAGTAACTAAGTAACCTCATATTCATATATACAACATATGCATTACGTATAATCATACAAAGAAACAAGCATATCCCAACAGCACATAATCCCTTTGGCAAATGCGTCACACCTAGCTATCGTGTCACACTTAGCAGCATTTCACACCTAGCAATCGTGTCACACCTAGCATTTCACACCTAGCAATCGTATCCCAATACCCCGCAAGCATAACAACGATACATGAAGATATCACGAGCTAACAATTACCACAGTAGGCATACGTTACACATAGTACATATACGCATACAATAAACATCAGATTAGTGTTACAGTACGCGAACGTACATACTTTCGTAAACCGAATGAATGGCCGTGTAAGTGTCTATCATGGGGGCCTCACCGAGTTCACGGCGACTTAATGGCTTACCCACATAGACTAGCCTTTCCTTCGACACCAAAGCTGTTTCTAACATATTTGCATTCAATAAACATACCATAACAATACACATAGCACCTATATGCATACCATAAACATAAGAGTTAATGTTACAAGACGCGGACGTACCTTCGTTGGCAGACACGGTATTTCTAGCACGTTTTACTTTAAAATCGTACTTTTTACGGAAAATCGTGAAATCTCCAACAATGCTCGTCGGGCAACAACGAATTCAAAGAAATCGGGATTTCGATATCCTATAAGGGTAATATCACTTTCATTAGTGATTTGACATTATAATCGGCATTTTAGGTAAAAATTACCATTTTTCCCTTCTACCCCTAATCGGCGGAATTTCGCCAGCACTTCGTTACTCTAGCAAATTTTCTTCCCGAAATTTCGCCAGAACTTCGACGTAATTATGATTTTCGAAAATAATGACTAAAATAGCCCTCCCATATGATACCCAATCATACTTGAAAAATTTAAAGGCTACTCTAGCATTACTACTCTAACTATTGAAAGAACTACGAAAGCTTAAAGCTCTGCACCGAAAAACTTACCCAGAGCTTCGCTGTAATTTTTCCCAGAGCTTCTCTCTCTAAAATCCTCTCTATAGAATCAGTTTTGCTCTTCAAAATGGTGTGAGAAATGAAGAGGAAACTTGGCTATTTATAGAAGAAAATGTGACACTATTCACTACTTTTTCATATCGGATATCGGCCACCGGATCGCACTTTGCCACATGTCACGATCCTCACCGGGCCACTTGGCAGCTGACATCATCATTTAAAGCCATGATGTCATGGTGGTGATGTCACTTACTTCCTCAAGAAGTCAGTCTTACCGATAAGTTTCGATCGGTGTCCGAATCGCGTACTTTCGGAGAAATCTCAAAATTCGGTTAACTAACTTTGAAGATCTCCTCTTACTTACTAGAAATGTCTATTCTAATCTAAACCTTGATTCCATACAGGGCATTCCGTGTTCAGTAAAGTTTCTCGAAAACGTGTCCAGACGGTCCTATATTTAAAGCGCGTTTCGAATCACTAATCTCTAGAGAAAATTCACCGATTCCAAATATGTCTAAATAAATTCAAACTCATTCCTAGATATTGAGTTAGAATTTATTTTCTTTATTTCCCAAAATATGCCTATATGCATTTTTCCCTATTTTGTTTTATTAGGAAAATGCACAAACTACTTCTAATTTACTTCCTAAGAGGTCACTTGAAGGTAAAAACTCACCGATCAATATTTTACCTTGACCTTGGAATTCCTATTCCTAGATCTCTAGATAGGATCCGTTTCCTAATTATTTAATTACTATTCATCATAATAAATTATATATTAAAATAATGTAACATGTGCAAAAATGCTACAAATATCATGATATTATTCCATTGCTTCTTATCTTCATTTTGAACTCATGATTTTCGGTCAAAAATCTGGTCCCTTTTATTTAATTTTCGTTTTTATTTAATTAATAATTAATTAATATTATATAAAATAATTATTTAATAATTATTTTTATATAATTTTTACAAAATTTCCTATTGGTCCATACTTGTATTTAGGCTCAAAAATACCTAAACTCAACTATTTTTGTCCAAAATTTACAATTAATTAGTAAATATATTTTTACTAATTCTTGGCCAAAAACCACTAATTTTAGGGTTTTACATAATTATCTCCGAATTTCCTTTGCTTATGCTTAAGTAATTAGCCCAATATTACTTAATTACTTAATTATCACAAGTTGATAATTTTCTTACTTAGAACACCTCATTACCTTCATACTTTTGTATTGACATTTTTGTTTTCATGTCTCCTGCATTATCTTAGCATCTACGGGGTATTTCGGTCATTTCCTTACTTTTTGAGTATTCTTCTACAATTTCTCCAAGTTTGTAACTTAATAAATTACCTAAATTAGGGACAATATCATTCCCTATTTCAAACAGATTTTTACTTGCCTCCTTTATAGCTTTCACAGGTATTTATAACCCATAATGTATTTTAGGGACCTATATGCAATTTTCAACATTTTAGGGACCTAATTGCAATTTATCTAATTTCAAGAGAAATTACCCTGACAACAAGGTAAACTCAATACAAGGTGCTCGAGACCTCATATTCACCTATTTTTAATGGGTATTATTTACTCATTTTATAATTTTACCCTAAGTCATATTTTAGGGTATTACAAGAATTGTCTCCTCATCATGCTAAAAGATAGCTTAGAATCCAAAGGATTCATGTCCATACGATGTATTAACATATCTTCTCCAGCACTTATCCCGTTTAACGCATTTGAACTTATGAAGTTTTTGCACAGATGTGCTGTTCACAATCTAGCCCCATTGCACAAACTGACTACTTGATAAATGTTTCTTATCAACATAATTGGTATGCCAACTTTAAGGATCAGCTTATGATGAGACATCCTTGAGCATTTGATTGTGTTGAGGGATTTACTATCATACATTAGAGAGGATTAATTATCTAAATTGCAAGACAAAATACATGTGCATTTCATAGAGTCGTGTATATATATATATATAGTTTTTGTTTGAAAAAATATAGTTAAATACCTCAATTTAGATATCATATATGTCATAGTTTCTTAAAAGTTAGAACCACCCCCACACAATGTGAGTGATTCTTTTCTTTCTATTTAAGACAAAATACTCGTGCGTTGCACGAAAACATAAAACTTAAATTGTAAGGACATATATAATTGTTGTTCGAAGAAACATAGTTAAACACATCAAATTAGACATATACATGTCCTAATTTCTCAAAAGTTAGAACCACTTTTGCTTCTTATGTTGACCATTAATACAAAGATTTACATCATAACAATGGAAAGACTAAGTCCTAACTTATTCATGACCACCTTTGCTTATATAATCAATTATCAATTATCAATTATTACATATTAATAATAAATATAAATATAATTCTCTAAATCCCATAAGTAATAATACTAATATTGAATTCATAGAGACCAGTAATTACTTCGTTTTTTTGCCAAAATTACTTTATCATCCGCCAAAATTACCTAAGACTTAATGACACTGTCATTTCTAGAAAATCAATTATTGAAGGAGAGGGGGAAACACAGTAACTTAGGTATACAATTGTGTATGCAAGTCAATTATTAGATCTTTTTTTTTATACAATATTAGATCTTAAGTAAATTAGTTTGTAAGTAAATAAATGATGTAATTTTTAACTATTTTTATTTTTTAATCACCTGATTAAATGATTTCTCAATCAGAAGTTATGATTATGAATTGTGAGATTTTGCCCCATAAATCCAAGAATTATCAGAAATTATTAGGAGATACAATTCTTAAGTAGTGTTTTTTTTTTTTTTGAACAATAGTAGTGTTTTTTTTATGGAAAAAATGAAAATAGTTAAAAATGTTTATCCCAAAAATTGAAGATGCAAAAGGGTAGTCAATTAGTATGAACAACACAAACACAAATTTATTTTTTATTTTTTTTAAAAAGATTAACAACAAATATTATAAGCTTTCAAAAGGATAAGCAAGCCCAACTCTTTTTTTCAAGTGCTCGAGACCCATATATAAGTTCCACCGACGTCAAGCAGAACTTTATTAGCGGCAAAGGTGAGTCATTATCTCAGTGTGATTCTAGCCTTAAGAAAGAAGAGGCTCGAATGTGGTGGTTGCTATGGGAGGGTATATATAGAGAAGATAATGCCAAAAAGAGAGAATGACAAATATGAGGAAGAGGGTGAGTGATAAATATCCGTTTAGAATATTTATATAAATTTGAATTTATAGTTTGGAGAAAAAAATATAGAATTTAAATATAAATTTAAAATCCAAAAAAAAGAAAAGAGAATGGCACAGGAATTTAGAATACATTGAAAAAAGAAGATGCATTAATGTAGCAGTATGAAAAGGAGAAAAAGAGTGGAGAAAAAGAATCAGACCTTAAAAAGAAGAGGAGGGGATTTCAAAATTTCAAATTCAAATACTGACCAATCAAATAGATATTTGTAGAGTCTCTATATTGTCATGTTACATTTTTCTCGTAGAAAATATTTGATTTTAAATAGTGTATATTCATAAAAATTCAAGATGTTTTCTTATAGTTTTAATTGAGAATGCAAAGTGTATTCTAAAATGATATTTACTAATTTACATTCATCCTCTCTCACTCATTTTGATTGATTGATTATTGATTTCAAATTTTCAAAAATTAATCAAATAAAAAATCTTGATTCTCTGAACATACTCGCTTACCTACAAAAGCAGTCAAATGAACCATAACGAATGAGATTATTACGTATGCATGATAAATGAATAACTTAAGAATTATATAAAAGAGAAAAAGCAATTTGGAAAACTTACCTCCTCCACCATTGAGTACCTGGTTTCCAACGTCTGTTCGCTTCTTCCTTATATGATGAAAATTTGTTTTGCAAATAGAAATTATTTCGAAATGCCACTGATGGAACATTCATCTCGCATCTTGCAATATATGTAGATGGTGATACTCTAATGATAGAGTCAATAGTTCAGACCTGAAAGGATGATCTGGTCTGCGAAATTAACATCACAGAAAATGGACAGACAGATTGGAATTATTTTTGCATTCTATTGGCATGGATCGCCAAGTCAACATGTTTAAGAATTTTCAATAGGCTTCATTCTTTCATTACACTCAGGAAGACTGTTCACACAGTTGTATGCATAAAAATCATATCTTCTTACGAATGGATTTCGAAAATTGAAGCCTCTTTTCAAGATGGTTGAGATTATTAATTACTTTCATTATGATATGAGTATGACAGTGTGAACAAAGTGGCATTGACTTATTTAACATCTGTGGGTATTTCATTGAAACTCTATATTTCGGAAACACGCACTGCATTAAATATATGGAGATGCCATGCGGAATCCATTAATTGCATTAACCTATTATGAGGGATACGAAAGTCACTGCCAAACGTGGAAAAACAGGCAACTATATATAGTTTAATAACCTAAGTTTTTTACAAATATCAGAGAAATGTAAAAAATAATAAAAAATAATATCTACTATATTGAGCAACATAACTGTAACATTAACTTGATAAACAAACAAAAAACTTGTCACTTAAAATTATTAAACTACGTGCGTCTAGTTAACTTTTTACATCAAACCATGTACTTCAAATTCCTTATCAAACTTTGTACTTATATATTTTAATGATTGTTAATATATATGTGTATATTAACAATCATTAAAATAGAGGTTATTCAATTGACAACATTGATAATGAATTGAGGTTAAATACCAATGTTATCCATATATACAAGCTAAATTAAAAGTAGTATATTTGAAGTGTACGTCATGGAAGTTATTTAATTATTATGTCGGAAATGAGTGAAAACTGGGGAAAAAAAATAGAAGACTGCAACCATAAACGAATGCATTAAGAAAATCATAATATGATACATATTATCAAACTTAACAACAATGGAGGACAACAATAATTAAATCTACTGACTCAAGTTCCATCATAGGGCGCTTGTGGACGCTGCAACATCGTTCAACAAATCTTTGAATAATTCGATCAACTCTTATCGTTAATATGACGTGAGAAAATCCTTGAGTTAAAATTTGCAGGTTGGAATCCATGTTACTCGTCATATCGGGTTGGTTTCTGAATCAGTGACTTTCAGAGGATTTGCTTTGTGGTGGAAAAAAAACTAACGTGTACTAATGCCTTTGATAATGTTGGTGATTTAATGGTTTTTGGTTGCACGTTTCTCGGAAAACCATCTTTGCCAAGGAAGCGCACTACTGGGTTAAATTTAAAAAATCACTAACATCCTCACGAACGCTAATCAAACAGTTTTTAAGGTAGTTGAATTGGCGTGACTACAAATGAAACTAGAAAAATAACTATTTTTCAGAAAAATTAAATGACATTACCACAAACAAATAGAAACATAAATATAAACTTTGAAACATTAATATATATACCTTGCCACGTAATAAGGATTGCATAATGTCTCACGGGAGAACTTTGGAAAAAATGAACAAAAAACTAAACAAAGTGATACTTTTAAAAAACTAAAAACCAATGAAACAACTGAAATACATCAGAATCCCTTTAAAATGCATTGAAGATATATTAAACTGGTCTTCCTTCCTGTAACATCCTGTTTTCTAAAGCGATTTTTTTTTTTATCAGATTGGAGCAATAGAGCGGAAGAGTAACTGGTTCATAGCCAAAACATCAACCATTGTGTAACATTGTATTGATTACAGTAATCCTAGGGTTTGGAAAGTAAATATCAGAAAGAAACAGAAAGCAGAAAGGGAATACGTAAAGCGGTAAAGATAGATAAGTCTCTGGCTGCACGTTCGTGTAACGGTTAATCTCATTCCCAAACAATACAAGATAATGCACAACAGATATTCTAGAGCAAATACAACAGTATATCATTACATAAGCATATAGCAGATGCATGATCATTATGCCGACAAACATAAGAGATAAGCAGTATGTGAGCCCCACAATGTAAAACAACAATAACAAACTGCACTATTCACCAAGGCCACGATACCACTGTGTCCTCAGCGCTAGGAAAACATAACGGCATTATAATGACATAACCCGTATAAAACTTTCTGTATAACGGTCTACGAACGTATCTTTGACATATATGCATTTAAGCAGCACAAGATTAGTATTACAGTACGCGTCCGTACCTTCGCTGATGACATTTTAGGTAAAAATTACCATTTTGCCCCTATACCCCTAATTGGCGGAATTTCACAAGACTTCGCTACTTTGGCCCGATTTTCCAAAATTTTGCGTAACTTCACCCAATGATAATTTTCGAAATTCTAGACTAATATAGCCCTATCATATGATATCCAATCATGCTTGAAAAATTAAAGGCTATACTAGCAGTACTACTCTAACTATTGAAAGAACTACGAAAACTTAAAGCTCGGTACTGAAAAACTTACCCAGAGCTTCGCTACAGATTTTCCCAGAGCACCTCTCTCTAATTTCTCTCTCTAGATCGGTTTTGCTTCTTGGATTTTTGAGAAAATGAAGAGGAAGAGGGGGTATTTATAGGTTTGGGGTTAGGATTTCGGCCGTCGGATCAACTTTATGAGAAACGATCTGAACCGTCCAGGGAAAACTTTTGCAACAAGTTTTTTCCTCCCTTTCTCTCTCCTGGTCGACATGAGGGGGCTGAGGTGGCAGCTTGTGAGTGGTTCAAAAATGGTGACTCACAATCACTTTATGCCCGGTCTGGCCGATTTCCCCGATCGGTACCCGATTCGCATAATTTCGGAAAAATCTCAAAATTCTGGATTGACAACTTTGAAGACATATTATCACTTATTAGAAATGTCCAAGTTAACCTAAATTTTGATTCCATATAGGCCTCCAACAATCATCAAGTTCCTCGAAAAGCGTGCTGGCTACTTTAACGATTTTCTGAAATCATCAACTTCTGGACAAAAATTCACTGAGTCCAAATATGTCCAGATAATTTCAAACTCATTTCTAGATGTTGAGTTAGAATTTATTTTCTTTAGGTCCAAAAATGTGCCTATCTGCATTTTTCCCTATTTCGTTTTATTAGGAAAATGCTCAATCGGCTTCAGAATTAACTTCCGGAAAAGCCTAACAGAAGATAAAAACTCACCGATCAATATTTTGCCTTGACTTCAAAATTCCCATTCCTAGATCTCTAGATAGGATCCGTTTCCTATATTTTTTGTTACTATTCACCATATTTAATTATATTATATAATAATAAAACTTTTGAAAATATCATGATATTTCTTTCTTTGATCCTATCCTCATTTTTTTTATTTTCTTGGCCAAATTTTCGGCTGGCCCTATTTATTATTTAATAAACATTTATTTTTTATTTAATTAATTATTTAATTATTCACTTATTTAATTTTTCCCAAAAATTCCACAAAAATCCCTAATTGGTCCATTCTTGTATTTAGGCTTAAAAATACCTAAACTCAACTATTTTTCTCCAAAATTTCTAATTAATTAACAAATATATTTTTACTAATTTTAAGCCAAAAACCACTAATTTTAGGGTTTCATATAATTATTCATGAATTTCCTTCGCTTATGCTTAAGAAATTAGCCAATAAATACTTAATTACCTTCTTATCAATAGTTGATAATTTTCTTAATTAGAACAACTCATTACCTCATAGCTTTTACACTGACATTTCTGTTTCCACGTCCTCTGCATTATTTTAGGATTTTACAAAGGTATTTTAGTCATTTCTATACTTTTTTGAGCATTCTTATTCAATTTCTCCAAGTTCATAATTTATTAAATTACCATAATTAGAGATAATATATTCTCATAATTCAATTGGTCATTTTACTGCCTTTTAGGAGTTTTCATAATTTTTCTAAGTTATTTATGTCCCTCAGGGGCATTTTCGTCATTTTGGCACTTTGGCCCTTAAATTCTCTAATTTCCTACAGAATTCAACTTAGAAAAATAGACTATATTTACACAAGTTTTAAGGTCAAAACTTCACTTATCAGAAATATCCAATTTATTTATAATATTCCAGATAATAAATATCCGGGTATTACACTTCCGCGAATCATAGCTTCATATTGTTCTTGCTAAGTTGTTGAGGAATCAGGGCTACCACCAAGCTCATCAGCAACCATACGGTTAAGTTTGAAACGAAAACCAACAACCGCATGATGATGGTAGTTGTATATAGCCTGAGATAAATCACAATGGCTGGCAAAGAGTATGTCCCCATCTACAATAAATTGATAAATGTCTTAGATATAGATGTTTTAAAAAAAATAAAAATAAAAAATTGAAGTTTGACAAACCACTCATCCTCTTCATCTTCACCCACAACAAAGCCACAACAATGTCATCCTTGTCTAATACCTGTGAATAGCTATTCGAGGCCCAAAACGCTGAAAATCCTCTAAAACATCAATAGAATGGATTTCATCTAACAAAACATGACATAATAGTAAGAGAAAAATAGGAAAAAGGATATACATATATTTTGCTATATAACCAATACGCACCTCTCATCCATAATTTCGAAACAGAACTGGTATTCTGACTCACCATATATTTTGCTATATAACCAATATTTGGCGGTGCATTTTGGTAGGTGGAATATCCCAGAAATTAGCAATGACTTTAACACAAATGGACTAATTGTTCCTCCTGCAGTCACATTGCAGGAATGAAACAACTCTGGAAGATGCCATTTCAGAGGAAAGCAATTTCGACAATGACATTTACAATAGCAATATAGGGTTCAATGTTTGGTGAATTGGAGTTTCCCAACTGTGAGCCGATCAATACCATCTATCAGTTTAAATAAGGTGACTGCTATTGCACCAAACTTCGGAATGACATAAGTACATTAAACTGCATTAACTCATTCCACCGAACAAATCATCCAATGCTCATATCAACATCTATCTAATTGCATGGGAATATACATAAACGCATGGGGAATATAATATGTCATTGGAATTCTTCTTGTAATAAATGGTATCAAACTCCTTTGAATGTTTGGCCCAATAATATCTGTTCCGCAGTTGAATTTAGGTTCATGATAAGGCGCATATAATGCTGATAATTAATGCACGTGGGTCGTTTAGTTGAAAGCATGAGTGGCCCAGTTTGAAATATACGTACATTAAATGGAAGAATGGAAAAAAAGATTGACATGGCCAATGGGTGAGTGATTCTGTTTGAAATGCTGTATGAATTGTAAGGGATTGCTCAGATGTAGATGTTACACGTGGACCAATAATGTTGTGACTTTTTGCCAACTGTGATGACACTGTGGACCAATAATCTATGAGCCACAAGGTTTAGTAGTATATTGATTGATGATTGATGATTGATGATTGATGATTGATGATTGATTGATTGATGATTGATTGATGTCTTTGGTGTGACTCGTTTAAAAGTAGGTCCATCTTTCTTGTGGTCGAGGGAGCAGCGTGATCCGTGACGTCCTGCAACCGTGAAGCCCTCGAACAAATCAGATCGTCGTCTGTGCCTCCCGTTGGTGTTTTCGATTCATTTTGCTCTTCTTTTTTCCTTGTCTTGTTCTGTTTTCAAGAGTTTATATGATGATTCGTGTATGATACTCCATTCAGATTCTCTGTCTTTATATCGCAATTGTTTTTATTTCCCAGAGTTACATTTTTCATTCAGATATTAATGAATATAATAGAAGTAGGTTCATCTTCTTTGCTGAGTCAGTAACTTTTCTAATACTCAGTTTCTTTATGATATAATTTGACTTCAACATTGTTTTTTATCAGATATTCTCATTTAGCTTATCTATCCCACCTACGTAATAATGTAATGTTGAGACTAGTTTTTCGCTTCATTTAGTTTTACATCTTTGTTTTTCTGGCTGATCATGCACTTACAGATTCCTTTATGTAATGAGTAAAATTATGGTTTGTTATGATGTTGGCTTATGTCCTGTTATTACTGTGTCAAAAATTCATAAATAAACTTCACATTATTTGGTGGCTACTCAAAAATATGGAGGCAAAAAACAACAAATTTATTGCAATGTGCTGTTTTTGTAGTTCTTGTAGTTAAATCATTAAAAAAAGTTTCAGATAAGTTTTCATATTTTCATTGTTTGAAACTATAGTTTTTCAGAACAATTATCTAATCAACTTTTGCTTGCTCTTTCTTTGGCCTCAGTTTCAGGTTGCTGAAGGTTGGAGCTAGAAATTGCTATCAAGTGTATGAAACCACATTGCTTTAAGGCTCCTAGAAGCTTTATTGATCCTATTGGCTTTATCAATTTCAATAGCTAACAGATTTATCTCTCTGAGTGGCATTTAAAGAATATCAGGTAGCTTCTACACATTTTTATTTATTTATTGTTTCTTTCTTTGGGCATTAAAGATTATCATTCTTTTAATTTGCATTTGTGCTAGGCCTGAACCTAAACTCATTTAAATGATTGCTAAGGATATTTTGAGCAAATGGAATAAAATGTCATCATTTTATTTCGAAGGATTAGTTGTGGTTGGTCATCATATTTAAAAAATTGAAGAGTTACTAAGTAAAGCTCATCCTGTGGGGATTTGGGGTATGAGTGGTATAGACAAGACTACTCTAGCTAGTGCTGTATTTGACAAGTTGAAAGAAGAGTTTGAAGCTTTCTCATTTCTTGAAAATGTAAGAGTATAACTAGAACAAACTGGATTGGTTGAATTACATGAAAAATGCCTAAAAAGTTGTTAAAAGATGAAGATATGAATGCTTATAATTTAAGATCAACTTTTGTAAAGAATAGTCTTTAGCGCAACAAAATTCTTCTAGTATTTGATGATGTTGACAATTCTATAGCAATTAAAGATTTAATCAAAGGGTGTGATTGATTTGGAGAAAGAAGAAGAATTATTATTACATCAATAGATATGCAAGTGCTTAATAATACCTTTGTATATATCATATTCAGCAAAAAAGAGTTATGTTATCTTATGCTCTACATCTCTAAAGTTTGTACTCTTTTAAGCAAAATGAGTCATGTAAATGTTATTTGCAGTTATTAGAAAAAGCAGTAGGTAATCGAAATCCACTAGCTAGTATGATTTGTAAATCGTACTAGTTAGTTGATTTCCTTTAGGGTATGTTTGGTTTGAGGAAAGGGGAGGGAGGGAGAGGGGAGGGGAGAGAAAAAAAAATGAGAGGAGGGAAAAAAAAATCAAAATTGAGTGTAGTGGGGCCCACCAGTTTTCCTCCCCCCTTTTTTTCTCTCCCTCCCCTTCCATCCCCTCCCTTCCTCAAACCAAACATACCCTTAGGGTATGTTTGGTTTAAGGAGGGAGAGGGAGGGGAGGGGAGGAGAGAAGAAAGGAGGGGAGAGGAAAACTTGTGGGCCCCACTACACTCAATTTTGAAAAAAATTTCCCTCATCTCCTTTTTTTCTCTCCCCTCCCTCCCTCCCTCCCCTTCCCTCAAACCAAACATACCCTTAGAGTGCTGTAATAACTCTAAATAGTCTTGAAATGACTCATTTTGCTTAAAAGCATTTAAACTTAATAGATGTAGAGCATGAGAGAATTCTCTTTCCTGAATATGATATGTTGTTGAAGCAGAGATATTGATAAGTACTTGCATGTCTCTTGACGTGATAATAATTCTACTTCCTTCCCCAAACCAACCTCATACTTTGATTAAATCTTTAATGGGGATATCATTTCTACATTTGATGCAGAAAAAAATTTCTGCAGCAAGTATGAAACTACGCCGTTTCATTAATTTTTTTTTTCAACTTCTCGCTCAATTGCACAAGCTTCTTGTTTCCTCTTGTTTCCTTCTCTTCTTCATCCAGAACACAGAGTATCACTGTGCCTTTAACTTATTGTTCAGCTTTCTCGCTCTTAATTAAAAAACCACACCACCCTCTCTCACCCTCCTCCTCCTTTTGCAACCTCAACATCTTCTGCAAACTGAACCCGAATGAACCATGTAAACAGCCTTTTGCTTTGGATGCTTTGGGTTAATGTGCAGCGACATATATGAGTAGAATGACAAAGCTTTTGGTTCCTAATATATATATACATGCTATCCAGCAACCTCCTCTGCTTTAATATCCTTTAAGCAGAGCATCCATATGGAATCCTAACTACATTATATTCAATAGCTTACATTGGAAAACTCACGGAACTAGAAGAAGAGAAGCTTGAAGACTCACTTCGGTTAGTTTCTAGCTTGCACGTTTGAACTCTCCTTTCTCGTCTTTCACTCCGTCTCTGCCTCTGTTTTCAGATTCTCGACTCTCTCGCTCAAATTACTCTCTAGCTCTTGATGTTTCGGTTTAACGCATATTTATGGGCAGTCAATTGTTTATAGAGTAAGTCAGTCGATTGTTTCACTGCAAGAGCAATTTATGGGCAAGTAATGTAAATAGCCCCCGGCTCTATCACTGAATATTCACATTCAGCTAAAAGTCATTGTTTTACTGCAAGAGCAATTTATGGGCAAGTCATGCAAAAAATAATTGAAACGTAGCGTTTTGATCCTTGCTGTAGATTTGTTTTCCGCATCAAATGCTGAAATGATTTCTCCATCTTTAATTGCTATAAAATTAGCAATATTAACAAGTACTAGAAGACTTTTTTTACACTGAAGCCTATTCACAAAAAGTTGATATTAAATTGTAAGCGTTCATACATTTTTCCTGTAATACACCCATACCAATCATTTCTTGTTGTACTCTTACATTTTCAACAAATGAGAAAACTTCAAGTTGTTCTTTCAACTTGTCAAACATTGCACTAGCAAGAGTGATTTTGCCTGTGCCACCTATAACAGAATTTTAATTATTTTGCAAGCCATATCACAGTTCCCACTTATCAAATAGGTGATGAATCAGAATTGGGCACCTTATCGGTATCACCTAGGAGGAAGGGAGATTTCGCTCTACCCTTGGATCGTGGGTGAACCCAACCCTTTTCTTAAAATTCTCCTATCAAAGAAAAAAAAAATTGTGCACCTTATGGGCAATATCCTATTTATAGAGATTGCCTAGGGTTTCCCTCTCCCAGTCATGCGTCCGTTACTCAGGCCAAGTGTGCCTCCACATTCTGCACACATGTCTGCTCCACTACTTGTACTATCCAGGATTATAGGCATGATCAAAAGATGATTAGCATTTACCTGATTATGGAGGGATCCTGTCATAAAGCGCCCCTGTTGGACCGCATGTCTGCCAAGCCCATTATATGAATCTATAACACCCAGAATTTTAATTATTTTGCAAGCCATATCACAGTTCCCATTTATCATATTATTGTTTCAACGACAAACAATTTAATGTAATACATATTGCACAAATTTATGAAGTACGGATATTGGAGGAAAATATTGTTTATGATCTGAAATCGACAATTGATTCAGCGGATAAAACGAAGAAAACCCCTCTCATCATCTAGTATTTTTATTGTAGTATTAATTGCTATACATAATTAGGGAGGTTTTGGGAGGGAAAAAATATTGATGTTCTTATATTTTTCGAACACCTTCTCTTATTACTACTAGCTACTATCAAGGTTGTCAAACTCGCAAGTTTAAGTAAACTCATGTAAACTCGTATCGCAAACCCCCTAAGAGTTTTCTTTCACTATTAAATAGGTATTAATAGTGTATAATAAATAATTAAAATATAAAAAATGACAATAATTTGATTTAAATATATTTTAAATCTAAATAATTGAAATTAAATCCATTAATATTCAAAATTTACCATATTTAAAAAATAAATTTTTATAAAACTCATATAAAACCATTGAGCATGATCAAATAAAAAAACTTAACACGAGTTTAATAGAGAGTTAACAAGGTTTTATAAGTTAGAAACGTAAAAACGGCAAACTCGGTGTATAAACTCGTGAATTTAACCGAGTTTACAACGGTCACGAGTTTACCAGTAACTTGACTCGATTCGGTAAATTAGAAATGAAAAACGGTAAACTTGAAGAGTTAACTAGCGAGTTTGACAATAATGGCTACTATAGTATCTATGTCTCCTTGTGTGTAGAATAATATATAAAAGAGACATTATTTACCTTGGATTTTTTTGTTTTTTTTTTGGCCAAAATATTTACCTTGGATTAAAGCACTGCATTTAGCCTTACATCGTTGGCAGTTAGCACCGCATATTAACGCCAGCCTTCGTATATCGTAACTGACCAACGGCAAAGTTATATTCCTCTCCCGTCAAACTAGTGTGTGTTCCTTTTCTCCATGGAATTGAATAATACTAAAAAAGTATTTCATATTAACAGATACTAAAAAAAATAAAAAATAAAGTCAAAATAATGAGAAAAAAAGTATTTAGTGTTGGACACACTTTTAATCAAACAATATATATATATATAAAGCAGCCATGTTATCATCCATTTTTACGCCTTAAAAAGTCACATCATGGTCCATTTTTATACCTTGAAAATCACGTTTCCATCCACGTCACCCTACTTTTTTTATAAATAACTTTCAAAAAGTAGTCATCGCCAGGGTTGGGGGTGAGGGAAGGAGCATGGAAGGAAGTATGTGGGCCCCTTTTTGTACTATTCCTTTTCTTTCACCATAGTATCTACCAAAACACACGTACTTTGAAAAAAATTCATTTCAGGGTGCTTTTAGGACTGACAATCCTAAAAAAGGCCCCAGCCTTTTCTGGGATTTTCAGAATCTTATATGAGTTGTCAATGGGGCTGATATAGTTGTTAATGGGGTACTGATATAGTTTTCAACGGGGCTGATATAGTTGTTAGCAAAGTGTTGTTAACGGGGCTGATTTAGTTGTTAAAACCTACCCGTTGACAACTATATCACCCGTTGACAAGTCACTGTAAGGCTCTGAAATCCTGCAAAGGCCTGGGCCTTTTCTGGGATTGACAGAATCTTAGGGCCTTTTTTGGGATTGTCAGTCCTAAAAGGACCCTGAAAATGATTTTCCCAAAATTCAATTGATTGAACGTAGCCCCACACGCAATAACTTTTTTTTTCCACACTTTTTTTTTTGCTCAATTTTTTTTTTCCACACTTGACTTGTCCCTTACGGGCTACGGCTTTATAACATCAACCTCTATCCTATCATTTTTATAAATTAGTTAACAGTCTAAAATTCAAAAGGTAATATTTGTGGATTAATTATTAATAAACACATATTTGTAATTTAGAGAAATATTATATTGTTTGTTTTTCCATATTCAGAGAATACTCGGAGTCTTTACTGATATAAGTTGAAGTCATGTGGGAAGGAGCATGAAAAGTTGAACGAGACTGAGAAATTAGTTGGAATGAAGTAGTAATTTCCAAGTATTTGGGCACATGCAACTATGCAAGAGTAGTTAGGGAAGGACACGGATGGAATGAAGTAGTAATTCAATGCATTTACTCTTAATCCCAACAAATTATGATAAAGGCATTTAAAGCTCAATAATTATGATAAAATCCCCTAATAAAGTATCTAAATGTATAAACAAAAAATAAGGATTTGTTAATTTCATACTTTTTGGATTGTCTTAAGATATTTTTATGTATTTTGTATCTTTATGCCTCGTGCGGTGTTACTACATACATAATCCTCAGATCATATTTATAAGTCACTTATTATATGTTTCGCATAGACCAAATTTTTTTAAAGCTTCATTAAATTTGCCTTAAAATTCTACAACTTTCTAACTTCACTACTATTTTTTTTTTTGCTCGAAACTTCACTACTATTTAATATACAATACAACCCAGGAGAATAAAGCCGGTACATAATAAATGAAGGATAAAACTATACGCGTTGATATGAAAAATTTCTCTCTTTAACTTATGAATAGGTCTAAAAAATTTATTCTCTTTCTACCTTGTAAATAAGACCAAAGGAGTAATTAATCATAATCAACATTATTGACCCTTTGGCCTCATAATAATCTTCCTTCCGCGTCCCCTCCATTACTTTAAAACAAATGGAGCGTTAATGTTCCGTATTGACGATAATGAGAAAGAAGAATTGAATAGGTCATCAACAAATTGAACAGTTTGTCCAAAAAAAAAAAACAAATTGAACAGTTGGGCCCCATTTTTTTAATTCATCAATATTATGGTGAAATAGGCCAAACTCAAGTTTATTAAATTGATTGATAGTTATGGTTATGATTTGATCATTTGCTTGAGTTTATTTTGAAGTTAATCTCATTGCCCAGAATTTTAATTATTTTGCAAGCCATATCACAGTTCCCATTTATCATATTATTGTTTCAACGACAAACAATTTAATGTAATACATGTTGCACAGATTTATGAAGTACGGATATTAGAGGAAAATAGTGTTTATGATCTGAAATCCACAATTGATTCAGGGGATAAAAGGAAGAAGAACCCTCTCATCATCTAGTATTTTTATTGTAGTATTAATTGCTTTACATAATTAGGAAAGTATGGGAGGGAAAAAATATTGATGTTCTTATAATTTTTGGACGTCTTCTCTTATTACTAGCTACTGACCTTCTATAATATCTATGTCTCCTTGCGTGTAGAATAATACTCCCTCCGTCCCTAATTACAAGAGTAAATTTTGGAGTTGGTTTTGGTCCTAATTATAAGAGCAAGTTTTAACTTTTGCCAATTTTTTCCTATAATACCCCTATTTATACTTATTATTAGGAGCATTATATATATGTGTGTTTACATATATATGTATATTTGTGTTTATGTGTGTCAATATATATATGTGTAGATATATATGTGTGAACACACACACATATATAAACATATATATATATATGTGTGTGTGTGTGTGTGTGTGTATGTGTGTGTGTGTATGTAGATATATGAGTGTGTGTCTCTATGTATGTAGATAGATCTATATGTATATACATATATACACACACATATATGTTTATATAACAAGACCACTAATATGTCAATTAGAAAGCGTGTAGAAAGAAAATTATATCTATATGTATACACATGACTATATAAAAAGCAACTAATATACATATATAAACTAATATGTCATGGATATCTAACGTAAGGAAAATTAGAAACACTTATAATTAGGGTAACTTGTGTCATTTTAAATTTATATAAGGACATTTTAGGAAAATGAGTAAAATTAACTAATTTAACTCATCTCCTTAATTCTCCCAAAATCGGTTAAATTGCTCCTATAATTAGGGACGGAGGTAGTATACCACTCTAGTTTTATTTATAAGTTAGTTTGACCAAATTTCATATACCAAGGAAAAATAGTTATCTCAATAGTTATATGGTAAATTTTCAACTTTACCATTATTTATGATTGGGTGTTTTTTAAATGTTTATTTTCTCTCTATCTTTATGAGTGTAATTAATATGGATAAAATTATCACAATCTCATTTATTACATGAAACTAAACTTATAAATAAAATCAAATTTTTTGATTAAATTAGACTTATAAATAAAACCATATAAAAGAGACATTATCTACCTTTGATTAAAAGCACTGGCCTGCATTTAGCCTTACATCGTTGGAAGTTAGCATCTGCATGTTACAGCCGGCCTTTATAACTGACCGATGGCAAAGTTATATTCCTCTCCCCAGTCAAACTAGTGTGTGTTACCAGCACTACTAGTAGTGCAGTGGTATTGGGATTTGTTCTCGCCCTTAGATCCTTAGTTCGATCCCCCTCCCCTCGCCTTGTATAAAAAAAAAAAAAAAAAACTAGTGTGTTCCTTTTTTTCATGGTACTAAATGGTATTAAAAAATATTTCCAAAATACTGACTGATACTAAAAAAAATAAAAATAAAAAAGGTCAAAATAATGATTAAACCGTATTTTTACACCTAAAAAAAACACGTGGTGTTGGACACTTGACCAAACAATATATATATTATTGCACCTTGAAAGCAGCCATGTCATCATCCATTTTTACCCCTTGAAAAGTCACATCATTATTCATTTTTATACCTTCAAAACCACGTCATTGTCCACATCACCCTAATTTTTTTATAAATAACTTTCTAAATTTCACATTTTTAACTAGAAAATTCCAAAATCTCAGTCAAAAAGTAGTCATTGCCGGGGTTGGGGATGGGGGAAGGAGCATGGAAGGAAGCATGTGAGCTCCTTTTTGTAGGATTCCTTTCCTTTCACAATAGTATCTGCCAAAACACACGTGATAATGGAGCCCACCTACTTTGAAAAAAATTCAATTGATTGAACGTAACTCCTGCCAGCCCCACACGCATTAACTTTTTTTTTCCACACTTGACATGTCCCTTACGGGCTACGGCTTTATCACGTCAATCTCTATCCTATCATTTTTATAAATTAGTTAACAGTCTAAAATTCAAAAGGTAATATTTGTGGATTAATTATTAATACACACATATTTGTAATTTAGAGAAATATTATATTGTTTATTTTTCCATATTCAGGGAATACTCGGAGTCCTTACGCTAAGCTAAGCTGGCTTGACTGTGGTGATACAAGTTGAAGTCATACGAGAAGGAGCATGGAAAGTTGAACGTAACTCCGGCCAGCCCCACACGCATTAACTTTCTCTGCTTTGCTCCTTCTCATGTCTTCTTTTCTTTGACTTTTTGGCAATGACATAAAGTAATGTTAATAAAGCACAAATTATGGAAATGTCAAAATCACCCCCACCGTCACGTTCATGCATGTCATTCTTTTTTGCTTTGTGGGTCCTTAAATAGAAAAGTTGGGGAAAAGTCCCCTATTAAAAATTTTATTGGTGACATGAGAAGAACCTGATAAATTTAATGCAAGTAGATTACCAATAAGATTATGCAAATGGATATGTTAAAAAGGATTCAGGTAATGATACTCCCTTCGGTCCTTAATATAAAATATATTTATAAAGTTGATGTTAGTACTAAATAAAGACATACTTTTTATATTCGTCAATATTTTCCGATTTTACCCTTATTGATACTCCCTTAACAATAATTAAGGGGAAATGGTAATGATGAAATTAAAGAGAATAACTAGGGTGTTTTAGAAAATACATATTTTTTCTAGTTTACAATATAGAGCGTTTTTAGAGAATAGCTTAGTACAAAATATAAATCACTTCTAAGATAATTTATACTTATTTTCTAATTTTGTCCATATAATTAATACCCAGTTCCAATTTTGCTCACTCATTAAATTTTCAACCAATGAAATTCAGCCCGTATTCATAAAAAAATAAGGTAAGGAATTATACTGAAAAAAATGCCCTATTGCAACATTTATATTGACCTACGGTACCTGAAACTTAATTGGTTATGGATCCAGATGCAACCTATTTAATGTGTGATTTTTTTTTTCAGCAATTTTTCCTTAGTTAGTCTGGTTCTGACAAGTCAAAGTCGTGTTTATGGGTCTTAATGCAACATAAGCTTACACATACAGCGGCTGTAAGTCTTATATTTTGATATGTAACTATTTATTTTTCTCATTGCAATTTATTTTGGATTATTTTTTTCTACTTGATTTATGTGGATGATTAAGGTTTTACTGAAGGCATGAGACTCAGACGATACAATAAATATAATAATTTTAATAAAATTAAAAGAAATTAAGCGTGATTCATATTTTATACTTGGATCTTAATTGGTTCAAGCTAGGCCGTCATGAACCTTCTCATAATATGTACGACCCGGCATGAATAAAAATTTTCAACCAAATAATGAATTTAATTTAACTTCAAGTTATTCATCTATTGAATTATTAATATTTATCACATTGACCCCAATAATTTTACTGGCTAAAATAAAATCATCTCAAAAACTTGGTGATCGTTACTTGTTTATAAATAATGATCTCATGGATCATTCACTCCACAAGACATACCTCTTCCCTAGCTATTCTTACTATCCAAATTAAAAGAATTCCAATTAAGCAAGCTCATCATCATGTACAGCCCTAAGATTAGTTTCTTTTGGCTTGTTGGTGTTTTATGCTTCTTTTGTTGTGAAGGATACTCCAATATGCAGATCAGTTGCATTGAAACAGATAAGCAAGCTCTTCTCAAGTTAAAACATAGTTTCATTACTGACGCGTCCGGCAAGTTGTCCAACTGGAAAATTGAAGTTGATTGCTGTCAGTGGAGTGGAGTATCATGCAGTAATTTGACAGGTCATGTTATCAAGCTCGATCTTCAAGATTATGATGTCAACTTCGATCTTCAAGATTATGTTGTTTCTGGTAATATAGATTCCTCATTATGTGATTTGCAGCATCTTACTTACTTGAATCTCAATTTCAACAATTTCAATGGGAGCAAAATTCCAGAATGCATTGGTTCACTTGGTCAACTGACAGAGTTATATATTGTTGAATGTTCAATTGGAGGCACTATTCCTCGTGGACTGCAAAATCTATCCAATTTGCAAACTCTTAGCCTTGACAATAATAATTTGATTGTGAATGATCTTGAGTGGATTTCTCACCTTTCTTCTTTGAGATATCTTAGCCTATCAATCAATAATCTAAGTCAAGCTATTGATTGGCCATCATTTTTATCCAAAGCTCCTGCTCTATCTGAAATTCACTTAGACCAATGCGCTCTTATGTCTCATGTCAATCCAGCATCTTTTGTCCACACTAACTCTTCCACTACCCTCAAAGTCCTTTCTCTTTCATCCAATTATTTAGACTCTTCAATCCTACCCTGGTTATCTAACATTAGCAAGGTCTTAACAGATCTTGATCTCTCCTATAACACTTTGGATTATATTCCTCCCAATGCTCTGAATATAAATTCCCTTGAAGTTTTGAATCTTGAATCAAGTACTTTGCAACTTATTAGTCCCAAAGCTTTTTCAAATATGAACTCTCTTGAATCTTTATATCTTTCTCGCAATTCTTTGGGACATATTCCTTCAGATGCTTTCACAAATATCACTTCTCTTGAATTTCTTGATCTTTCAAACAATAAACTCGAGAGTAGCATGCAAAAATCCATCCAAAATTTGTGCCGATTGAAAACCTTAGAGTTGTACAACAACAATTTTTTAGATCAATTAAGTGATTGGATACCACAGTTGGGGTGTGCTCAAAATAGTATAGAGGAATTGAGTTTATCTGGCAATCCTTTTGCTAGTGGACCATTTCCCGATTTTTCAAGGTTTTCCAAAGTGGTGACTTTAGATATTTCGAACACTGGTCTTCATGGGTCAATTCCACAATCATTTGGGCACTTACCTTACCTTTCCGAATTGTCTTTGAGCGATAACTATTTAACAGGGCCATTGCCGGTGTTTGCTGGACCTGTATCATTGGCTCACTTAGATCTCTCAAACAATAGGTTGAATGGGAATATTCATCCAAGTGCTTTTGGCCAAGTTCCAAACCTTGTTGTGTTGAGGCTTTCTTCAAATAGGTTGAATTGTGTTATTAATGAAACACATCTATCAAATCTCTCTAAGTTGACAGCTTTAGATGTGTCACAAAATTTAATTTTTTTCAACTTCAGTTCGAATTGGGTGCCATCTTTTCAATTGCAAATCTTTTTGGCATCATCGTGCAATTTCGGTCCCCACTTTCCAAGGTGGTTGAAATATCAAAGGGAGCTTCAGATGTTGGACATTTCAAATGCATCAATTTTGGATTCAATTTCTGAATGGCTTTGGCTAAATTCTATACAATACTTGAATATATCCCATAACAAACTTTATGGGGAGTTGCCAAAATCAGTCTTGACAAATGCAGATTATATTTGGGACTTGACTTTCAACAATTTGTCTGGCCCCCTACCACATTTTTCTCCGAATGCAACAGTAGTGCTTCTCTCGAATAATATGTTTTCCGGCAACATATCTTCCATTTGTGAAACTTTTCAAGGCCAGTTATATTATCTTGACATTTCAAGCAATTTTTTGTCTGGAAAACTTCCTGATTGTTGGCAGCAACTTCCATCCTTGAGTGTTCTAAGATTAGAAAACAATCATTTCTATGGGGCAATACCGAATTCAGTTGGTACTTTATACCATCTTCAAAGTATCCATCTGAATAACAATAACCTCTCTGGAAATTTGCCATCTTTGATGAATTCTTCGGACTTGTTGTTCATTGATTTTGGACAGAATAATTTGAATGGAACTTTGCCATCATGGATAGGGAGATACTTGCACAATTTGATTGGTTTACGTTTGCAAGCAAATAAGCTTCAAGGAAGCATTCCTACAAATTTATGTAATTTGCAAGATCTTCAAATCTTAGATCTGTCAAGAAATAATATAACAGGAAGTATACCTCATTGCTTTGGTAATTTGAGCGCGATGTCAAATATGACAGCCAGGAGCCTAGCAATTTCTTACCTTTTTGCTGGATACATCGGAGACTTATCATTCATGGACACAGCAACGTTGACATGGAAAGGAGAAGATGTTGAGTACAGTAAGATTCTTGGACTCCTGAAAACCGTTGATCTCTCTTGCAATTACTTAACAGGAGAAATCCCAAGTGCCATAGCTACACTTGTGGCATTGGCTTCCCTGAATCTGTCTAGAAATAATTTGAAAGGACCCATTCCTTTCAACATGGGTCAAATGGAAAGATTGGAATCACTTGATTTGTCGAGGAACTCTCTTTCTGGTGAAATTCCAATCAGCTTCTCAAATTTGAGTTTTCTTAGTGTTTTGAACTTGTCCTTCAACAATTTATCAGGAAAGATTCCAACTGCCACCCAACTTCAAACCTTTAATACTTCCAGTTATATGGGAAATCAGGGGCTTTGTGGCCCACCACTCACAGAAGGATGTTTGAATCCCAATCCACATAACATTGATGCAGGTGGAGATGAAGATGATAATCTCATAAGCTTTGGGTTTTTTGTGAGCATGGCTCTTGGCTTCATTGTTGGCTTTTGGGGAGTTTGTGGGACTTTAATTCTCAATAATTCATGGAAGCGTTCCTTTGCTCACTTCTTCGAATACATGTATGACTGGATTTATGTTGAAGTTGCTATTTTGAAGACAAAGATAAAGAGAAGATTCCAAGGCTAACAGGTAAACAATTTTATTAGATAATTGTGCTACCCTGATCAGATAATAAGATTATTCATTCGCCGGATTATTATTGTTGTGCATTGCAATAAGGATGTATGGTCAATCTTGAGGAACTATTTATTATGATAAGTTCAAAGTTTTTATATATCTTTATTCAAAAAAAATTCTGAAAGCTACATTCGTTTCTCTCAATCTCACATTCGTTTCTTTATTCAAAGCTAGTTGAAGAGAATACGCATTGTCATAAATTAGTGAATAGTTGTTAGTATGTGACACATGTTATTTCTATATAGGCCTATATATTCGAGAATATTTGATGACTTTGGTTGATTACGTAGGTTGGAGAAAGTTGCAGAAATTCTCCACTTGGCGAGGTTTCTTCAATTGGGATGGTGAATGAACGAGACTTGATCTGCTCTTCAACTTTCTTGGTTTTAGTTATTTTTCTTTTCCTTTATGTTTCGGTGTAAAATGAAAGCTTGGTCACCATCCAACTGTCTGTATGCTCCCTATATTATAATACATTAAAGTTCCCCACAGTGGCGGAACTAGAAAAAAAATTTAGCCCGGGCCAAAAAATAAACATATTGAACTACTCGTTTTAGTTCTTATTATAAAGCACAAACTAACAAGTATATTTGGTCCTTTTTATAAGGCACTTACTTGTTTCCAAATTGCATTAAATATTGTTTTCCATGTATACCCATAATTAAAAAGGTTGTGAGTGAAAGTAATAATTAATATAATATTAGAGTTTAGTGTAATTAATAGAGATAAGAATGAAAAATACTTAAATTTTAGGACAAATTTAACGACTTTACTTGTTTTTATTGACTTGTGAGAATTGTTAGGTGGTTCCTTAAATAAGGACCAAAGGGAGTATTTACTAAATAATATCAAATAATCTTGAAAATACAAATAAATAATAACCGATAATTATAAATCAAAACAATATATAAGATGATACTAACCTTTTCAGTATCTCAAACAAAAATTTTACTTTCTTCTCACAGCCCAATGAATAATGAAACAAACATTATCATTACAAAGAAGATAAAAATTAGCTGGGGCCAAATCTGTGGCCAAATAAAATATCATATAATAAATACATATATATACTAACAAATTTTATAAGATCAGTCGGGGCCAACTGGGCCAAGGCCCCAGCTGGCCATCAAAGAGTTCCGCCATTGGTTCCCCATTGACTAATTGACGAATGATATGAATCAGTTATGTAAAAATGTCTTCCATTTTATAAAGCTGAAAATATGTTACACAAAACTAAAAAGAAAGAACTGCACCTACTTTTTATAGATTTCACCTTACTCCTTAAATAAATTTCTAGTACTTTTGGTAAATAAATTTTCAAATGGGTGATGAGGGCCTTTTATCGTTAGCCTTGAGGTCCACAATAAAAAATTAATTAAAGATTGTGTATAGATAAACCTAGAATCGTTCTCTTTTTGTAAAGTCTTTTATTGATTCATAAGTAATCTAAATGTTATGAAAAAAAGGGAAAAATTGGTTCTTTTTAAATTAATAATCTAAAATAGGAATGCAAATTAATTAAATGTTAACCGTTGTTTTTAGTATTTTTTAATAAAATGGAATGGAGTATGAAAGTGAGTATGAAATGTAAATGAATACTTTTGGAAATGGAGTAGTGACTATCATAGTTCAATTAAATGCCGGAGTAAATTTTCACTTAGTTTTGATATTAAAAAAAATAAAAAATAAAAAAACCTAAGCAAACACTTGAGTAATTAGTGATTACTCCTACTAACATACATAACTAGCAATCACCTCTTAAAGCACTATTGAAGTGCACTTAGAGTGCAATTAGGATTAGATTAATGCAACTTGCTTCCTCTTGATATGAATATAATAACACGACACTTAATTAATCTAATTCAATCATACTATTTAACAATAACATGTAGAAAACACAATATCATTGAATCAATAAGAGAAATACATATATATAAATCCAACAAGCTACAAAATCCAATTCAATCATATAGATTCAATCCACAAAGTTATCCAAATGGGTAAAACAAGTCTCATCAATACAAAACAACATTCTTAAAACTAGGAATTCTATATACAATTAGAGAAAATAGATTGACAAAATAAACTCTCCTATTTAAGTTCATAAACTCAAGCTACTATCCATCCAAGCACCAAATGAATCAGCTACTCTTAGAGATTAATCGGCCAAAGCACCAGAAATCCATAAGAAACTAGTGAAAGGGATTGAATGAAGACAGAAGGTGGTTGCTGTCAGGTTTGGTGAAGGAATGAAGAGATGCCATGGGTTTGGCCATATATGGAATAGGAGAAGAAAAATAGTCCTATCCTAAATGAGTGTGGGAGAGTAGAGCAGTTGTGCAATGGCTACTGAAGGTGAAATTGACGGTGGAGACAAGAATGTTCGCCAGAAACTAGAAAACAGAGGAATAGTTCCGGCAATGGTGAGTTTGGAAGTGGAAGAAAGGAGGGTGAGAACGATGAAGGTGCTATAACGATGAAGAAGAAGAAATGGAGTGAGAACGGTGGTGAAAATCCAATGGTGGTGAGCAGAGGAGGTAAGCGGTAGAGACAATGGTATTGGGAGGTAGTGAAAAACTGATGACGATGGTGATGTGAGAGAGGCCGACGGCGGTGAAGGACGAAGAAGAAGACGACGATGGTGGTTGGAGTATCGACTAACAATTTCTCTCCATAGTTGTGACTGTATTTCTTCTGGTTTTGAGACGATAAAGGTCGCCAGAGAACAGAGTTGTAGAGAGAACTAATGGTGAGGGAGGATGTCCTCGACGATGGCAGCGGCTCTTTGTCTCTTTCCCTCCCTCTCAAGCTCTATGTTCAAGTTCTCTTATTTGAAGCTCTCCACGGCACTCCTCTATCATTTTTGTCTCTTGCCTCTATGTATAGTTGAGGAAGAAAGAGAGAATCTGACCTAGCCCCAGTCAAAACGCAAGTTAATTGTGACCAGGAGCTAAAGTGAGAAGATCAAAAGTTCTGGACTACTTAAGTGTAACTTTATGAAATACTTTCAGGACAAAAATATAATTTCAAAACATATGGGTTTTCTTTGCAATTTTCCCTAGTCCTTTTTCTTCATTGATTACAATTTCTAGAAATTCTAAGGACTTTTTTTGTATTTTTTTTTTTTGCAGTCTTCAAAATATTAATTCTATCCCTCCAAAATCTCAAATTTTCTTCTAAAACACCTAAAATTCAAAATTAAGCACAAGTAATATCAAAAGTCTAAGAAATCATTTGCATGAATAATTAATAAATTATAACCATTTTACCCCTAATTACACTTAATTCAATACAAATGTCTCTAACTCAAATTAGTGTTTAACAATAAAATCATATCCCAGAAAATGCATTAAAAATCCCAATATAATTATGAAAAATCATATAAAAATTTGGTTTAATCAATCGAAGATTTTAGGGTAAAACATACACTTAAGTCTAAACTCTTAACACCGTTAACAATATTCTTAAAAACATTTTTGATTAAATTTTTTATCAAAATAAACTTTATTTACAAATTTACCGTTCATGATATTAAATCTATATTTTTAGTTATAGCTGCTATGATTTTTTTTATAAGCCAATTGATATAAATAATTTAAGAGTTTTTTTTTTTCCATTTTCCATAATTTTGGCAAAAGTTTGGTCACCCACTGTCGACCATCCAGCACAGCCTTACAGTCAACTTGTTCAACCAATAAATCCAGATAATTGTATGCAATCCTTGCCAAAAACATGACAATGAAAAGTATTATACGTAGTATTTTCTGTATTATTATCAAAATTTAAACCAAAAATTAGCTATATGATGCACGTACCAAACCCTATACCTAAACTAGGTAAATATGGCATAGACAAAGGCCTCGGCATCAGCCACATTGACCTGCCATCAGAATTTCACAGGGATTCCAAGTTCATCAACCACATTGACCTGCCATTAGAATTTAACTATCATAATTTCTTACCATGATCACTCCAACCGTAAGAAATCATATCAATGAGTATAGTAGTTAAAATCTCGATTTATCACTTTGATTTTACGTTTTTACAATTTTTTTTCATTAAAACGATTTTACTAATTTTCCAAATGCTTTTATGTTTTTAAGATTTTACATTTTACGATCTTTTATCCCTCTTCCGATTTTACATAAAATCTCGATTTTAACTACCTTGTCAATGAGGAATAAATACTTTCATGGATTAATTCTAGGTAATAAATATTTGCTTTTAGCCCCAACCATATAAACCAGAACTGTGGTTCAAATAAAATCGAGAGATTACCACACATAACCCCCTCTGGCAAAACCATCAAGCTTCATCAAAATTAAACCAGTGACGCCAACAACCTGTATCAATATCACATTCAAAAAACAACAATCACCGATAAAATCAAATAAAATCAGAGTTTAAGAGGAATAATAAAATGAGAACTTAATAGTGAAGATTAGACAAAACTTTTTTGTTTGGGTGGCTGAAAACAAAGCTGTTTGCCTATTCTGTACAGAGAAACAGATTTAATTAGCCCACAAGCATTCAGTAAAAGTATAAAAATTCAAATACTAAATAAAATTTCTAGTTATATTTAATAAATATAAATATTTTAAGAGGAATAATAAAATGAGAACTTAAAAGTTAGAAACCATGAATAAACCTAAACCAAGCTAGAGTCCCTCTAGACTCAAGTTTGGTCCAGCAGCCCAAACCTAACATATATATGATTCGCTTTTCAGATGCTCATGCATATTTCCAATCACAACATGTTGAAACTCAAGTCCACAGCTATTGGGGAAAAGCATAGTTCTCCGGGTAACAAAGTAAGATTGCAAATACCACACCATGAAGCTTTATGATACTGCAAGCAGTGGCTGATGATGAAGTTCACATCCATGTACTCATTAGATGCCATTCTTAGTTTTCTTATTCTTTTTACTTTTCTTGGTGAGTATAAGAAAGGATCAAAGGATACTTATGATAAATGAATTAATTTTTAATGGTATTCTCCAAATCAAGATTTGAATATATTTAGAAGCAATAAGGCAAAACGATAAAGACATGTCTAACTTAGGTAAGATTTTAATAATCTGCTTCATTTCCTCCTCAAAATTTGCGTCCAATATCCTGTCAGCTTCATCAATCATGAGGCACTGCAAATTCATGTAGAAATTAAGAGGAAGAGGAAAACAAGTATATAGTTATGATAAAAAGCATCAATCCGCTAAGTTTTCAGAAATATTCTAAAATCAAGAGTATCCAATCCAAAATTTAGAAAAGGCTAAGCACCAAACACCAGATGAAATAAAATATTTCAGTACTGATGGTTACGCATCATCTAGACAAAGGCTGGCTTTCCTATTTCAATAATCCCTCCAAAATAATCCAAGACCAAGCAAGTGACAAGATAGTGGCAGTTGCACTTGCATGGGACTAAGCATTTCAGGAAAGTGTTGGAGACTGGAAAGCATGCAGACAAATCAGCCAACCAACTTCACAAGCACAGAATTACACGATGAAGCATGAATTAGCAGGTGGCTTAAAATTATTAAAGGCATGGGTCTCAAACAACCGAATGTTTGATAGACAAACTGCCCCGAGGGAACATTACAGTATCACACAGACTATTAATTAGCTTACAAAAAACCCTTGGATTACTGAAAAACAATGAAACTCATAGCATTATGAAGTATTAAAGAGGTGACCATTAACATCTTAGCATTGCCCATTACTATCAGTAATGTAGCATGTATGAATAATAATGAGGTAAACAACTTGATATATTATCCAAGACTTACATTCAAGTTCTTGTATATGAATCCCTTTGTATTTTGAAGAAGATCAAGAAGACGACCAGGAGTTGCCACCAGTATATTTACCCCTTTAGGGCATCTAAGCCAAGAAACCATTTCATAAGTACTTCAGTTATGAAACCATTTCATAAGTACTTCAGTTAAGATTATAGTTGCAGACAGCAGGGCTAGAAAAGAAATCTCAGCAACATTATACCTGTATCGCAAGCTCCCCAGTAGGGCAAATGATAACAACAGCTCCACAGCTGGTATTAGAAAAGCAAGAGTTTTCCCAGAACCCGTCCTTGCAGCACCAAGAACATCTTTCCCAATCAAGAGGGGCGGGATTGCTCTCGCTTGAATCTGCATAGCCATATAAAAATTGGCAGGCATTCTGATTAACAGAGCTTCCAAGCCATGAAGCGTCTTCATCTAAATCAATAAACATACAAATCACAAAGAAAATATGCCAAGTAAATTGAAAAAAGCTCCAATATTTCCATTCATTTCCCTAAGAACATAGCGACATACTATAGAAGACATCTGTTTTAGGCTATTAATTTTTACTCTAACCGAAACAGAAAATAGCAGAAGATGTTTTAGTTCAAAACAATCCAATAAGAAAATCAAAGCAAAGATCGAGAGAACACCTTTCGAGAATACTGGAGTTTGGCCACTGAGTTGCTCAAGCACCTAGAAAAACAAAATAAAGTAGAGAAAATGCAAAACGTCGAAGCCCAAAAATGAACCAGAGAAGAGATGCGAATGGCGATAATGCGTACCTTGGCAGCACGGGTAAGACGATCTCCACTCTCACCGACTGCGATGTTGAGGACGAGCTTCTGGACCTTGATTTCTCTCATTGGGTTCGACAAATTCTTCTCTGAAGCCTACTCGATCTCCAGGCATTTCAGAACCAACGAGAAAGTTTCATTCAGATTTACGTGCCTCCTGACGGAACCCTCTAAGACAAAGTTTTAGGCGAATCACGGATAGCACACGAGGAGCTAGGGATTTGGGCGACACACAAAATGAGCCGCGCGGGAGATACTAGGAGAGAAAAGCTAGCGGCAATTTGCAACGAATTTAATATTCCGTTGCGACAGAATTTATATTCCGTTGTAAAATTTTAACTTGTGACGGAATTTGTATTCCGTTGTAAAACTTTGCAATGGATTTAATTTTTTTGTTGTAATTTATGACGGAATTTGTGTTCTGTCTCAAACTTTTGTGACGGATTTTTTTCTGTCACAAATTTCGTCGCTATTTTAATGTTTTCTAATAGTGATAAGGCGTGTTCGAGCAAAACAAAAAGATAAGGCATGAAAGGATTGAAGAACAAATTGGAAGCACGAATCTAGGGGTGTGCATGGTAACGTTTCCAGAATGAATTTTTTGTTAATTTCTGTTCCCCGGAACACAAATGGATGGGAAATCTGTTTGGTAAATCCGGTTTTTTTTTTGTTCCCGGAATGAACCGGTTCAATTTTTGTGATGGGGAATAGAAAAAAAAGCAGAAAATTCATGCTTTTCTATTTCTGAGCACAAAATCAGAATCTATTTTTCCCCTCCTCTCTTCTCCTTCTCTGGATCGTGATATTGACAAAGTGAAGAAATTTCAATCACCCTAAACGACGGATCAACTACCCTCTCCACCGCCGTCACCCCCACCGTCGCCGTCGCCAACACCACCCCACCGCCGCAGCCACCACCCCCACCGCTACCCCCACCACTGCCGCCACTACCACCACCACCACCGCGGCGGCCACCACCCCCGAGTTAACAAAGTAATTCTGATTCTCAGAACTTTTCTCAGGCACAGAATCAGAAAAAATTGTTTCATCTCAGAATCAGTGTTGGGGAACAGAATGATTCCCATGCACACCCTAGAAAGATCTGGATCTACATGGCTGGTTTGGAAAAACATACGAGGTCAAGGAGGCTCGAACCCTTAAGCTTTAGAACACTTGGCAAAAATTCACGCCAACTGCGCTAAGACACCAACTTGTTGAAATATTTAGCGACTTGTTTTTATTAAATAGTCATCGTATCCCATTGAGTTTTGATGACTGTGATTATAGAACCGGTTGTTGAATTGGAACTTTCAATCACTAGTATTTAGAACTAATTGTTGTAACTAAAAAATATTAATTATTTTTAATTTATGGGCTTAAATATCAATGATTGTTTTAGAGAATGGTCATTGAAAGTGTCTTGTAATGATTATTTTATTGGAAGAGTTGTAGAATGTTAAGACAAAATTTCAAAAATATCACCACCTATTTTTTAACCTTTGTTTTCATAAAACGGACGTTACTTGACATCATTAAATCTACTTTTTTAAGTAGTGAAAATTATATTTTTGTTTATTTTTTAATTAAAAAGAGGACGGAAAATATTTTTGTATATCATAAATATGAAGAGAAGATATTATATATGTGTGTGTGTGGGCAAAGACCATAAAGTTGGAAGAGATTTTTTTAAAGAAAGAATATGAGGAAGATGGGAAAAAATATTAAGGAAAAAAATTGAGCTGCTTTTCTCAAACAAAAAGCTAATAATGGATACGATAACAGATTTTCAAAATTCATATTAGAATATTATTTTATTGGAGCTCTTTTAAAACTGTACATTAGGACAACAACAAAAGTTTTGAATTCTCAAAACCTCAAACTTTTAACAACCACACCAACTTTGTCCCTCTCATCATTTATTAGTGATACTAATCAATGGCGGACGCAAGATTTTAAATTTGTGGGTGCATAATTAGTGATGAGATTTGGGGGTTGCCCCCGAAATTTTTTTAAGGAAAGTTTTAAACGCATTAAAAAAAACATAAACAAAAACAATAATAATAAAAAACTTTAACTTAACATAAAAAATAATAATAAAGAGTTAATTAAATTAACATCTAAATGATGAAAAGACCTCATTTGTAATCAATAAATTATGGATAAGTAAACTAAAAACAATGTGTCTTTTTATATTTTTTTGCGTCTTCACTCAATGAAAGGTTGCATTGCTCAAATGGTAAGCTGGATCCTCTTAAGGTGCACAGTACCCACATGATGTGGGTTCAAATCCACTTGGTGCTGTTTTGGTGATTTTTCCTTTAAAAGATGTGTTCCACTGTTTTTTAAAAAATATTATGAAGGAAATGCAGTGAGGGAATCGAGGGTTGTCTTAGTTAAATATGTATACTCTTAACCAACTAGGCAATTTGTAAGTTGATGTAGTAATATTCCTTCACTATATATATATATTATTAAAAAGTTTGTGTGTTCACTTGCCCACATTGGCACCAGTGTGGGTCCGCCTCTGATACTAATAATGATAGCAACTTTGTTACTTTTAGAAAGCAATTACAACTTTATTTGTAATTACTCGTTTATAAAATGCATGAACACATTATAACTCGACAAACACGATAATGAAATGGCCTATATATTACTTTGTGTGTGTGGGTGTGACAGTTCAAGCATTTCATATTAATTAAGCATTTAATTCGATTACTTTTCCACTTATAATAATCAATGGCTTAGCATATTGATTTCTATCGAATTGTGAGCTTCAAACACTAACACCCCCCCCCCGGCGGGCGGGGATTGTGTATATGCTTGGAAATAATCACCGTGCAAGCTAAATAAGTTAAATTAGAGATTTTTTTTTTGGACTATAAATATTTTCCGCTGACAATAAAACCTAATTTCCCTACTAAGCGTAAAAGAATACATTCCATTTGATTTTAATATAAGATCTATTTACTTAATCTGATTAAATTAAGAAAGTCAGTTAATATGAAATGTATTTTCTAAAGTAGTCTAATCATTTTCCTTATTATTTTTCCTCATTGATTATTGTTGAGGGAGCATCGGTATAAGTAAATTAGAAAAAAAAGGACAAATATGAAAAATAGATATTATATTTAAGACTAAAATCAACCCCAAAATATATCATATATTAAATGTCGAAAAGCCTATTTCTTTTGGCCCCCTCATATTTGAAATTAAAATTTACAATAAACCCCTTTAAATTCTGACATTTATGTAGACAGCTGCCTTGTTATTAGTTTTGTCTGAACATAACCTAAATTTTAAAGGTATTATATGCAAATAACTTAAAATTTGTGGAGGTTATATGTACACAAAAATAAAATTTAATGTATAATTGATAGTTAATGGTTATCTCTACATAAATTTAAAATTTTACTGTGGTTTCTTATTAAGTTTTAAATGTTAAGAGAAGTATTTATAAATAATTCAAAATTATTTTGTGTAATTTAATTATTAAGTCATATTATTCTAAGAAATGATTTGACTCCATAGCCATTTTCACAAGTTTTGTGATGCTTTAATTTGGTGTGTTAGGTTTGGCTTTTTGTTTAATTAATCATATGTACGAGTACGTCCTTGCTCTTGCATTTGTTAGTAGGTTTTGACATTAATGCATGGGTTTGATATTACTAGTTTCAAGATGCTTTTAATTTGAGGTGTTTAAGAGACGGAGATTATTTTGGCTTGATATCATTTTTTTACATTATTATTATTTGAGTTTTTGATTCCTCAAACCCCAACTTATTGTTTATAAAATAATAGTTATCATTATTGAACTTGTAGTTGTTATTAGTAATAACCGAAGTTGTTAATTGTTCTGTGTAACCTGTTATCGAACTCTAGGGTCTATTTGGTATACGCAGGGACGGAGCCAGGAATTATAATTATAGGGGGCGAAAATTATAGTATAGAACTTAAGTATTCATAAAATTGCTTCTAAGACCTATAAACATTTTAAGATGTTCCTTTTAGTCCATCCACAAAAATTTCAGTAGGACTAAAATAAAACCATTGAAATTTTATAAGGCTAAATTTAATTTTTTAAAATTTGGGGTCCTTTTCTGTAATTTAGGGGCGGGGCCACCCCTAGCCCTCCCCTCCCTCCGTCCCTGGTATACGGGTTGGAGGAGGGGATGAAAATTTTAATGAGCTTGATTTTTAAAAAATAAAATAAAAAAATAGGGGGAGTGAAGTTAAAAAAATTTAATTATTTTTTCTTATTTTTTTATCTTGCATATTCTCTTTCTTAAAATTTAGGGAAAATTCTAAATAAATACGATTTGAATTTGCAGAACCCCCAGAAGTCTCTCGAATTTGTAAAAGGACTGAGAGGTATCAAAGACCTATGAAGGATATGCAAATTCGGGTGAAATTACTTTTTTGCCCTTAGTTTTAAATAAATATAATAATAATAAAAAACCTCGCCGGAGGGCCACTGGCGGCCAGCCCCCGGAGGGTCGCCGGCGGCTGGGTAACGGCCGCGACGGACGGGTGTCGGCCACCAGCGAGGGGGTGGGGTTTTTTTTTTTGGGAGTGGGGTTTTTTTTTGGAAAAAATTTATTCATTGAAGTGTAGGCCCCACCCCTCACACATGCATGGGACCAAATGGTCCACCAGTTGGGCTACTTGGTTCCTTTAATATATAAACAAATATATATATTTTTCTTAACATTTTTTCAACAATAATTACAAAACCTATAACGCGATTTATGAATTGAATAACGCCATTTACAAATTGCATAACGCGATTTACAACTTTTTTTTTTTTCAAGTTTACATTTTTTAAGTCTTCAATGCCCCTGATTGAAACAAAAAAAAAATGTATTTTTACAAAACCTATAACGCGATTTACAACGTTTTTTTTAAGTTTACATTTTTTAAGTCTTCAATGCCCTTGATTGAAACAACAACAAAAATGCACTTTTACAAATTGAATAACACGATTTACAAATTGAATAACGCCATTTACAAATTGCATGACGCGATTTACAACTATTTTTTCAAGTTTACATTTGCAACTTCAATTTGTAAACTTGAAAAAAAAAAGTTGTAAATGGCGTTATGCAATTTGAAAATGATGTTATTCAATTTGTAAATCGCGTTATTCAATTTGTAAAAGTGCTTTATTTTTTATTTTATTTTTCAATCAGGGTCATTGAAGACTTAAAAAATGTAAACGTGAAAAAAAAAAGTTGTAAATGACGTTATGCTATTTGTAAATGGAGTTATTCAATTTGTAAATCGCGTTATTCAATTTGTAAAAGTGCATTTTTTTTTTTGTTTCAATCAGGGGCATTGAAGACTTAAAAAATGTAAACTTGAAAAAAAAAATTGTAAATCGCGTTATTCAATTTGTAAAAGTGCATTTTTTTTTTTTAGTTTCAATCAAGGGCATTGAAGACTTAAAAAATGTAAACTTGAAAAAGAAAGTTGTAAATCACATGATGCAATTTGTAAATGGCGTTATTCAATTTGTAAAAGTGCATTTTTTTTTTGTTTCAATTAGGGGCATTGAAGGCTTAAAAAATGTAAAATTGAAAAAAAAAGTTGTAAATCGCGTTATGCAATTTGTAAATGGCGTTATTCAATTTGTAAATCGCGTTATAGGTTTTGTAATTACCGTTGAAAAAATGTTAAGAAGAATATATATATTTGTTAATGTATATACATATTAAAGGAACCAAGTGGCCCAACTGGTGGACCACTTGGTCCCATACATGTGTGGGGGGTGGGGGGTTTGAACCCCACCCACCCATTCCCCAAAAAAAAAACCCCCACACCCTCACCAGTGGCCGGCGCCCAGCCATCAGCGGCCGCTGCCCAGCCGCCACTGGCCCTCCGACGAGGGTTTGTTTTTTATTTAAAACTAAGGGCAAAATGTTAATTTTACCCAATTTGCATATTCCTCATAGGTCCTTGGTACCTCTCAGTCCTTTTATAAATTCGAGAGAGTTATGGGGGTTTTACAAATTCAAATGGTATTTATTTAGAATTTTCCCTAAAATTTATTACCCAATGTAACTGTTTTTTGAGTCCACATAAGGTGCTTAGACCTTATGTGCTTATTACATGCTTATACCTCAAATTGAGGTATAAGCATGTAATTTTTTATTTTTTTTTTATTTTTTTATATATTTTATTTATTTATATTTAAATTATGTGCTTCTTTCTGCAATAATTTTTACACCCAGTATCTCAAATTAATTAGTTTTCAGTCTTACATTCGAAATATTTATGCCGTAGCACCAGTATCATGGAAATTAATTAATTTGAGATACTGGGTGCAAAAAAAATTCAGAAAGCAGAACATAATTTAAATATACATAAATACAATATATAAAAAATTAAAAAAATTAAAAAAAAATTACATGCTTATACCTCAATTTGAGGTATAAGAAGCATGTAATAAGCACATAAGGTCTAAGCACCTTATGTGTACTCCTAGCGTAATTTCAAATTATGGCCAATATGGTAAATATAAAAAATTTAAATGTCAAATAAAGGACCTAAGGTCTCCAATGTAATTATCTCATTTTATAACTATTTAAGTGCAAGATTGTCAAATCTCTATGAACCGGTCAAGGCATTAGCTCGAAGTTAACTCGAGGCCAGACTGGTGTGAAATAAAAATTTAGAAAATAATTTAAATTCTCATCATAATATCATCTATTAAAAACAATTAAATACCTTGAATCGCTAACAAAGTAATCATAAACTTATCCAATATTCGTTAATATTTATTTGAAATATTGACATCATAGTATCAATCGACCATCTAATGACACTATAATCAATAAATATTCTTCCTAGCAAATTATCAAAACAGATAAATGATAAATAAAAAAATGTCCTACCCGTAATCCTTTAATCATTAAACTAATAGTTAGTAATAAAAAAATTATTATTAGCTTCAACTAATATTGTCATCTACCTCATACAATTTTTTTTCTTTTGGAATAGGCAACATGGTTAACCCAACAACTCACCCAGATTGAACTTGGGATACACAAAATCCCAAGTTAGGGACCTACCTAGATCAATGTCATGGCTAGATCATCAGTTTTTCAGGCTGACTCGGCCGGTTCAATCTGAGTTTGATAACCTTGTTTAAGTGGTCCTCACATGCCATTCTACCACTTTTCTTTTCTTTTTTGTGCATACATTGGGAAAGCATAGTTTGAAATTGATCCTATTGATCCATACTACCTACTTGAGGAAGACCCCTCACCCATATAATGCATGTCTAGCCAAACTTTTGATTCACAACACTGTTGCACTTTTGAGAGAAAAATAACTTGAGGACTATCAGAGTGAGCCTCCGTAACTAATTTATCAGTGCACATTAATATTTCCCTATTAGCATGATGTACCTCCATAGACCACTCATCATATAAAAGTTGTTTGGTTTCTTCAATCAAGAGTCAATATGGATGACTATCCCCACTATCCCTAAGCAAAATGTTAATAGCTTCAAGTGAATCTGAGAACATTTAGATATCTTTCAGATTCAACATATGACAGATTTCAAGAGCTGTTTTGATGGCCAAAACTTCAGCTATTGTAACTGGGTATATGTCAAGTGCCTTTTTAAAACCCATAATCCATTGACCTTTATCATCTCTAATGAGGCCACCACATGCTGCCTAATTGCCGGCTTTAATTGAAGCATCTACATCTACTTGAACCACTCCTGCCATTAGGGGGCGGCAGTGACATTCAGCTCTTTGATCGCTTGGAAAAATCAGATGTTGAAATCTTCCTGTTGATACATCCTCCATTAGGTGGAACAAGGTCTGGTGAGTAATTTCTTTAACAGTCACTTCAGAATTGTCAAAGACTTGTTTACACCGTGCCTTCCATATAAGCCAACAAATGTAGATGAAAATTTTGTTCCATGGCCACCGATTGAATCTGCTCTTCCCCAAGCTATGTGTAAAGTTCCAGGTAAGCCAACCCTGCAAATCACAATTAAAGAAAGTAGTATATTGGTTAGGAGTAATAAATTGTTCCCACACTTCTTTCGCTCACTTGCAATCTCTCAACATGTGAATGATACTCTCCTCACAGAGATCGCTCAAAGGGCAATTTGACGTTTCTGATAGCCCTCTTTTAGCTCTTAGTGAATTAATTATTAACCTCTCATGAGGAATTTGCCAAAAGATTTTTTTTTTCTTTTCAGGCACCTGCCAATGCCAGATTTTTTTCCAAACCTGTGTACCACATGACTCCTCCTGTTGAGAAAATAAATTATATGTAGCTTTGACAGAGAATTTCCCATCATAAGCATTTCTCCATATTACACAATCCTCAGAAATACCCTCAGGAGATGGGATTTTGATTAATATGTTTACCACCCATTCAAGAAAAAATTTCCTCTATTTAGACACATTCCACCTTCCATTTAGTAAAACAAAATCTGCAACTTTATCTCCCGGGGCTTGACATCCTTTAAGTTTTGCTGGACATAGTCGATGAGTGGATCATTGAGTGGAGTCCACATATCCCACCAGAAGTAGGTAGTTTTGCCATTATTAATTTTCTTTCCCATACCTTGAAGAAAAGTATCCCAAACATGAACTATAGCCCTCCAAGTTGGGGAATGAGATTGCTTTTTGGAAACTTGAGGAAATAAATTATTCCCACGTGCATATTGGCTTCTCAAACATTTGACCCATAGGCTATCTAATTTTGTGACTATACCCCAATATAACTTCATGACAAATGCTTTGTTTTGAAGGTCTAGTTTTTTTATACCTAGTCCTCCAACCTTTTTGCTCTTTATGATGTTATGCTAAGTAATAAGGTGCATTTTTCTCGCATTTTCATCTTGACATTCTCTCACTTTTCTATGTCCCCAGTCATCATCAATAAATGAAGTGTAAAACATCATTTTTTTTTGGGCCACATGATATATGAGGTCTACTGATGTGTTTCAAAAGCAAAATACATCAACTGAGCTAGGCCCATGGTAGTCACAAATGAAAGTGGAGCTTGAATCACCAAGAGGGGGTGAATTGGGGATTCTCAAAAATCTTTTTCGTATACTCTTTTTTCGGATAGAAAATAAAGATAAAACAGAGTATAGAGAAGAGAATCAAGACACAAAGATTTATACTGGTTCGGTCCAACCAATTGACCTACGTCCAGTCCCCAGACTCTCCGGGATTTCTCACTATCAAGATTGATTATACACTCTGCACTCAAGAGTAATTCTCTCTCTAGAACTTACTCCCCCTTACAAGTTGTAAACAATAACCTAATCTCTAAGTCCCCTTGACTTGAGATAACTTACAATAAATGATTTACAATCAAGAAACTCTCTCTAAGAGTAGATATGATAAACACTGAAGAATGAATGTATCAAAAGATACTTTACAATAGAAAACTCAAAGAGTAGTTGAAACTTTAATGATTTTCATTTTCTCACAAATTGGTTGTTGAGAAGAATTGAATGCATCTCTATTTATAGGTAGAGATCATTAAATGACCGTTATAATCCCAAATATAACCGTTGGCAATGTTGGGAGATGATTAGATGAAGTTTTGGTCTTCTTCTCTCTCTACTCTTTGGTTAATCCAGCTTGGCAGATAATCAGAGTTGACATTCTGACTTTTAATCCGTTGGAAGAGCAGTTTGCTGGATGTAGAAGGCAAGCATTAACTCCTACAAAACGTGTGGAGAATGATTGTCCAAAAGCATGCAAGTTTTCTGCACTTTTCATTTAATGTGCTGACATGCTTTTTGCTTTATGCTCAATCTCCATTTAATCCTGTCTAAATCATCTGAAACTCACTAACAAACTGATTAAACATAGTTAAGAATAGTAATAAGTGATGATATAGAGTATTGAGATCATACACAAAAGTTTCGCAAATTAATTCTGTTCAAAATTCAAATTTCGCGATGGAAACTCGAGTCAGTTCATCCAAACTCGAGTTTTCATGCTTCAGTGTTCTTTCAGCAAAAGACCGAAACTCGAGTTTTAATCCGAAACTCGAGTTTTCTCATTTTAGTGACACACATCGCGATTTGGCATTTTGGACAGGTTTGGTGAACAGTGCAAAACTCGAGTTGTTAAGTGACTAACTCGAGTTTTGGACTCTTAATGAAAAATCATGTTTTAGTCCAAAATCTCAAAACTGGAGTTTCCAAAACAAAACTAGAGTTTTCAAAACGTTCAAATTTGACAGAGCTCTCTGCCTGATCAAAACTCGAGTTTCCAAATCTTAACTCGAGTTTTCTCATTCTTTGAAAACTTTGGAAACTTCTCTGTAAGGTCAAAACTCGAGTTTCAAAAACAAAACTCGAGTTTTCTCTTTTATGAGAAAACATTAAAAGACTTAGTCGATTTGAACAAGGGAGTTCTTACAAGGTCAGAGATGAACATTGTTCTCAGGTGATGGAAACTCGAGTTTTCTATGGTTAACTCGAGTTTTCATGAACTTTGAAAAACTTAGAGAACTCTCAGTGTAACATCCCATGTTTGAAATGCGGAATTTTTTTTTTCAAACAAACAATCAGAGTAGAGCAATAGAGCGAAAGAGTAATTGGATTCTTAGCCAAAACATCAACCATTGTGTAACATTGTATTGATTACAGTAATCCTAAAGTTTGGAAAGTAAATAATGTAAGGAAACGAAAGCGATAAGATAGATAAATCTTCGCTTGCATGCCTACTCCGGTACTTGCCTCGATCCACGAACCGTGGTCCTCCCGACCACGAAGCTACAATTGAGATTCAATTCAACGCATTGAATCTCGGTAACAGTTAACCTCATACCCAAACAACACAAGATATGGCCAAGATATTCAAGAGCTAATACAACAAGATATCATAAGCATACTAGAGATGCATGATCATTATGCCGACAAAACATAAGCACAGAGCAATATGTAAAGCCCCATAAGGTAAATAACAACAACATCCTGCACTATTCACCAGTGCCACGATAATTAGTCGTGTCCTCAGCGCTAGGAAAACAAAACGGCGTTATCAAAACTATAACCCGTATAACTGTCTGTATAACGGTCTACGAACATATCATTGACATATAAGTATTTAAGATGTGCAAGATTAGTGTTACAAGACGCGTCCGTACCTTCGTTGCAACGTTAGGTACTACCGCGAAAACGTACTTTCTACTAAAAATGTGAACTTTACACGGTTCGTCGGGCAACATGGACGGCAACAAATCGAGAGATTCGATGTCCTATAAGAGTAATATCACTTCCATTAGTGATTTGACACAATATCTGGCATTTTAGGTAAAAATTACCATTTTGCCCCTATACCCCTACTTGGCGGAATTTCGCCAGCGCTTCCGCTAATAGGCTATTTTCTTCCCAAAATTTTGCCAGAACTTCGACGCAACTATGATTTTCGAAAATAAAGACTAAAATAGCCCTCCCATATGATATCCAATCATAAAAATAAAGACTACTCTAGCATTACTAACTATTGAAGGAACTATGAAAGCTTAAAGCTCGGTACCGGAAAACTTACCCAGAGCTTCGCTACAGATTTCCCCAGAGCTCCTCTCTCTATTTTCGGTTTTTGCTCAAAGGAAGTGGTGTGAAATTTCCAAAGGAGCAAGGTCCTATTTATAGAGGATTTTGTGCTACTATTCACACTTTACCAGATGAATTCCGTACTCGGATCGCACACAGATTATGTGGCACAATCTTGGCCATCCAACCCTTTCTCTTTCCTCCATATGACATCATCCCCATGATGTCATCCATGTACTTTGATGATGTCACTTACTTCTTCAAGAAGTTTTATACCGATAAAGTCTCCGTCGGTGTCCAAAACGCGCAATCTCGGAAATCTCAAAATTCGTTAACTAGCTTTGAAGACCTTCTCTTCCATACTAGAAATGTCTATTCCAACTATTTTTCTGACTCTGCCTAGGCCATTTCCGGATTGACGGAAGTTTTCTCAAAACGTGTCCGAACATGTCCTAGTTTGAAACGAAAATCCGGAAGTTCCACTTATAGTCATAGATGCACCGATTTCAAATATGTCCATAAAATTTCCCAATTCTTTCTCAGTTGTCACAACTCTAATTTTGAAGTCTTTACCTCCAACCCGGCTATCTCGCCCATTTTCTCAATTTCCTATTTCGTCTTATTAGGAAAAAGCCCTATTGGCTTGAGAATTAACTTCCGGAGAGTTTAACGGAAGATAAAATTCCACCGATCAATAATCTACCTTGACTTTGGAATTCCTATTCCTAGATCTCTAGATAGGTCCGTTTCCTAATTTATATATTACTATTCATGCACTTTAATTATATATTAAAATAATAAAACATGTGCTACAATTGTGAAAATATCATGATATTAAAATTTTCACTCTTATCTTCATTTTTTTGGTCATATTTCGGCTGGGCACTTTTTTTTGGATTTGTAAATCTTTTTCATGAATTATTTAATTAATTACTTAATTCAATTTTTATTAAAAATTCCCCAAAATTCTCTAATTGGTCCATTCTTGTATTTAGGCTTAAAAATACCTAAACCCAATGATTTTTCATAGAAATTTCCAATTAATTAGTAAATACATTTTTACTAATATTCAACTAATTTCCACTAATTTTTGAGCTTCACATAATTATTCTTGAATTTCCTTTGCTTATGCTTAAGTAATTAGCCCAATATTACTTAATTACTTCATTATCACTTGTTGATAATTTTCTTAATTACAAAGCCTCATTACCTTCATACTCTTGTATTAACATTAGTATTTTCATACCTCTTGCATTATTCCATAATTACAAGGGTATTTTGGTCTTTACTTCTCTTTGAGTATTTTCCAACAATTTCTCCAATTTCATAATTTATAAAATTACAATAATTAGAGATTATATACTCTCCTAACTCACTTGGTCATTTAACTGTCTTTTAGGATTTTTCCATAAATTTTCTAAGTTAATTACCCTTTCTAGGGGCATTTTGGTCATTTTGGCACTTTGGCCCTTAAACTCCCTAATTTCTTACAGAAATTCTACTTAGAAAATAGACTGTATTTATACAAGACCGGAGATTGAAATTTCACTTATCAGAAATATCCAACTTTTGTTTATAATATTCCAGATAAATATCCGGGTATTACACTCAGTAAAGCCTAAACTCGAGTTTCCCATGGAAACTGGAGTTTTGGTTTCTTTGAAAAACTTGGTTACTCTCTGTCTTGTCAAAACTCGAGTTTTCTAAATCAAACTCGAGTTTGCTTTGTACCACGAAAAACTCAGAAGCTTTCTGTATGGCCAAAACTCGAGTTTTCAAATCTCAACTCGAGTTTTCATAATCTTTGAAAACTTTAGCTTCTTTCTGTCAAGTCCAAACTCGAGTTTCCAAACTGAAACTCAAGTTTGCCTTTGACAGTAAGTTTTTCAACTTACAAAGACAAACTTTATCTGTGTTTACAATTGTCCGTTATCATCAAAACCAATTGAGAACTAACAACAAACCCAATTGAAAGAAGTGGAATATCACCAAGAGGGGGGGTGAATTGGGGATTTAAAAATTTTCGCCAAAATACTTTGTACTGAGTCAATGAAACAGAGATGAACAGAGAAAAGATTAGAAAGAATGAACACACGAGGTTTATACTGGTTCGGTCTAAATCCTTGACCTACGTCCAGTCCCCAGACTCTGGGATTTCACTAACTCAAATCAAGATTACACAACTCACTCGATTACACACCACCTGTACTCTTGAAGTAATTCTCTCACTAGAACTTACTCCCCCTTACAAGTTGTAATCAAGTCCCAATCTCAAAGGCCCCTGACTTGAGATTCTCACAATATTCTTACAGAGATGAAGTATCAATAAAGTGGCTCTCTAAAAGAGTAGATAAGTAAACACTGAAAAGATTGAAATATTACTGCTACACGTATGAACAATGAAGGCTGTTAATTGCTAATTGAATGCACAGTAGTTCGGTAGGTGAAGACTTGAATGCTTCTGGTATTTATAGTTTAGCAATTATAACCGTTATAGCATCTCCAAATTCTATCCGTTGTGAGCTTCGATTTAGCCGTTGAGACAGAAGGTAATTATATCCGTTGAAGCCTGCAATGTCCGCTGCATATTTTCTTTCCATTCTCTCAGAGAAATGATTGTTCTCGTTCTTCTTTCAAAATGTCGATTGAGTGTCAAGGAAACAAACCGTACCATCAATTCTCTCCATAACGTTATTTTTGCCAGAATGGTGTAACTCTCATTAATTGCTCTAACACAAAGTTGCTTTAATGGAGTTTAACTTTAATCTGTAATTTCCTTTTGTAAAACTTATCAACAAACTTGTCAAAAGCAATTTAAAGAAGTAATGAGAGAAGACAATCTATCCATGAATCAAAATCAGAGTTTAATCGTTGTCTGAAAAAATCCATTTTTGCTTCTGATATAATTGGCTCGAGTCAGCTAGTTTGGCTAGAGTCATTTTTAAAATTCAGAGTGGTTTGGCTTGAGTCAAAATTATTTGGCTCGAGTCTAGCGCAAGACTGGAGCCATTTTTCGCTGATTGGAGTGATTTCTCTGTAGTGATAAAGGGTTTGGCTCGAGTCGTTTAATTTGGCTAGAGGCAGGGCTCAAACTCGAGGTAAATTAAATTGGCTAGAGTTAGTTAGGCTATTTGATTTCAACGGTCGAACTTGGCTGGAGTCAAAAGTTTAGGCTCGAGTCAACAGGTGAAATGGTTTCTGTTTTTCGAAATTGGCTCGAGTCAGACAAACTTTGGCTAGAGTGAATTTTTAGTATTGGCTCGAGTCAGACTTATTGGCTCGAGTCAATTTACACAGAACTTCTTCAGATGCGTTTTTCAATGGATAAACAAGTTAGAAATCATTTTGTTCTTATTATAAAAGATTAGTCATCATCAAAACACCTTTGGAGCTAACACCAATCCCTTGTAGCAATCACTCTCCTTTCGCGCCTGGGTTCTCTACCTTGCAGTTGTGGTCCATTACCTCTCCCCTTACTTCAAACGACGTCGTTTTGCGTGCAACACAAAATCTCCTTCAATGCTGAATCCAGTCAGCCTCCACTTTCCTCTTACTGGTTTAAAAAACCAAACAAAAAGTCCTCCATTTCCCTCCCAGAATCACCCATGTGATCAGAGAAAGGATTGTAAAAATATATTTTAAAAATATTGATTCTTTTTAAATAATAATAATAATAAATGTCATGTTTTTTTATTGTTCACATGGAGATTGAGGAGTCACACCAGTTACTTTTCAATAAAGATGCTTGCAATATGTTTCAACAAAACTTAAAAAAAATTAAACCTCAATCCGCTTTAAAATTTAACAAATTTTTAAATTTACCCTTGCTTAATATACATTATATTCTATAAGAACAAAGTATATACAATAATAAATGAAGTATGAAATTATACATCCATAAAAGATTTAATGATATGACTTATAAATAGAATTCTTCATGTCTTTTTTAATAGAATGAATGTTTTTAATAGGGTATAATGTATAATAAATAAGGGTAAATTTAAATTTTTTTTAAATTTTAAAGCAAAGTTAATAATGTTATTTTAGTTTTGTTGAAACATAGGAGTAAATAAGTACTAGTATCTTATTGAAAATTAACTGGCATGACTCCTCAATCTCCAGGTAAACCATAAAAACCATGACATTTTTTTTAAAGAATAAATATTTCTTAATTTTTTTTTTTTTTTACAATCCTTTCTCTGATCAATAGGGGTGAGCATTCAGTTCTCGGTTTGGTTTTTCGGTTAAAACCAGAAAACCGAAATACACACATTTTAACCACTGAACCGAAATCGAAGTATCGAAAAAGCCGAACCGAATTAACCAAAATATTTCGGTTCGGTTTTGTAGTTAATTCGGTTTTTGGGCTTAGGTTGGGTCTTATTTTGGGCCTTTTTGTTTGGGTTAATACTGTAAAATGGCAAATCTACTTTTTTTTTTTTTTTTTGAATCAATCTACAATATTGACTATTGAGTGCAACCTGGCTATAGTATACTTTAATTGGAGTACCTGGTATATATCAATTTTCACTTGTAAAACAATAGGTTGTAGATTTTAAAATCAAGACATGGAATAATGATGGAAAGAGGAATTGGGTTGGGTCTGGACATCTGGTACTGGTCTTCAGTTGAGGTGGCCCAAGGGTCATGACTCATAAGGTTGGGTCTAACTCATACATATGCATCGTCGTTTTAATTAATTTCGGTTATTTCTACCAAAAAAATTTTTTTAAAAAAATCGGTTTTTCGGTTTTAACCGAAATAAATTTGCAACTACCGAACCGAATACCGAATTAAGCTAGTTTAAAAAACGAACCGAATCGAAAAAATGAAACTGAAAAAACCGGACACCGAATTATTCGGTTCGGTTTTGATTTGCTCACCCCTAGATCACAATCACATGGTGAGTCTAGGAGGGAAGTGGAGGACTTTTTTTTAAAAAAAAAAACAATAAGAGGAAAGTGGAGGACGACTGGATTCATCATTGAAGGATATTTTGTGTCGCGAGCAAAATGACGTGGCTTGAAGTAAGAGAGACGCAATGGACCAGAACCGCGTGGGAGAGGTGTTAGGCGCCTGATAGATAACCTTTTTTTACCAATCGAATAGTAGGGTTATTTTATTATTTTTTTTTGGGTTAGGTGTATATAGGGGTGTTCATGATGCCCACCGCCTTGTCCGCCCGCCCGCCCATGCCCAATGAAAAATTGCCCTGCCCAGCCCTAAGAAAAGCAGCCCAAACAAAATTGGGCACAACTGGGCTGGACATTTTTGCGGGCAGGGTATGCCGCCCTGCCCAGTAGTGTATATAATATTTTTTATTTTTTAATAGAATAAAAAAAGTATTTTATATTTTTTTTATAAAATAGTATTAAATATTTTTTTTGCAAATTATATAACTTGTAATAAAAAAAAAAATCTTCATATTTGATTATCTTCGACTTCAACCATTCCTTTTTGTCATTGTCGAACTTAGATGCCCTAGCCGCGACGCAAGCCTGTATCTGATTATCTTCGACTTCAACCATTCTTTTTTGACATTTTGGGGCCTTGATGCAACCTCTAGGAGTTTTGGATATCTACAAGGCTTTAATTTATATTTTTTGATGTCTTGTATTTAATGGATTATGGACTATTTTTTCATGCCTTGTTAAGACATATGGTTGTCTTTTTAATTTCAGGACTTAATTTGTAGACTTATATTAAAATATTTAAAAGTGTAGAATTATGGATGTTATTTAATTTTTCAGTTACTTAAACTATTTTTTTCACATAGGGTATCGCCACTTGGGCATAGAAGGGCCGCCCTGCCTAGCCCATTATCGCCCTGCCCAAAAATGTTAGGGCTTCTATCGGGCAGGGCCGGGCACTGGGCTGCATTTTGCTGCCCAGTGATCTTTCGGGCAAGGCACCCTGCATTTAGAGTTGAGAATCAAGGTCGATCCTTAAAGGGTCAAAGCCTAAAAGGACCGACCCTTTTAGATTCGGGGTAAGAAAGAGTCTGTTTTATAAAGCTCGGCCTCAGAGCATGCGGGCCAGGACCGGCCTCACAGGGCTGGAAAACATTTTTATGAATTAAGATTATTTTTCCTGTGTTTTTTAAAAGAAATATAATTAGTAAAATACAACAATTAAAGTTTTAACTTATCAAATAAATGTTGTAAACATTAATGTCTACACAACACGCTTAATGTAATAAACAAACGCAGTCACTTTTTCATAATCAAGAGTAAACTATTGTCCACAAATAACTCACACAAAATATAACAAGCTTACCACTAAGCAACATGAGTATGATGACTATCATTTTCTCTTCTTTATCACTATCATCAATTTCAAAAACATTTGATTGTGCTTTACTTTGAGCAATAGACTCTACTTCATGGTTAAAAATATTAAGAATATTTTCTCTCACATCATGAATACATACATTATCTTTATCTGGAACAAATAATAAACCAAATAATAAAATCAAAGTATAGTTATTATGTATTTGTAATTAAATGGATAAATAACTCTATAACAAATACAAAGTACATATAAATTAGTAAATTACCATCATATGTGAATTCATGCATCAAGTTACGAGTACAAATAAGAGCTTGAACATTACATGGAAAAATGGAGCTTCTATATTTTGTTAGAACACTTGAACTAATACTAAAAACTGATTCATTGGTTACTGTAGTAATTGCAATGCTTAGAAAAAAATTGGAAGGAAAAAAATTTAAAGGGTCTAACGGGCTCGCCCTTTTAAGCCTCGACCCTATAGGGTCGGCCCGATAGGTACATATGTTTTCATAATAATAATGGAAGTAATTATGTTTGAGTTATTACTAAATACTAAATGTAGGCACATATGCTAATGAGAGGATTCTAACATTAGTTTACTATATTATTGGGACTAGCCCCTTGAATTAGACTAAATTCATTGATATGACAAGTTAGAACTTAGGATTATAAAACTGACAAAAGCATGTAAGAAAAAGTATAAGCCCATGACAGATTTGTGCCACTTGTGAAAATTGTACCCAAGGTGGGGCTTTGGGCTTCGAGTTTGACTTGTCTCATTTACTTTTGTTTTGTTTTTTGTTTTTTTGATATAATTTACTTGTTATTTGTTGCCTTAAAATCATACTTTCTTTTTTATGCTTTTTCATTGGAATCATATTGAGTTGTTGAGGTGAGTATTAGAGCAGAAATAGAAAAAAACGGTGGGAAGATTTAATTTTTTAGGGTGCCTTTTATTTTATTGTTACAAAGTTTTATAACATAATAATTAATAAGACATATATTAAAGGGAGAACTATAGGGAAGGAGTAAGGACCCAAGAAAAGTAATAATTTATTGGATAAGATTTTAAAAGTTGAAATTATTTAAAAGGACCAATTAGGAAAATAAAAAAATACTATATTACCCACCTTTAGGTGAGATGAGTAGGTGCGAGGCAGCAAAAAAAACTGCGGCGGGGGATGGTTGAAGATCGCAAATAGATTCGATAGTATGGAAGCCTTTCTCATTTGTTTATATTTAATCGACTCTGAAACTTTGCTTCCTGGGTAACATGCTGAAGTAATTGAGGAATGAGTTAATTCCTGAATAAAGCGAAGTGAGGACTCATCCAAGTTTACACAATTTGGAATTTAAACTTACACTGACCTGTAAATTAGAGAGTGAGAGGATACAATCTCCAATAAAATGCATTCTGTGGCATCTAATTCTTCAAGCAAGGGAGGAAGTCCAAGTATAGCTTCTCAGGTTAATGCATCTCAAGCTTGAAAGATGGTTGATGCAGTATGGCAATGTCTCCACAGCAGAGTCCTACTCTAACTTTGTTAAGCCCTTGATATTATCAGGGACTCCACCTTTTTAAACATAGTTTTCTTAGATTACGCCAAGCGTAAAAAAGGGAGTGTATGTTGTTTGGAACAGTGATTAGAGTCTTTAAAAGTAATTTTTCAATTGTGATTTATGATATATAAAGTATATAAGTGAGAATAGTTTTTTTTTTCCGATTTACATGAATAAATACTTTTGGAATCCCAAAAGTGATGCCAAAGATATTAGGAACTTCAAACACCTCAAGATTTGTCAATCTACTTAAAAAAAACATGATTATTTCATTAAATAATGAAAAAAAAAATAGAGGATAGGTAAGAGAGAATGTAGAGGTTTAGTAGGGGTAATATAGTAATTTCAAGTTTTAAAATCTTATCCAATAAATTATTGATTTTTTTGGGTCCTTCCCTATAATTGTCCTCTAAATATATGTCTTATTAATTATTATGTTATAAAATTTTGTAATGATAAAATAAAAGCCACCCTGAAAAATTAAATCTTTCCCACCCTTTTTTCTATTTCTGCGCCAATACTCCCCACTCCCCTCAACAGCTCGATATGATTCTAATGAAAAATCATTAAAAAGGCATGGTTTTAAGGTAGCGGATGCCAACAATAAAGGAGACAAGTCAAACCCTCTACAAAATCTCTGCATCTTTAATATGGTTAATGGGTGCCTTTTGCTAAAAAATTAATATGGAATGTTTTCACGTGGTGCATAACTAATTTTAAAATTCCAATTAGAATATATGCTTACAGGCCGCTCTAAATTTGGAAATATTTTTTAAAGTGTGTGTAGTATCTTATAGTAATTTGTGGTACGTTTAACAGCCTAAAATATTTTCTATGCGTCCAATACTCTAAAGTATTTTTAATGAATGTCAGCATTCTAAAATATTTTGAGGCACAATTTTTCCATTAAAATCTTTTCAAAAGACATTTTGCCCATGAAATTTTTTTAAGGAGTAATTTAAACCTCATCATAAACTCCCCAAAAGTCTTTTAAGTGAAGGTGTATCTGGCACCTAAAGTATTTTTTAGTAGTAACTTTAGGGTACGGGATACACTTAAAAAAATACTTAAGATACTCAACGCATTTGAAAAATACTTTAGGGTGTTGGATGAATCACAAAATGCTTTTGAGTGATAAAATCGCATAAAAAATATTTTAGGGTACTGGACGTATCTTAAATTTCTTTAAGATAATAGACGCACTTGAAAAAATACTTCAGATTACGGGATGCATCTTAACCCTAGAATATATTACATCCCTAACTTCAAAGGGGATTTTTGGCATGAAGGATTTGGAGGGTAGGGGAAGGAAATTTTTTACCAGTTGTATTTAAAAAAAATTAAAAAAGTGAGATTATAAAATTTTAATAAAGAGAATATGTAAGATAAAATAATTAAAAACTTTTAATTCTACTTTTCTAATTTCTTAAATCCAGTTCAATAAAAATTTCCTTCCCTAGTACCAAACAACCCCTAAGCAATGGTGACGAATTCCACGATCAAAAACATAAGCAATTATATTACTTTTAGGGTATTGCTTGCATAATTGAAGACCAGATGTGTGTTTTCATCCTTTGTCGCCCTCTTTCTCTTTGACAATCAATAGTGATCGTATCTAAACTTGTTGAAAGAAATAAAATATGATCAAGCTATATCTTTTTTTTTATACAATTGGATTTTTTAGCTGATTGTTTGGGAGGGGCTTTTGAGTGGGGTAGTTGAGATTTTATTTTTTTGCCCATCCAATATCCATATTTTGATATTGTTTTTTCTTAAAGTGTTTTGATGTAACTTATTTTGGGCTATAAGCCTCACAATTTGCCTATAAAAATTTAGACTATAGGACATTATAAAGCTCAACAATTTTTTTGCACCCCCATTAATTTGAATTAAAAACATGAAAATTAAAATTATTGACGTTATCATTAAAAATCAATATGTTTTTCCCACTTGATGAATTAGGTTGAAAAAAAATATTTTTAAAAAAAATTAAAATGACCCATTTTTATATTGGAGTTTTTAGCTGATTGTTTGGGAGGGGCTTTTGAGAGGGCTAGTTGAGATTTTTTATCTTGTTTTTTTTAAGTGTTTTGATGTAATTTCTTTTGGGCTATAAGCCTCATAATTTACCTAAAAAAATTTAGACTTTAGTACATTATAAAGCTCAATAATTTTTTTTGCACCTCCATTAATTTGAATTAAAATTATTGACACTATCATTAAAAATCAATATTCTTTTCCCATTTCATGAATAAGATTGAAAAAAAAAATATTTTTGAAAAAATTAAAATGACTCATTTTTATATTTACAATAATAAACTAAAAACTAGTACTTTTCAGAAATTAAATAATTTTATGTCTTTTTTTTTTTTGCTAAAAAAATTTTAGGAAAGGGGTTGGGCTCACACACAATCCAAGGGCAGGGCGTTTGGAGCCCAGTCCACATAGCATACTGGACAGAGAGTACACATGTCTCCACCTCTACTAGCGTTTCCACAGCTTCCTAGACCCCTAGGATGCCTCCCCCAGTGCCTTGATCAACGCAGAGATCGAACCCCCTCCCTTGAGGTGAGGAAGTCCGACCCCTTCGCCAATTGAACCCAAGGACGAGGGGTAATAATTTTATGTCTTATTATTGTTTGAGTTGCGCAAATCTTTCTTATTCCCAAAAAAAATGGAGCAGATGAGATAATTAACCCAAATAGAGTAAATGACAGTCCAACTTAAAGTAGAGGCCCAAACCATGTGCTATTTACCCTCCTTAAAAAATAAAAGGAAAATGGACCGGGTCATTGGAACACCGACCCGGATCATGACCCATTGGTATGTATGACGTTCTTAAAACCCTAGCTCCCCAAATACTTGAGGCTTTGAGGCAGAGGCCTTCGGCATGGCTCGTTTAAAAATAGGTCCATCTTTGTTGTGGCCGAGGGAGCAGAGTGATCCGCGACGTCTTGCAACCGGCTCACCTCGAACAAATCAGATCGTGGCCTTTGCCTCCCGTTGGTGTTTTCGATTCATTTTTCTCTTCTTTTTCCCATGTCTTGTTCTGTTTTCAAGAGTTTATGTGATGATTCCTGTATGATACTCCATTCAGATTCTCTATCGCAAGTGTTTTCATTTCCCAGAGTTACACTTTTCATTCAGATATTGATGAATATAATAGAAGTAGGCTCATCTTCTTTGCTGAGTCAGTAACTATTCTAATACCCAGGTTCTTTATGATATAATCTGACTTTAACATTGTTTTTAATCAGATATTCTCATTTAGCTTATCTATCCACCTACGTAATAAAGTAATGTTGAGACTGGTTTTTCGCTTCATTTAGTTTTACATCTTTGTTTTTCTGGCTGATCATGCACTTACAGATTCCTTTATGTAATGTGACTACATGAACGGGGAATGAGTAAAATTATGGTTTGTCATGATGTACTTGATACCTGTTGCAATATGTCCTGTTATTACTGTGTTAAAGTTCGTAAATAAACTTCACATTATTTGGTGGCTACTCAAAAATATGGATTGCAGTGTGCTGTTTTTGTGGTTCTTGTTTCATAAGTTAATTCATTAAGAAAAATTTCAAATAAGTTTTCATATTTTCTTTGTTTCAAACTATGGTTTTTCAGAACAATTATCTAATCAACTTTTGCTTGCTCTTTCTTTGGCCTCAGTTTCAGGTTGCTGAAGGTTGAAGCTAGAAATTGCAATCAAATGGATGGAACCATTGCTTGAAGGCTCATAGAAGCTTTATTGATCCCATTGCCTTTATCAATTTCAATGGCTAACAGATTTATCCCGCTGGGTGGCATTTAAAGAATATCAGGTAGCTTCTACACATTTATCTATTGTTTTCTTTCTTTGGGCATTAAAGATTATCATTCTTTTAATTTGCAATTGTGCTAGGCCTGAACCTAAACTCATTCAAATGATTGCTAAGGATATTTTGAGCAAATTGAATAACAAGTCATCATTTTATTTCTAAGGATTAGTTGTGGTTGGTCATCAAATTTTAAAAATTGAAGAGTTACTAAGTGAAGCTCATGCGGTGGGGATTTGGGGTATGGGTGGTATAGGCAAAACTACTCTTGCTAGTGCTGTGTTTGACAAGTTGAAAGAAGAGTTTGAAGCTTTCTCATTTGTTGAAAATGTAAGAGTACAACTAGAAAAAACTGGATTGGTTGAATTAAAGGAAAAATGCTTAAAAAAGTTGTTATAAGATGAAGATATGAATGCTTATAATTTAAGATCAACTTTTCTGAAGAATAGTCTTTAGCATAAAAAAAGTTCTTCTAGTATTTGATGATGTTAACAATTCTATAGCAATTAAAGATTTAATTAAAGGATGTGGTTGGTTTGGAGAAGGAAGTAGAATTATTATCACATCAATAGATATGCAAGTGCTTAACAATACCTTTGTTTTAACAACATATCATATTCAACAACAACAACAAAAAGTTCTCTTATCTTATGCTCTACATCTCTTAAGTTTGAACGATTTTAACCAAAATGAGTCATGTAAATGTTATTTGGAGTTATTACAAAAAGCAGTAGATAATCGAAATCCACCAGCTAGTATCGTACTAGTTGTGGATTGTTGTAAATCATACTAGTTAGTTGATTTCCTTTACAATCGTTTTGCTTAAAAGCATTCAAACTTAAGAGATGTAGAGCATGAGAGAATTCTCTTTCCTGAATATGATATGTTGTTGAAGCAGAGGTATTGTTAAGCACTTGCATCTATCACATCATCTCTCTTGATGTGATAATAATTCTACTTCCTTCTCCAAATCAACTTCATACTTTGATTAAATCTTTAGTTGCTATAGAATTATCAATATCAACAAGTACTTGAAGAATTTTTTTACGATGAAGCCTCTTCACAAAACGTTGATATTAAATTGTAAGCGTTTATACATTTTTCCTGTAATACACCCAAACCAATCATTTCTTACATTTTCAACAAATGAGAAAGCTTCAAATTGTTCTTTCATCTTATTAAACATTGCACTAGCAAGAGTGGTCTTGCCTATGCCACCCATACCCCAAATCCCCACAATACAAGTTTTACTTAGCAACTCTTCAATTTTTTCAATATGATGATTAATTCCAATTAATTCTTCCAAATGAAAGGGTGGCTTGTTATTCAATTTGCTTAAAATATTATTGATAATCACTTTAGTAAGCTGGGATCCAGGACCTAACACAAATACAAAGTGAAAGAATCATGTTTAAGGCCTAAAGGAAGAAACCAATAAGTGAAAAATGTGTAGAAGCTACCTGAAGCCTCTTCACAGAGGTGAGCTTGGTTAGTAGTATAGAGCCTTTCTTGGAAATCTGAATTATAGGTCTATGGAGAACAAAGAAACATTGGGTGTCTTGGCATTCTTCAGTGATATGCCAATGTCCATGGTCTTCAATGATATGGCCAAGTTTTCTTCTTTAGACTGGAAGGGGTGAAAACAACTGGAGCATGGTTTATAGGTGGGAATCTTTGTTGTTACAGTCATGGAGGTAGTGATAAATAAGAAGAGGCTCAAGAACTATGCAGCAGGTGTACAAGGCTGATTGAGATCAAAGATACCATTTCACTTCTTTAGAGATGGCACCTTTAGTGAGAGGAATAGTCAGGTAAGGTATGTTCATGTTGAAAAGTTCAATAGCTGGTGAGCTAGGGAGAGAGTTGATAAGGAGGTGGAGCCAATAGAACATATTTCTTTTAGCTACTTGTTGGACTTGTTCGAGATTTTTTGAATTTGAAACCTAGTGGGAATTCATGATTTTTATTGATAACAATTGGACATAGTTGGAAGGTCCATGGTGTTCAAGCCTAGGATACTGAGTGGTTTGGAAGAGGTAAGGAGTTGGATCTTCTGTGGTCTAGCAATTTTCTAACTTTTAGACTAGGTCATCATCATCAAGAAGATCTCCTTGTGTCATTTGATGCTCCCCTTTCAGGTTGTGTTGATGGAGAAAGAACTTGTTTGTACTCATTATATAAAAAAATCAGGACTTCTTTAATCTGCACCCCAAATGTTTGCTAACAGCATGTGTATGCATCTTACATAGAGCAAATTGCATCCAATCTAGCTTATATCGGGAACAGTGGCAATATAATGAAGTTTATTGAACTTTGTAGGATCTCCCCAATACTTGTCATATTTCTCTTTCATTATGCTTGTCACATTAGCTAACTCCATCAAATCACTTTTTGTCCACTTATCCAAGAAATAATAAACCATGTAAATTTCATGGAAGAAGTTAATGGATATAAAGAACCAAAAATTCTCAAAGTGAACTTATAAAAATGACTCAACACCATAGTCATCATCCTAATATTCTCCCAATCTTCTTTTTCAGGCAACCCATCATTAAGATCAAAATGAAAGTATGGATCCCCTCATACCTCTTAAAGGCTGGCTCAAATTTTTTAGCAGTCTCTAACATCAAATAGGTAGAATTCTTCTTTGTGGTGGGGACATCGAAGCATAATATTTGCTTGCTCCAAATTTTGTCATCGACACAACTCTCTTCAAACTTCTTCATTCTAAGTGGTGACTGTTTAATAAAGTGAACAACAACTTTCTTAACTGGTTGTCCTACTTCTTTTAGTCTTTCATTGACAATCAAATTGATTATGTGTACCATACATCTCTTATATAAATACTGACATTTCATAATTCAATGCCCTCACCTTACAATTTTTCCTTTTAAATATTCAATTGAAACATCATTAGATGTTCCAAGTTTATGTCACTCAACTTAAAAAGCAATGGAATTGTAAATTTACAATGACTTCATTATCCATATAATGCCATATAATAGAAATTGCAGATTCACTAACTCACACCAACAACAATATTAATAAGAAAAACAAGGCCGACCTCATCTGATGTTGTTGAAGCTTATGAAGAAAAAAAAAAAAGGTAAGATAATCGTAGTATGTTCTGTATGACTTTACACACATTAAGCCTGTTTTTTTTAAAAAAAAAACCTAAAAGCCTGTTTAATTCGATGAAATGGAGCCACGTGAGCCTTTTTTTTTCTTTTTTTTTTAAGCATAGGTTACATTTTAATTACTTATGCATCGTTAAATTTTCTAAGGTGCTGGTTGCACCTCCAAAAGTTTTTCAGAGTGACGGGTGCACCTTTACTCAAATTTTAATGCTTGTGTTGCAAAGTGTTTCATAAATATAACTTGAGAAAGTGTTCCTCTAAGTATGTTTGGGTAACACCTAAAGGTTTCAAACGCTTTTTCACGCAAGTTGAGATAAAATTTATCTTACATACTTACCTTTAAATCGTAAAAGCTACTATCTCCGGCCCTAATAAAGCCTAGTTAATTTTTTTTTGGAGAGATTAATGAAGTTAAATAAATTACTTAATCATTTCATATGTTGTGTATTTTTAGATTATATATTAGTTTATTAGTCTAACTAATTAGTTTGAAGAAAAAAATGAAAAATAAAAATACTCTTAAGTAACTTAATTAGTTTCATTAATCTCTTCAAAAAAGTCAATTAAGTCTTATAATTAGGACCAGAGGAAATATTTTCCAAAAGTTAATCCAAAAAGATGCTAATATCGGGTTAAAGCTAAGAAAGACGTCATACATACTTAGTTGCAGAAGGTTTTAGTTAAAATCACATCATCTTCATAACTGGAGAGATAAAAATTAAACAAACTATCAACAAGTATCGAGTTATAGGAGCAAATCAAACAAGAAGCCAGCTACGTACCTATCATCAACTGATCAACAGCAACATTGCTTTGATTACCATAAAGCCAAGGATTGATGATTCTGTTAGCCATGGAAATTGATAAAGCCAATAGAATCAATAAAGCTTCTATGAGCGTTAAAGCAATTGTTCCATCCATTTGATAGCAATTCCTAACCTTCAGAAACCTGAAACTAAGGCCATAGAAAGAGCAAGCAATAGTTGATTAGATAATTGTTCTGAAAAACCATAGTTTAAAATAAAGAAATTATGAAAACTTCTTTGAATTTTTTTGATGAATTAAATTAGGAAACATAAAATTAAAGGAAAATAATTGTTTGATTAAATTATTTTATATTATTTTTTATAATTACTTAATATCTTATTATATTGATAAAATAATTTAATAAATTAAAAGAATTTGAATAACATGACTAATAAATAATATAAAAGTAATTTTCTACCAAAAAAAAAACATATAATTGCAATTTAAATATGGATTGTTTTAACAAAGTCTCAAAAATAACATTAATTAATTATATCAAATAACATGTCTTCCATCCTCATATAATCCTACATGTCTAACAAATAGACTATATGTCACCGAAAATGTATTTATATATAACTAAACAAACCATCCACTCAAAATTGTAAAATGGATTAAACTTGTTAAAGTGATTGGTGTATTTAACAAGGAATAAGTATCATTTTTGTTCCGAAAGTTTTTTTTTTTGGAGCAAAATTGTCCCAAAAGTTAACAAAACGTTGCAATTTTGCCCCTCCATTAGTTTTGACCGTTAAGTTTAATTGATCTTCACACGTGGCACCAATGCTTGCCATCTCATCAGTCAAAATAGGATTAAGTATCATTTTTGCTCTGGAAGTCTTAGATGAGGAGCAATAGGTATCCAGTTTCTTTTAAAAGCAATTTTGCCCTGAAAGTTTACAAAATGTAACAATTCCAGTGATTTTAAGGAAGGGTGGACTAGATCAATTTATACAAAAGTAAATACTATCACTATTGATTTGACTTACTGAACCAATTTTTGGGACAATTCATTTCTCGTTTCGTGTTTCATTTGTTTAGATCATAAGTGATGCTTCCTCTGGATTTTGCGACAGACTTTTCAGTCCCTTTGACTGGTCCGGCTTCACAAATTCCGGCCGCCTTGAGCTCAAGGATTTCCCTCTCTGACTCCAAGTTCAACCTTTTCAAGGTTGACTTCTTCCTCTACACCCTTGATTCCTGGTTATGCGTCCTTCAGCAACTCAAAGAAGACGATATTTCCTACGTTGTTCAACTCGATCTTGTTAAGTTTGCTTGTCCCTTTAATTCCTTTAATACTGATGATTCCTTCAACAAGACAAGATTGATATATTTCCATTTTTATTTCTTTATGTTTTCCGTATTGGGCTAAGTGATGCCCTCAATACTGATGATTCCTTCAACAATAAATCGTATTGGACTAAGTGTTGTGGATGATGAGGTGGCATGACATGTGTGTTCTTTGATTGATCTAATAGTCAAATTTAATATTAGAGGGCAGAAGGGCAAAATTGCTATATTTTATAAACTTTCGGGACAAAATTGCTTTTAAAATTTTTTTTTCCCGAATACCCATTGCTCCTCAGCGAAAACTTCATGGGCAAATATGATTCTTAACTCTATTTTGATTGATAAGGTAGCATGCCACATATGCACATCAATTAAACTTAAAGGTCAAAATTAACGGAGAGGAAAAATTGCTACGTTTTGTTAACTTCCAGGGCAATTTTACTCCAAAAAAAACTTATGTTTACCCAATACTTCTCAGCCAAAACTTCCATAACAAAAATGATACTTATCCCTATTTAACAATCTAATTAAATAATTGATAATCTATAAAATCCGCAAGATAAAACATCATCTCCAAGGTGTTATGTAGTCGGATCAAGTCTTTAATTGGTGATTATATATCTCACAATTAGAGTGCTTTTATAAAGGGCCGTTTGATTTCTAACAAGGGTTAAGGGCTAATTTTGCCCTAACCGTTATTTCAGTTATTTTTAACCGTTAGTTGATCAAATATGTTGAGCTTACAGTCTACATGTCATCCCTATCATTTTTGTTAGATACAAATTTTCCCTAAAAGTCCCATGTACACCAACTTCATTTTTTTTACTAAGTTAGATTTAAAATTTTCGAGAAAAATTTGCTCATTAACAAAAATGACGTTAATGATATTTGAACTATTAGCTCATCATATTTGGTTAACTAACAGTCAAAATTAATTGAGATAATGGTTAGGAAAAAATTGCTCCCTTTTTTTAAACTTTCGGATCAAATTTACCCGTTGAAAATGTTCCAAGGCAAAATTTTATCGGTGAAAACTTTTAGAATAAAACTAACCCATAACCCTTCTAATAATATCCTGATTACGTCTCAAGTTAAGTGGTCCTCACATGCCATTCTCCCACTTTTCTATGTCCCCACCACTCACCATCAATAAATGAAGTGAAAAATAAAACATCATTTTTTTTGGGCTACATGACATATGAGTTTCACTAAGTGTTTCAAAAGCAAAATATCTCAAGGTTTATGAAATTGGATTCAATTTTATAAACCTTGTTATGACTTGTGTTACTTCTGTTACTTATAATGTGTTATGAAATGATGCTAAGACCGAGTTTTTTTATTCCTACTAGAGGACTTCGGCAAGAAGATCCTATCTCTCCTGTCTTTTGTATTCTATGCATTGACAAATTATCTCATATATTTGTGATGTGGTGACTTCTGGTAATTGGAAGCCAGTTGTGATAAGCAGGGGAAGACCATCTTTTTCCCACCTAATGTTTGTTGATGATCTTTTGTTATTTGGTGTAGCGTTTGAACAACAAGCTTCATGTATGATAAATGCTTGGATCATTTCTATTGTGATTCGGATGAGAAGGTGAACAAATCAAAGTCATCTATTCTTTTCTTCCTAAGAGTTCAAGTTGAGACCAGACGAGCTGTATGTGATACCACTGGTATGTCTATATCAACTGATCTTGGTAACTATCTTGGAGTTCCAATGATAAGGAGGAGGAAGCCAAGAGAGACATACCAATATGTTATAGACAGAGTCAAGAGTAAATTAGCCTCATGGAAGGAAAATAACTTATCTATAAATGGCAGGATTACGTTAGCAAAATCAGTGTTGAGCTCTATTCGTGTTTATCCAATACAAGTAGTAAAACAACCTATGTTTGTGTGTAGTGAGATTGAAAGACCGCAAAGGAACTTTATATGGGGGAAATCTCAGCAAGCACATGATTTTTATCCCATTGGTTGGGACCAAATTGTAAGACCAAAGCTTTATGGGGGTCTTGGCTTCAAACGTCTTTCTACATTTAACAGGGCATGGGGGGCCAAGCTTACATGGAAACTAGTGAAAGGTGCAAAAGAGTTATGGGTGGATGTCTTGCTTCACAAGTATATTTTCTTATTAGTGGAGAAATTTTCCCACAAAGGAACCATATATGGCGCATTTTTGCATATTGGGCTTGGAGTCCTATTCCAACCCAAATACACCTATTCTTTTGGAAAAGCTCAATAACAATTATTGGCCCAAACTTGTTAATTTTAAGCAATCAATAATAACCTTTGTGTGTGACCCTTTAGGCCCAATTAATCATTGACATAAATAACCTTGGACCAATCAAACTCCTTTAATGGGCCCAAGTTATCTAATGATCTCACATAAGACACTAGCAATGCTCTGTGGCTCCAGAATTAATTGAGTTGATCAAGTGATCTACTTTTTCCAATTTGGATACCGTGGTGGCTTCATCCCTCACATCGTCATTCACATTTAGTCGAGAGCAAAGATAGAGTATCATCTTTCTTGGTTGACTAAATATAGTTTTTCACAGAACTAGGAATTTTCTTCTATTGACTTTAAGATGGATCATGACTCTTCATGATCGCTTACTATGTATAGATTCCCGAGTCAACTAGAAGTCATCCAAGCCCTATCGGTTATGTGAACCACTATTCCCAAGTCCTTTTGGCATGTTCACATGCACTCATGTATTCGAGTCATACCCAAGAGTACATTGTTTTCCCCATTCTTAGGTGGATAGAGTTGTATAGTCAAAATATGACCCTAGTACACAGTGCTCGATGACATCCTCAAGTCTAGAACGATTCACACTACCAAACGTTGAGAGACTTTTATATCCAATGATACTTTCTATAAATCTTTGTGGAGTCTCTTGGCGGGTCAATTCGGTGCTAGTTCTCCAACAGATCCACCCACGACATCAGCTAAGGCATCACATGCTTGCATTCCATGAGGTCCCTACCTTGTATCTCTATACAAGTAGATGATGTCGTACTAGTCTTATTGAGATCATCGATACCCTTTCTTTGGTGATTTAAGACTAAGAACAAGTTTCAGACAATAGACATTCAATGTTCTCGAGTTCTCATAATCATTATCCCTATCATAGATCCTTGAGTAAACACATGTTCTATTTCTTGGATTTTTATCTTTAAACGCATATTTACTTTAAATAAAAGTAAGACATAAATATGATAAAGATAAAATATGCTCAATTTTATTAATCATGAAATTCTTAATAGAAAAAGGTGCTCCTCTGTCAAAACAGATTATCTCTAAGACATTTATTTACTAACACTTAGCATACCGTAAGTTGGTCCAAAATTACATTTGCGGCATTCCCGAGAGTTGGGAATAATGAGATTCTTTCAATTATTGGAAAAACAAATTATGGAAGTTCACCCAAGCAGTGCTTTGTATTAACATTCCTTGTCTGCACAGTCAAATAAAAGCGGAAAGTAAAGCCTAAAGCAATCAATATTATTCTCACATTACTCAACAATTGAGCAAAAGAATCAGTTATCTGACTTGGAAGAGATCAGATTGTACTGTAATAATTTAGGGGTAATAACAATGACTTAATGAAAAGCATAATGCCATAGAAATTTAGAAAAATAAAAACACAGAAAAGGACAATAACACCAATATGATACTGCGTTTGATCATGGAAATAAGTATAAAGAGGAGAAAGATATTGCATTGCATTTGATAAATGACTGAGAACATGTTTAAATATTTTAACACTTGTAGCAACGGTTTACAGATGGCATCTTGTTATGGACAGTGTAATGGCTGAATAAACACACACACACACACACAAAAAGAAGAGTAATTTAGGCAGGATAACCTATCCCATATATATATATATAATATTGAGTCCTTTTAAGAGAGGCAATATCCTCATTCTGTTATAAAGTGCTTCCATATGTTTTCTGAAGTAAGAACTAAATGCTGGCTCCTAGAAAACATGTAAAGCTGTTTCAAAATATATTACAGGCATCTATCTACTCCATGGAGTGGTGACACCTTAACCTACGTAACATAAAATTAGTTCTCTAACTACAAAAACTATGCACGAGTTAATGTCCTTGTCAACTTGCAAATTCACACTATGAAGGCTAGTTAAAGATCTAAGCCATATAGAGGTCAACTAAAGGCTTCTAGAAGAAAATAATCACAATTAAAAATTCTCAGATTCTCAAATCTGAAAGTCCCTGTTCATCATCAGATCCTTCCTTTCCAGGGGTCTTCTCACCACTGCAAAACTGGCAAGAAATCCTTTGAGGTTTCACACGCAAGACCTTGTCGATCCTTTCTTCTATCCAAGCAAGTCTTCTCTCAAAGCTTAATATGCCAATATGCATAATCCGAAGATCAACTTGAGCAGCCCTAGCACAAGCCTGAAGTATAATGTAATAATCAGCATGAGCTACGTAAGCATAGGCACCTCTATCCTTCTTTCTCACGTAGTGAACATAATCAAATCTTTTGGGCTTCACCCTCGGGGGGATGTAACAGAATTTGTTCTCCTCCATGTCCAATTTCAGCTTTCTGATGGCGTCATTATCCCAAGTCTCTGCTGAGGTTTCCTCGTCACTTTCTGATTCATTAGAGTCAGGTGAACTCTCATGGGAATCATCATCATTCATTGCATCATTATCATCATGTGTTTTGTGACCTAAACATTCTGTTCTCTGTTTTTTCACCTTGGGTGTTCTGCTAATACACGTCACACTCATCGACTTATTTTGCTTCAAAAATAGATCAGATTGATCTACTGGTTCAGCTGGTTCATCATCCTGAAATCAACCATGAAAATTTGGTGAGTCAGGAAAGTGGCATTCTTTATATTGCTGTCCACACAGGAAGTACACATCCACATCACCGTGATAGGCAATAAAAACCAAAGATTCAAAGGACTGGGTTACAAAATTTAGTTTTATTGACATCTAAACTAAATATACTTATCAGAATGAGTGGACAAGGGAACTTAAAAAATCAACGCAAGTAGAATATATCAGAAAATGTAAGGAGATGGTCATTAATTGTAAGCACAAAACTAAGTTTTGACAACAATGTTACCATTTCACTAGCATGACAATTATTAAGACAGTTAGGTTCTTGATTATTGAGCAAGAAAGAAAAATATTGAGTTTTGAAGATGCTGGGATAGGGAGACAACCCACTCCATTGTCCAGAAGTTCAATTAAAACCGCCCCACCCATGAAGGTCCCAACAGTAAAAGTTCATGTACGCAACTACTCTAGGGAGGAAAATGAACATTACTTAGATATAAATAATTACAAGAGCAACCTTGATATTTCTATCAACACCATGTATATCACACAAGTCATTTACAAAAATAGAGTCATGTCATTCGCCAGTAAACTGTCAAATAAAATTCATCAAAATAAGAAGCCTTTCTTGAACATCTGTGACATTTAATCTACAAAGAACATTCTCCTCTTTGAAGTAAAGAGGAAATCTATTAGGTTCTTGTAATGGAAAATCCAGTGAACATTCAAGAAAATTCCTGAAATTTTTCTTTGCCCCAATATTGCTAAACATGGGCCTCTGTATTCAAGTTTAACAACTCATTTAGGCTTTTATTTTACCTTCTCATTCTGATAAAAATTCCATGAGAATTCTATCATTTTTTCTTCTTCATGATTCTCAAACGATGGCTCTAATCCAGCAAAGACAACATCCTTACAATATTGGAGATATGTTGACAAGTCCTTTGAATACCCTGTCTCCATATGCTGAAAGTTAGTGAGATTTTCCAATAACACTACCACGAAATAAAAAATTAAAACAAAAAGAAACTTAAAAAACAAAGTAAAATAAAATAGAAACTTTACCATATTTGTCAGCAACCCCATCATATAATGTATGAAGGTGGTGGAGAAGCCTTGCAGCATCCCATTCTGGTTGCTGGGGTCGTACTGGGAATTTGTCAGAATGTTCACTATCATCATGGACAGCAAAGTTGGTGTCCATTCCACCATTTCCATTTCCTTTGGAGCCACTTGCAGATTTGACTGAGGCAGCACCATTAGGAGACAAACTCCTTTCCCATTCTCCAAAACCATTTATGTTATACAACATTCTTATAGCTACCATCAGAATTGACATAACACATACACGAGTAGGAAGCCTCAATTCATTGGTGGATAACCATAAACCTGGGGGCATTGACCATTCATAAATCTTAATTGCATCAGGAAGAATCTTATCAGCTGGAAGACTCAAGTCTTGAAGATAACGCAAAGCTATTGCATAGAAGTTAACAGGAGGTAAATCCAGGCCAATGAAATCAGCAACGGATGCTGCCAATGACTCTAGCTTTTGCAAAGACACAGCTCGTGAAGGCCTGAACATAACCATTGAACTTATAGGACATGCTTTTGTAGGTCTCGCCATTCGCTTTTCAACTTCACGAAATGCAGAAAAATATGGAAGTCTCCCTTCAACGGTCCACTTCAGCATGTCTGTAGGCAAGACTGCTTCCTTGGCAACATGACAAGCAAGGAATGTAATAGCTACAGTACAAGCTAATGGAATACTCTTCCTTAAAGACCTATACCATATCATTATAGCACGCTCTCCATAGATATTGTGAGGTTCTGCACTGTATTTAGCACGGGGCTTGTGATCAGCAGGTTCTTCTGAAACCAAGTAGGAAATAGATTCGCTGAGATACAAGTTATGCATCATGAAAGATAAGGTCAAGCAACTTAAAATAAATGAAAATCTATTTAAATACTTGATACAAATGTATAGGCATAGACAACTAGCACAGAAATATAGGGCTTAACTTTCAACTAACCAATGAGATGATAAATTTGATAAGAAGGATTCAGATATCACAGCATATTTTCTTGTTACTCTCAGATTAGAATCTTCTCATTTCATCCATTCCTCAAAGCTTCATGTGAACTTGACATTGCAATATCTTAAAAGGCTGAGAAACAATGGGACCACTTGTGTTATGAAAGGTGACTTTGCATAGTGTCTTTCTTTATCTAAAATTAAGATTTAAGAAATTTAGGGCATCTAAATCTCAGTCAGGAATCAAGAGTCAATCATATGGGATAATTTTTTAAAATGCAGTAACGCTGCAAATGTCATGTCATCAACAAGCTAGAAAATAACCATCGAATAACACATTTGACCAAATACTAAACCAAAAAATATGGATAAACAATATTATGAAAAGGGATTGTAATCATGCAACCAAATTAACTAGCCACTCAAGTGTGATACTAGTACTTGGAAAAAAATTGGCCAGGAAACTCTAACTCATTTTACCTTCTTTCTGCATCTCAGACTCATGAATTACTTCATCAGCCCACCCATCATTGAAAACACCAGTCCCAGAGACATACCTCAACCAAATTGGCCCAACAATCCCGCATATCAAAGGGTTCACCTTGAACTCCTTCACCAATGTTTCACACTGAAGCTCAATCATAATCTGCAACCCCATCACATATCGCATCCTTATCTCATTGTAATAATCGGCAAAACTCAGAACTTTCACAGCATTTGGACCCCCAGCATTTTCTGGAACCGAGGGACCAGCCTCATTAAATTGGAAACCATAATCTGAATCTCCTTCTAACTTAAAAACACCCTCAGAACGATTTTCTTGATGTTGAGGAGCTTCTCCTTCCAACCCCAGAGCCTTCATAAATTGGGACCGAGAACCATAGATGGAGTCTAGCTGAGAAATAGGTTCAACCTTGATCGCATGAGAACATTGGCGGCGGCGGTGACTGGCTAAGTAGATGCCGCCACTAGCATCTCCTCCCATGTCGACAAAGTCTTCATCGGCCACACCAGTGTCAATTATGTCGTCAGCCTGAGATCCGCATCTAAGGCAGTAGAAGAAGCCATCAGAACCGTCGGCAAGACCCACATTGCCACAGGTATGGCAGGTCCAAGCGTGACTATTATCCATTCTCGATAATGGAAGGTGAAAGCGGTGGCAAAAATGTTATCGGAGAAAGAGGAGGGCCAATGCCCTACAAGCTTTCATATTTATCTATAAAAAAGTAATATTTACATAAAAAATGCATTAATTGAATTCTCATCTCAAGTAAATGAAAAGGCATGACTATTGATCAACAGCATTATAACAAAAAAATGAGATAGATGAGCTGCCCAACATGGAATGCAAGAAATACTAGGTTTTATTGTCTCACACTAATAACATTTTGCTTCTCTTTTCAAATGACTTGATTTAATTAGACCAATAGAAATTGTGGTAACTGGTAATCACAAGTTTTGACAGTCTGTGAGCTTTTGGATATTCATGAGGACAGTGGACTTGTCACAAGCAAGTTGAAAGAACAGAAATTGCACAATACTAAACAACGAAGCTCAATTACAATTATTTGCTTTGATGAAATCAGCCCACACTTGAATCAACTATTATAACCTATTACATAAACAATCCTAGGACCAAAAAAAAAAAAAGCTGAAGAACACAAGAATCAATCAAAGCTGATTCTGCAAAATGCAAATCAAAGCTTAAGAGAACGAACTCAGAGACAATGAGAGCTCCCTCTCCAGAGAATGAGCAGAAAATACAAACCCAACCTACATAAAAGATGCGATTTTTTTAATAAAAGCAGAGAACAAAATGCCAAACAGAGAACGAAAATTTTGAAAACAAGAAATAGAAAAAATAGCAGTGGATTTCAAATGCATGGTTACCAGAAATCATACAAGTTAATATCGAAGAGATTGGGGCAAAGAAAACAGACTTCAAAAAGCAGAAAGCGCGTACATGAGCGACAGAGGGAAGGAGAAAGGACGACAGAGGAAAATAACGCACCTGAGTGGGACGACCGTGCTGGGAAGGACGGACAATCAAGAAACTACGGCGATTACAGGAAGCGCCAAGCAGGGGCGAGACCGGCTGGGCGCAGCTGCGAGTGTCGGGCGACCAGAGTGCCTGTGTTTGGTTACACAGAGGGGTTAGATGATCTTCATTAAAGTTAGGATAAAGGAGTTTATGAGTTTTTCTTTATTCTTTTTTGTTGGTCAAAATAGGGGTTATGAGCTTGGTTGAAGAGAGGGGGAGGTTTGATTTAGGGCATGGTTCTTAAAAACGAGTTTTTACCTAAAAAACGGAAGAAGAATGAAAAATCGTAATACAAAATGTAGATTTTACCTGCATATATATATATATATATATATATATATAAAATTCAAGAAAAGTAAGGCACATACTATCATCCATCCATACATATACTAATCAATGCAATATCAATCAAAATATCCAACATTGTCATCAAAAATCATTCAAACAAAGGCAAATAACCTCAATACAGTTCAAAATTCAAGTCTAATTTAAATTCGGTACCACTCATTATCGAACTGAAATGTAAATAATTGTCACACTCTAAGCTAATAAATCATTCAAGTCAATGTCATCAAAGCCATTATGCTCCACATGATCATCTTCAACTACATCATGATGCATGGGAACATCTAGTCAGGTAGATATAAACCATATACATGAACTCAATTGCCTGATTCACACAGACTATGAACATCTTTACCTATCTCAACTTTAGATCCTAACCAACACCCTCAATCAGTAAAACAAACATTTAAGGATGATGAAGTCAGGATTTAAAATACATGAAAGAATGAAACAATTATTCCAGCACTAAACTTCAATTCCATATTCACCTAAATAGCAAGCTTAACCTATCATTATCCACTTCATTGATAGATTTCCAGAATTTTTTTATATTTTTATCACAAGTAGAAAATCAGAACAACAACACAATACAGTGCATGATGTTAGAAATCAGATTATTACCCATGATACTAGCCATGATCCTAGCTCTATCTCATCCCATGATCCTACCTCTATCATATCCCTTGATTCTAGTTGTATCGGTTTAGGAAAGATTTATGACTGATTGTAATCAACTCTTTATTTCTCTTTATTTTGTAATCCCTTTAATCTTGCCTTTGACAGCTCTGCTAGAGCTTATATAAGAGCAATCATTTCCTATAAATAAAACACAACAATATGAAGAGTGTTTATACGTCTGAACTTTAACATGGTATCAGAGCCAATGACATCTGTCCGAGGCCAGAGAAAGCGAGAGAGCAAAGAGTGACGATAAGTTCTCGCTACTCAATATGGGACCTCTGAGACTCTAAAAATGAGTACAAGCCCAAACAAAATATGGGACCTCTGAGACTTGAAAAGGAGTACAAGCCCAAACAAAATAAATGGGCCGCTGAGACTCAAGAAGAGTACAAGCCCAGACGAAAATAAATAAGCTGCTGAGACTCAAGAAGTAGAAGCCTAAAGATTTTGAAGATTGAAGCAGACAGAACAAAGTTTGAAGGATTTCGAGGCAAGCTGGGTATGATCGACATATACTCTCCAGCTTGAGGCAATGTTGTTAAAACGTAGAGTCTACGTAGAAACGGTAAGGGTGAGTAAAAACGTAAAATCGTAAAACGAAACGTAAGAGTTTACTTCGTACCACAAAGAAAATAAAACCCAACATATATAAAATCAAAACACACAAATGCATTAAAGTTATCACAAATTTAAGTACAAAGTCCAAAAATTCAAGGAGATCAACAAATTTAAGTCATCATAAGATCAAAACAAGTCCTGTTTATTCAATGTTGCCCTTTATCGGAGAAAGCGATCCTAGAGTAACATTTGTCCTGTTTATTCTAATGTTGTGGAGACAGTGGAGCATTTGTTTTTTCATTACCGATGGACTAGGTGTATCTGATTTGGGTGTTCTCTTGGAGTAAGGGTTGACATTGCTAGTATATCGAACTTCAATGTTTGATGGATTCAACTATAGGTATGCCTTTATTAAGTAAGCAAAACCTTTCATTAATTTGTTGGATCTTATGGTTTATTTGGAAACAACGAAATAATATGGTTTTTAATTATAATCATCCTAATCCTATTGATGTCATTAAATATGCGAGGAAAAACAATTTTGACTTCTGGGTGAACTGCGATAAAAAGTACAAAAATCTGGAGGGTCAAAGGGTTGGTCCTACTCATCTAGGTTGCTGGTCCCCTCCATCGGTTGGCAAGCTTAAATTTAATTGTGATGGGGCCTTTTCAGCTAATAAGGCTGGCGCTGCTATCGTGTCATCTGTAGGGATCATTTTGGTGATTTCAAATGGGGTTTTCTGGATAAGGTGAAATCCATCTCTACATTCATGAATGAAGTTTTAACTTTGAAGAGGGCATTGATGCTCACTGTTGATCTCGGTCATGATAATGTTGTTTTTAAAACCGACTGTCTTTCTTTTCTTGAATGTGTCGATGCTAAATCTCCACATATGTTTGATTGGAGGAGTAGGAGCATTATTTTCGATATTATCTGTCTTTTGGCGACCAAGGTTGGGTTCTCTCTGTCCTTTACCCCCAGGGGGTAGTCATGCCACTGACCTTATTGCAGCAGATGCTTATAAAGGGGTGTGCCCGATTTGGTGGGTCTTACAACCAACACTTTCTTTGATGTCTCTTCTAGGCTTCTAGCCTTGGACTCCTAGCAGACGGATGCTGGTCCTCATGATGCTCTTCTCCCCAATCACTCATTAAGTGGTGATTGTTTGTAGTTTGTTTTATTTATGTGTATCATGTTTTGTTTGTAATTTATAGACTTGTCTATTTCTTGTGATGTTGTTTTCTTGTTGTTGTTTCCCTTCTCTGTTTTGCGTTGTAATCCTTTTGACGTATTAATATAAGTATCCTTTGACCAAAAAAAATTTATCTTCCCTAAAAAACAAATAAAGGAAAATGAACCGGGTCATTGGAACACCGACCCGGATCATGACCCGTTCGTATATATGATGTTCTTAAAACCCTAGCTCCCAAGATACCTGGGTTTTCCGATCACCGAGCTGTTGTGGAAGCAGGTTTGAATCGTACTTCTCAATCCTTTCCTTGAATCTTCACGTTTATTTCTGTTCTTTGTTTGCGTTCCACTTTCGTCAACGATTCTATCTATTCATCTAAATTCAAGACATGTGAAAATTACCTAGGAAATGAAAATTGCTTTGAAAAGGTTAAAACCAGATGGTTAAATTCCATACGAGAGGTTGAAGTGGAACTTGTTTGTAGTTGTATTTGTTCTTCTGATATTGTTTTTATCTTTTACTGCAATGTTAAACGAGACAACTGGCCGATGTGATTTGGAGTAATTGACTTCAGGTTTATGTAGATTGTTTTATTGAATTGCTACTTGCGAGCTCTGTTTTGCCTTTTTAGCTATGTTGTCCTTTTCTTTTGTGGTGAGCCCAAGTTCCTCATTACATCAGTTTACTTGCGCCGTTCATGTGTCAATAGATGGTTTCAGGGCATCTTGCATTGGGATAACTGCTTGCATTTTAGTTTTATGTTCTTTTTCATATTCATTATGTTGAATATATTGAGTTGATGAAGATAATTTATGGTTTCTCTTTTAGATCCGTGAGACAAAATGGCGGTTCCGTTGTTAAGCAAGAAAATTGTGAAGAAGCGTGTCAAAAAGTTCAAGAGGCCCCAGAGTGACAGGAAAATTTCTGTCAAGGTATGTGTTTTCACGAGTTCCTTGTGGGTTAGTTTATCTAAATTTAATCTTCTTGTGTACTGTACTTAATTTATCTCTAGCTACAAGTATGGGTATGAAGTGTGAACAGTCTGAATTTGTTGAAGATGGGACCACGAAAATATTTCTGAGTACATTATATATTTTGCATGTATTTCAGCTATATATATAACTTGACTTTAACATTGTTTTTGATCGGATATTCTCATTTAGCTTATCTATCCACCTGCGTAATAATGTAATGTTGAGACTGGTTTTTCGCTTCATTTAATTTTACATCTTTGTTTTTCTGGCTGATCATGCACTTGCAGATTCCTTTCTGTAATATACTACATGAACCGAGAAAGAGTAAAATTATGGTTTCTGTTATGATGTACTTGATACCTGTTGGCTCATGTCCTGTTATTACTGTGTCAAAGTTCATAAATAAACTTAATTAATGTAAGGTCGTTGTGACCAAGTCTAGTGTGAACCATGTGCAAATCATAATGATTAGTTTCAATTACGAATCATTGTAGTATTTTGTAGTTTGCTCGCTAGAGAAGTTGAACCAAGTCAGTCAAAAGCAATTCAAGCAGTTGGAGACAACCTCTATCATTGAACTATTGATATATATATATATATATATATATATAGTGTTAAATTTTTGGTTTTTTTACTTTGACAACATATTGGCTTAGATAGAGCTGAAGCAAGCATTACGTGCTCCTTGTTCATTGCTGTACTGTGCGTTCATATTGAGACCCATTGTAGCTATTGTGACTTCCTTTTCATCTTCCTTTGCTCTTTGGGTCATCATTAATTAGGCTATATTACTTTTTATTGTGCTGTGCAGCCCAGCTGGCGAAGGCCGAAGGGTATTGATTCCGTGTACGGAGAAAGTTCAAAGGATGTGCCTTGATGCCAAATATTGGTTATGGTTCTGACAAGAAGACCCGTCACTATCTCCCTAATGGATTCAAGAAATTTGTTGTGAACAATGTGAAGGAGCTCGAACTCTTGATGATGCACAACAGGTAAGCTAAACTTCCTTTGGTGTGCATTTGATCTCTGTTTGATCTTCACTTGGGATTTTTCTGTATTTATTATTTGTTATGATGAAATTTCAGGACTTACTGTGCTGAGATAGCACACAATGTATCGACCCGGAAGCGAAAGGAGATTGTTGAGCGGGCCGCACAGTTGGATGTTGTTGTTACCAACAGAACAGCCAGGTTGCGTAGCCAAGAGGACGAGTGATTTTGGTGTTGCCAAAGCAATCAAGTTTTTATTTTTATTTGTTGTCATGTTTTATAAAGGCTTGAAAATTTTGGAACTTGGTGGTAAATCTTTTCCTGAATGATTGTATTGAGGTACTTGGTGGAGGTAGAGATTTTTTCACCTCTGTTATGGATTTGGTCACATGTTCATCATTAATGACCTCCTTACATTGATTTAACAATGAATATATATATTGAATTTGTTATAAAACTAAAAGAAATATGGGATAAAAGAGCAAGATATAAGAGAAGAGAAAATCAATAGAGAAATCTGGGAGCAATTCTCATTCACTTTTTGTTACAATGCTTTCTCTTCACTTCTCTTCACTCTCTTCGGAAATATGACGGTACCTGTGTGTTGAGTGTGGCTATTTCTAGCCAAATCCATACACACACCCCTCATTTAATGCTTGCAGGAACAAATTGCTTCCAAATTGGGTTAGTGGGCGGCACATCTTTGCCGCCTACATGTGTGTGCGCAGAAAGCCTACATGTGTGTGCGTAGAAAGTCAAGAGTCAATGGACATCTATATAATTTAATATATTCATAACAAATTTCTCTTTGGATGTTTACTATGAATATGTGTCACTAAAAATTTTAACTAGAAAAAACCTAGCTAAAGAAAAGAATACCTCATTCATTGATATACTTCCAAATGCTGTCTCATTAAAAACATTTTTAGGAAAACCCGGTGGGATAAAACTTACACAAGGGAAAAAGAGTACAACATGTATCGACTCCTCCTCTTAACAATATCAGTTGAGATTTGTGTCTTTGAAGACCGATGCCATGGATAAGCTTTTCAAAGATTGTTCCTAGAAGTGACTTGGTGAATAAATCAGCTAGATTTTCCCTTGAACTGATTTGCTGGATATTGTTTGCACCATCTTTTTTAAGGTCACGAGTGAAGAAGAATTTTAGTGAAATATGCTTTGTTCTATCACCTTTGATATAATCTTCTTTAAGTTGGGCAATACTTGCAGTATTATCCTCATATAGAACTGTTGGGACCATTTTACTTGAAAATAAATCACAAGTTGTTCGAATCTGATGTATTACTGACATCAACTGTATACATTCTCGACTTGTTTCATGCATTGCTAGAATTTCTGCATGGTTAGATGATGTGGCTGATATAGTCTATTTCATAGATTGCCATGAAATAGCTGCACCTCCACGTATAAACAAATAGCCTATTTGTGATTTACCATCATGTGGATCTGACAAAAATCCAACATTTGCATAACCAACCAGTTCATGCTTGGATACATTTGAGTAGTATAACCCTATGTCTATAGTGCCTCTGAGGTAACGAAGAATGTGTTTTATTCCATTCTAATGCCTTCGTGTTGGTGAAGAACTATATCTTGCTAATAAATTAACAGCAAATGATATATCAGATCGTGTGTGATTAACAAGATACATTAGTGCTCCAATAGCATTGAGGTATGGTATTTACGGACCAAGTAGTTCTTCTTCACCTTCATCACTAATTAGTGAGGTCAGAATGGATCTTTATCCACTTGCAAAGACCTTACAATCATTGGAGTACATAATGGATGTGACTTATCCATATAAACTCGCTCTAGGACCTTCTTTATATAAGTTTCTTGATATACAAAGATCTCATTCTTTAGGTACTCGATTTGTAATCCAAGATAGAATTTTGTTCTTCCCAAGTCCTTCATTTCAAATTCTTTCTTCAAACAATTAACTGTCTTTTAAAGCTCTTCAGGAGTTTCAATGATGTTGATATCATCAACATAAACAGAAATGATAGCAAATTCACTTCTAGATCTTTTCATAAATATGCATGGGCATAATGAGTCATTTTTGTACCCTTCTTTCAACAGATATTCCTTGAGACGTTATGCCACATGCGCTCTGATTGCTTCAAGCCATACAGAGACTTATTTAACTTAATTGAGTATTGTTCTTAAGAACTTGAGTCAGATGCTTTTGGTATCTTTAATCCTTCAGGGACTTTCATATAAATATCATTGTCTAGTGAGCCATACAAATAGGCAGTCACGACATCCATTAGGCGCAAATCAAGTCATTCTTTTACTACTAGGCTAATCAAATAACGAAAAGTAGTTGCATCTACTACTAGTGAATACATTTCTTCAAAATCAAAGTCAGGTCTTTGTGTAAAGCCTTGGGCTACAAGACATGCCTTATATATTATAATTTCACCCTTTTTCATTTCTTTTTCGTACAAAAATCCATTTGTATCCAACTGACTTTACATCTTCAGGTGTATAGACTACAAGTCCAAATACTTTTCATTTTGTCAATGATTTTAATTCTGCATTAATGGCATCTTTTCATAGGGGGCCAAACCTTTCGTTGTTGGCACTCGCTAATGGATTTTGGTTTATGATCCTCATTATCATCCATTACATCATATGCTATATGATAAGCAAAGATGTCGTCAACGTTGACTTCATTTCAATCCCATCGGATACCATTCATAACATAATTTATTGAGATCTCATTATTTTCGCACATGTTAGGTACCTGGGTCTCTTCTGATACTACAATATTCTCTTCTAGATATAATAACTCTTTAGGAGATGGCTCTTCTGAAGCTACTAACTTTTCTTGATTATCCTCGACTTAACCATCTATATTCTTAGCTCATTTTCTCTTTCAAGGGTTTTTATCTTTGGAACCGATGGGCCTACCATGCTTCAAATGTGCTTTAAATTTATTTCTAATAGGTTGTCCTTCAGGGACTTCAATTCTGATAAGAATATTAGCAATTGAGACATGTGACTTTGTCACTTTTTTTGGGTCAATAAATGCTTCTGGCATTTGATTAGCTAAATTCTGTAAATGAATTATCTTTTGAACTTCCAGTTCACATTGTTTTGTACGAGGATCAAAATGAGCCAATGATAATTCATTCTAGCTATTATCTTTACCTAACTGCTTATTTTCCCCCTAATGTTGGGAAAATTGATTCATCAAAATGACAATCGACAAATCGTGTCATAAATAAATCTTCTATAGATGGTTCTAGATATTTTATGATCGAAGGAGATTCATACCCAACATATATTCTCATCATTCTTTGAGGACCCATTTTGGTGCGTTGTGGTGGTGCTATTGGCACATATACTACAAAAAATCCTTGTATGGGAAATATTAGGTTCTTGACCAAAAACTATTTGTAAGCGGGAAACTTTTAGATAACTTGTTGGCCTAATGCGAATTAACATTGTCGTATGCAAAATGGCATAGCCCCAAGTAGAAATTAGGAGATTAGATCTCATAAGCAAAGCTCTTACAATAAGTTACAATCATTTAATCAATGATTTTGCAAGTCCATTTTGTATATGAACATGAGCTACAAAATGTTCAACATCAATTCCAAGTGATATACAATATTCATTAAAAGCTCGTGAAGTAAATTTACCAACATTATCAAGACGTATTTTCTTGATAGGATAATCAAGGTAATTTGCTCTTAATATAATCAATTGAGCTAGTAATCTCGCAAACGCCAGGTTGCGAGAAGATAATAAGCAAACATGTGACTATTTGGTTGATGCATCAATTAAAACCATATGGTATCTAAATAGTTCATATGGTGGATATATTGGCCCACAAATATCTCCTTGTATCCGTTCTAGAAATGAGAGAGATCACTTTCTACTTTACTTGGTGAGGGCCGAATAATTAACTTTCCCTTGGAACATATAGTACACGAGAAATAATGGGATTGTGATATTTGTTACACTTTAGGGTATGTCCACATGAATTCTCAATTATTTGTCCCATCATGGTTGACCATGAATGGTCTAACCGGTCATGCCAAACATTAAATTCATTAGTAAACTTTTGGTTTATAATAGCATATGTTTCAATTGCGCTCATAAATGTATAATACAAACCAGAAGAAATGCAGGAAAACTTTCTAATATGCGTTTTCTACCAGAAACTATATTTGTGATAGCAAGACATTCCTTATTATTTTTAGTTGTTGCTTCTATATGATATCCATTTCTACGGATATCTTTGAAACTCAATAAGTTTCTCTTAGATTTGGTAGAATAAAATGCATTACCAATACATAATTTTGTTCCTTCAGGTAACAAAATATTAGCTCTTCCGGAGCCTTCAATCAAATTTATACTACCAGATATAGTCTGAACATTGGCTTCTTGCATCACCAAGGAAAAAAAATAGTTATCACTTTTTAGTATGGAATGGGTTGTTGCGCTATCAATGAGACACAAATCTTCAGGATTGATGCCAATGAGATTCATTCTTCATTAGAGCTCTCGTGCTGATAAACGTTATAAAACTAAAAAAAAAAAAAGATAAAAGAGCAAGATATAAGAGAAGAGAAAATCAAAAGAGAAATCTGGGAGCAATTCTCATTAACTTCTTGTTACAATGCTTTTTCTCACCTCTCCTCACTCTCTTCGGAAATATGACGATACCTGTGTGTTGAGTGTTTGGCTATTTATAGCCCAACATACACACACCTTATTTAATGCTTGCAGGAACAAATTTCTTCCAAATTGGGTTAGCAGGTGGCACATCTTTGCTGCCTAATGTGCCGCTCTCTCTTTATATATATATATATATATATATATATATATATATATATGATGTACCCAAATGATTTTCATGAATTGTGTGGAAATTTAAAGTCAAGAGTCAATGGACATCCATGTAATTTAATATATTCATAATAAAATTAACCTTTACAAGAAATTGAGAAGCCGTCACACTTTAGTTGCATTATTCTTAGAAGATTGAGCTGTTGCATAATGACCTCTGGAGGTATTGTCGCCTGTCAAATTGTAACTTGGAGGTGGAGATGAGCCTTTGGATCATGTACCTTCCTCTTGTGAAATTTGAAGTACTATGAAGTTTCTTTTGAGGATTTAAAACATGAGATCATTGTATTTTAAGATTCACTAGAGGTGGTACTAAGAAAGAACCTTCAGAGGTACACTATGCGTTAATAATACTATTTGTTATTGTAATTTAAGGAAAATTGAGATAACAAATGTGCCATAAACTTAAACAAGTTATGGCCTAATAAAATCAAGAACTTTAGCAAATTGAAGTTCAAGCTACTCCGGAAGGTTGAAAGTTCTTGAGAAGAGAAGAATTACATTGAAGCATATCACTACTACAAAATATGGATATTACTACCCTAAAAGACGTCCTTATTTTAAAAAAGGAAGTAAAAAGTGAAGGCGGTGTCATTGTCGTAATTATTTACTTGATTCAGAGACTTTAGACAACCTAAATATTAATTTAGGACGCCTAAAATATTTTTTGACATGCTAAATATATTTTAGGACGCCTAAAATGTAATATTTGGCGCCATTTAGGATTTTTTTGGAGACTTTAGACAACCCAAATATTAATTTAGGACTCCTAAAGTTTTTTTTTTGATTACCTAAATCTATTTTAGGACGCCTAAAATGTAATATTTGGCGCAATTTAGGATATTTTTTGGCGCGGGGAAAAGTTTTGGCGACCTAAAAGTATATCAGGACGCCACAATCAGTATTTTTGGCGACCTAAAAGTATTTCAGGACGCCAAAATTAGCATTTTTGGCGCAATTTTAAAAATTCAGGAAATTTTTTTGGCGTCCTGAAATAGGTTCAGGACGTCAAAAAATTATTTTTGGCGCAATTTGGGATATTTGGGAAATTTTTTGGCGCCTGAAATTTTTTGGCATCACGAAATAGGGTCAAAAAATTATTTTTGGCGTCCTGAAAATACATTCAGGACGCCTAAGAAATTTTTTTGGCGTCCTGAAATACATTCAGGACGCCTAAGAAATCTAAACTTATCTCTTTAATTCTCTCCCACTCACCTAAACTTTAATTTCTCTCACCCACTCACCCAAACATACCCACCCAAGTTTAATTTCTCTCACCCACTCACCAGTGCCTTGCGTCGATCTAATCTTCTTCTTCATCTTTCTCAAAGTCGACCGCCGCTGGCCAGTCTCCCGCGCCGCTCGCCGCTCGTCCGTCGCCTGCGCCACTTGCCGCTTCCCCACGCCGCTCTCCCACCGCGTGGCTCATTCACCGCCAAGATCCGAGACCCAGCGATGCTGGAAGCGCCTTCATTGTAGATCTGAGTTTCCTCTCTGCTCCTCTCTTTCATTGTAGATCTGGTTTTCTGGGTTTGTCCATGAGAAGGCTTCATAACCGAGTTTTCCCATCTCTTTGTTTGGGGGATGAATTTAAGAATCATGTCAACTAATCCTTTTTTTTTTTTGCACTACGATTTTAAATTTCTTTCACTTTTATGTTAGATTAATTGGTTTCTACTTGATGTGTTAGGTAAATCGTGACCTTGGATGTTTGAGTACATAGAGGTAACCATCAGCCGATCCATTTCACCTTGTAATATGTTTGCCTATAGCAGTTCAAATGGTTCGATCCATTTTATTGATTTGTGCCAATCAGCATTTGTGATACTCTTGCCAAATTGGAAGCTGGTCTTTTTCTCAGCGTGGCATGTTTTTTTGTTTTTGTTTTTTTGGGTTGGTTCTTAGAGAACCACCGGTCTAGAGCAAGCTGGTTTGCGCCGTCGTGGAGAGCGCCGAGATGCTGATTTTCGTTTGTCCAAATCGTTGCTTGCTGAGACAAGACGCTGCTCTTTAATGGCTTCGCTCATTAGCTCCTGAACAGGTTTGGGATTTTTTTTTTAAAAAAAAAAAGTAATATGGCGTCCTGAAACACATTTCAGGACGCCTTATTTAAGACGTCCTGAAATTTATTCAAGACGCCAAAAGTGAAATTTTTTACTTCCCCCTTCGAGACGTCCCTCTAAAAAGGGACGTTAATTGGGTCTTATTTAGGATGTTTTTTGGGTTTTTTGTAGTAGTGATGGTTGGAAATGGAAGTAACATTGAAACAAAATGCTTCATTTAACCGAATTAACCGAAAATGTTGAGGGTCAAGTGTTGTCATGATACTGAAAATGCTTCAAAAATGCCCCTTAACGTTGCATAATCTAAAGAATCAAATAGATCAATTTAAACTAACCATCGATGAAACAAAGAATTATATTATCTATGGTATCCAAGCCTAAGATGGAATAAATAATGAAATTGAAAAGGGGAGCTAGAGTTGAGTTAATGCAAATAAGAAAAACTAATAGAGCTTGGTATAATATAGCTGAACCATTTTAGCCCCTTTTCAGAAAAAAAGAGAGCAGAGATCCATTGAAGCGACATTGGGAAACAAAGGTCAGAGGGCAAAGGCGAGTAGGCGATGATGTGGAGATGGAAGAGTGGATGCGTGCATAACTTTGGCTTCAAGAGAGCGATTAAGGGTGTGTTTGGCATAGCTGTAGATGCACAACAAAAGCACAATCACTGCATAAGCAAAATTTATAGTGTTTGGATTCCCTCATTTTTTTGATGTGCTTCAAATTTGATGTGGGTTTTTTTTTTAAGCAAGGAAGAGTTGCTTCTAATAGCATCAGCTTCAAGAATATCAAACTTTTTTAATTTTGGACTGTTGTACCCTGAGCTTTGTCCCTTCTCTCTCCTCATCTCCTCTTCTTTCAATTCGAATGACAATAACTTCCCGAGCTACCCACTTGTTCCTCTTCAATTCATTCTCTCCTCATCTCCTCTTCTTTCAATTCGACGAGCAATAACTCCACTGAGCTACCCACTGTTCCTCTTCAATTCATTCTCTCCTCATCTCCTCTTCTTTCAATTCGACGAGCGATTACTCCCAAGGCGAAGCGAGCTACCCACTTGTTCCTCTTCAATTCATCCGCTTCTCTGATCTTTAATTTCAAATTCCATGCCTTCCATTAAACTCCCCAACCTACCTCCTCTTCAATTCATCCGCTCCTCTTCTCCGCTATATATATGCATGTTCGATCCTATTCTCATTTGCACCTTTCAATTCCAGAAGAATTCAGGCTGTTCGCTCCTGAGTAATTAATCGGATCTCCTCGTCGTTCCATCCGATCCTTTTCTTTTCATTTTCCTGTCATCATCGTCCTTGCCGGATCTCCTCGTCCTCCGCCGGAGCTGTTCGTCCTTTGCCGGATCTAGCTTGCCTTCGTTCCTCTCCTCCATCTATTAACTCTACAGGTATATTCAACTTCATCTTATTGAGAGGGAAAAATTTATGATGATTCTGTGCTGATTTTACCTACAGCACAGATAGAAAATTTCGATCGGATAAAAAATTTCTTAGGAAAAATTTATTAGGATTCGATCGGATAGAAAATTTCTTAGGATTCGAATCGGATAGAAAATTTCTTAGGAAAAATTTATGATGATTCTGGTATTTCATTTGCTTTGTTCTGGTATTCATTTGCTTTGTTCTGGTATTTCATTTCTTAGGTCCAATAATATATTTGTTAGTCTGATATTCATTTGCTTCTGGTATTTCATTTGCTTTGTTCTGGTATTACACAGGAATTAGAATCGGATCTTGCTTTGTTCTGATTTTCATTTGCTTCTGGTATTTCATTGTTCATCTGGTATTTTTTTTGTTAGTCTGATAAATCATATGCAAAATTATATGCAAATTGGGGTTTCCTGATTATTTGTTAGTCTGATAAATCATATGCAAAATTATTCCTTAATCTTATTATATGTAGCAATAAATTTGTCAGGTGCATTTTCATAATAAATGACATTATTATGGTTGCTTACTGATTTGCATTCCCCCTAAAGATACGGTTGAAGGGTATGACTACCGTAGCAGCAGAATGGGATGTAGGTTCCACTAAGACTTTCATTGACTTATGCATTGAGCAAATATATAAAAAGAACGACAAGGCTCATCATTTACGAAGGACGGGTGGAAGTACATTGTTACTGGATTTCAACAAAAAACATGTTTAGCATATACCAAGAAACAACTAAAAAATAGGTACGATAGCTTGAGGAGAGAATGGAGAGCTTGGGAGAAGTTATTTTTAAAAGAGACCGGTATAGCCATTGATTATGCAAGTAATGTGGTTATTGCAGAAGATGAATGGTGGGAGAGGAAAATAAAGGTACCAAACTTCTAAGCTTTTAATATGTATTGTTATTATTATTACCATGATTTTAGATACAAATTTCATTTTGGTTGATCTTTTTCTTGCAGGAGAATAAAGATTATCGAAAATATAGGTATAAAGGTATGAAGTTTGCCAAAGAATTGCAAATACTGTTCAGGGATATTCTAGCATCGGAGAGGAATTCGAATGTCCATCATTAACTAGACTTGATGAAGATGATGTCTATCGACCGCAAATGAACCTAGACGAAGGCTCAGGTGATAGTGAGGAAGAGCTTTTTGGTACTTCAACTGGAGTTAGTGTGCAAATGCCATCCGATTTAGAAGGGATGAACTTGACATCCAACACCGAACCTAGTGCACCTAGTGGTTCAACAAGTATTGGGAAGAGAAAGAGGGGTGAAGGGGTAGGTGGATCAAAAAAGAAAAAAACAGCCCAGAAAGAACTAGTTGATTCTATTAGTGTGATGGCTGAGGCATCTAAGGATAGCACAAATGTTCTCAAAAAGATCTCTGAACATGATGATCGAACAAGTGATGTTGTAACTGAATTACTTACCATTCCGGAGATTGTCAGTGACAGTGATTTTCGAAGACGATGTTGTAATATGATGATGCACCGAACGCCTCGGAATATGTTTGTAGGCCTAAAAGGAGATAAATGTGCCTTATTGGAGTGGTTGCAGGAGCATGCATACAATAGCCCACACTGGCAGGTTGGCCCGAAGCACTAAATCAATATATATCATGATAATTGTTATTTACATTAGTTCTTTTATATATGTATGATGCATCTTTATTTAATGACACTTATTATTGGAATTTGGTCAAGTTGAAGAAGGAAATATGGGTGATGAAGATAATGATGATCCAGTTGATGAAGCATCCTCATCATTTTCTTCACCACGTATGAATCGTCTTCGTGATGAAATTAGAAACCAAATTGTAAGCGATAGGTTTATTTAAGCACTTCTTTGTGTTGTAATTTTTTATTTAAGCACTTTATTTAGAAACCAACTTGTAATTTATATTTATTTTTAATTTTTTAATCTCAAATTATCACATTATATATATATATATGATTTATGCCCTTTTCAGTCATTTTACATCCCATCTATCTTTTTAGAAGCTATGCCAAACAAGAACCCATCAAGAAAAAAGCTACTTCTGTCACCGCTATCCCAAACAAAAATCACATCAAAAAAAGTCCATCAAAAAAAAAGTCCATCAAGAAAAGTGCATCAGAAATAAAGCTACTTCTACCACCGCTATCCCAAACGGGCCCTAAGAGGTGAGAGAGTGTCGTCGACCCATAGAGTTCGAGATGCAGTGTGTACTTAGAGTTCGACCTTCCAGAGTTTGAGAGGTGACTCAGGCGAGAATGAGAGACTGAGGCGTCGACTGCTATGCTGAGTGGCAGGCAAGAGCACGGCTGCAGCTAGTGTATTTGGTTTACGGGGGAGCGAATGGAGGACTTTTACCATATTAATGAGAAGAAGAATGCTTTTTTTTTTTGGTTGAGAATATAGTTATGGAATATTAAAAAAGTTTCACGGGAAATTTAGTTAAAATAAAGTAAAAAAATTCTCTCTTATTTCTTCCTCTCCTTCCCTTAAACCAAACACACTTCTGGGTTGAGTTTAACTTTGGACTTGGGCTGCTGGACATATTTTTTTAGGGTTAAGTAGTAAATCCGTTCCGAAAGTATACGTCCAAGAGCTATGTTGCTCTGGAAGTATTTTTTTGTTTCAATGTTGCCCATGAAATTTAAAAACGTAGCAATGTTGCCTATTTTTATTAAAAACTTATTAGTCAACATTGGTTTTTAAAAGGAAAATGGTAATATTGCTATGTTTTTAGACTTTCGAGGCGGCATTGAACCTGCAAAAACTTCCAGAGCAACATTGCTTCTAGGCGTATACTTTCGGGGCGGATTTACTACTTAACCCTTTTTTTTTAAGAAAGATAATTAGTATTGAACTTTGGCCATTAGACATATAGATAAAATATACATACAAGATCGCATCAAAAAAAAAAAAACATACATACAAGCCCATCAATTACATGTTATTTCGGTTGTTCGGTTATAACCAAATTTTTTTTCAAACATGAACCGGACTAAACACCAAATATACATGGAAAAAAAGTGAAGCAAAAACTGAAAACCGACTGACAAATTGAATGAGTTCGGTTCGGTTTTCAGTTTCAGTGTTGATTTGCTCACCCCTAAGTGGGATGAACCTATGCGGCAATAGAAATGATGGGGAAGATGGATGATTTAGAGACAATGACTGAGTTTGGTAGCTTTGATTCTATGGATGGAAGATTGCAAGCGAGATAGTGAATCTCGAGTTTCAAGGCTTCTCCTTACCAATCCTGATCGGATAAGTCCTTTGCTTTTAATATTTCTCATCTATTTAGACTGGTGGTGAATTCTAGTGGCATGTGCACCGACTTGATGGTGTTTGGTTAGGGTGAGTTTGGTGGTGTAGTTTGATATCGCAGGTAGCCAATGTGTTGTCGTCGTCAGTATTGGTGCTCTTCGCCTTACGGTTAATGGACATGAGGTACTTTCAACGAGGTAGCGATTATGTCACTAAATGGGATGAGGCGATTGGCGGTTCAACGAATCCCCGTCTCTTATTTCTAGCGAGTTTTGGGATTTTCTTTGCCTACTTCCGACGTGTTCATCGAGTTTCTTCCTCCATTCCTAGAGTGGCGACTAGCGACGCACTGGTTTCGTATTTGCTTATTCTCTCTTTGCCTATATAACTAATTTTATTTTGGAGGGAGTGAGGATAGTAGTTAAATTAGTTAATTATATTTATTTTTTTAAATATCCTTATTTAAAATTTAAAAGGCATTAAGTTACTTTGATTCTATATTCTTTGTCAGACATCTTCTACCTCACACGCGACTTCTCTGACCTCTCACGTAGTTTCTCCCTTAATAACTTCCAGTTTACTCTTGGAGGTTGGAAGTGTAATTTAATAATGACGTTATTATTAAATATGACAAAAATTGCTCAAATTTATTTTATTAAAAAAAATAGTAGAATTAATGTGTATATAGCCTTAATGAGTTACAAACATTATTCACTTTATATAATATATAGGTGCATTATTAAATTATTATTGTATTTAATTATTATTGAGAAAGTATCAATATGTGTATTTTGGGAAAAAAATTGACAAAAATTAGAATTTTATGTTATAATTAGAACTAAGATCAACTTTTAAATGTTGTCCTATAATTAGTGGATGGAGTATTGGGTAGTGGGCATGACGGTTGTGTTATTTTCTCATGTACTTTAGGTTTTGGGTTAGGGTTTCTTTTATTTGGGCTTAGGCCTTTTTTTGTTTTTATGGACTTATTTGTCCTCATGTTTTTTTTTCTATAAAAGTAATTCTTTTTGGAAAAAAAAAAGTTAAGGTGCAAAAATACATGTGGTTTTTTTAAAAGTGTACCAACACCAAGTATTTTTTTAGGTAAAAAAGTAATTATGTGGTTACAAAAGTGGAGCAAAAATACACATTGATCGTTAGTTTGACTTTTTTGTATTTTAATGTTGACAGGAATGATGACTGAACTAAATTTTATTAGAGATGGTAGTGGAGAATTGGAAAAACTACAGAAAATGACCTAGATAGTTTTGAAAATTACAGAAATGCGGCAACGGCAGCGAGGAGGCGGAGATGGACGGCTCGATGGGTAAGATTGAGATTGGGAGAGAAAAGGGCTGAACTATAATTTTCTCTAGTTCTTTACTGCAAACTGGGATGAAATTTAGCTGAGTCATCATCTATGTCAGTCTTAAAAATACAAAAAAAGTCAAACTAACGGTCAATGAGTATTTTTGCTTCACTTTTGTAACCACATAATCACTTTTACATAAAAAGAAAACACTTGGTATTGAGTACACTTTTAAAAAAATCACATATATATTTTTATACTTTAATCCAAGGGGGAACCTACCCTCTCTTTTTTTGCTCGAAAAAAAACCCACCCTCTCACTCACTCTCTAGTGGGAACAATTAGTGGAGGCACTGGCATTATGATATGCGATATGTTGATATGGATTTGAAGTTCTACTTCTTGTAGTCATGTTTCTTCTGTACTATTTACAAGCCACTTCAATATATATATAGGTTTATCGTTTATCATGTCACTTGACATAAGGTTATGTTAAGTCACCCCAAAAAGACGTCGTTTTGGGGTTAGAGGAATTAATGAACTCTCAAAACGGCGTAGTTTTGGGGTTAAGGGAATTAATGAAGGGTCTTTTGGTGAAATTCATATAATAAATACGAAAACAAAAATACCAAAATACCCTTCATTAATTCCCAAAACCCCAAAGCAGCGTAGTTTTGTGGTGACTTGCGTAACCTTATGTCAAGTGACATGACAAACGATAAACCTTATATATATATATATATATATATATATATATATATATATATATATATATATATATATATATATATATCATGATTACTTCTCTCAGTCAATTTTTTTGATGAACTTTAAGATCACAAAACGATGCCTCAAATAGCCCCTAATCACCAACTTTAATTTATGAAACAAAGGTAAAAAGGGAACAAGAGCTTTTCAATTGATTTTGTAGAATCACAAACGATTTCTTCATCCAATTCTTTTCAAAATACTAGTACTAGTACTCAATTTGAAAAAAGCATTTTCTTCTGCTCTCACCCTACCTACCTCCCTGAAATAAGCTAATTTAAAATAACTAGCATCAACCCCAGTACACTAACATGGAGTTACAATTTTTTCAGAACAATAAGAAATAAATTAATTACATAAAAAGGAAAACAAATATTCACTAGTTCAAATGTTCAATGATTAGCCATTCTACTTTTATATAATACTCTTTTTTGTCGTTAATATAAGACATATTTACATAATTCTATTAAATTAAGGAAGTTAGTTAAATTAGTTACTATTACATGTATTTTCTAAAACAACATAATTTTCTTTCTTACTTCCTTCATTCTCTCTCTTCCTTGATTATTTTTTAGGGAGCATCGAAAAGATTAACAAATATGAAAACGACATTTTATATTTAGGGCCAAAATCCACTAACCAAATTTGTCTGATATTAAAGACCGAAGGAGTATATATTAAGGGCAAATCATTGACAACTGAGACAACTTTTCACTTGTTTTGTGTTTGGTTTTAAATAATAGAGGACATTTTCTTTATTTTAAAATTAGGAAAAATTATAATAAAGGACCTAATTAAGAAAATTAATATTTATTAAGAATGACTATAAAAATGATAATTATTTTGAAGAACTAGAAATGAAAATATTAAAATAGAAAGACTAAATTGCTTTTAGCCAGATTTCCTATATTTTCTCTAACTGAATTTGCAATGATTTTTTCTTACCTAAGAATCTAGAGTGATTGATGGATAATGAAAAATAGAGACCAATTCAAATAACCTCATTCTTTTTCAATTCCATAAATAGCGAAGAAAAGTTGAAGACCCTCTGCGAGCCTGTGCTTCCTTGACCAAATGATCAGCTGTTAAGTTAGCATCTCTCTTGCACCAAACTCGCCTTCCAATATCCTATACTCACCTCCCAATAACGTTCAACTTCACCAAACTCGTCTCCCAATATTTGATTATCTTAATTTTTTTTTGTCTCTCTTCTAAACTTCTACAGGCATATTTTTATGTTTGTTATTGTTCCCAATCAATAACTCAATATATTGTTTAACGCTTGATAAGAAAAGAGCAATAAGCATTATATGTTTTGTTATGGAATAAAATACTAGGCCCATCCAAGGTGTGGCCCATCAGGAGACATCTAATACATTTGGGCTTGGAGGCACCAAAGGCCCAGCAAGTCCAAAACCTAACCCTAAGGTAGCCTCTATATATAGTTGGTTAACCTAAAGAGGTACGCATCTTCTAAGCTCTCTCTCAATTGCATATACTGCACACAGAGCACACACACCACCCCCTTGGCTAAACGCCTCCAGTAAACCTCGAACTACGTGGACTTTGATCCCTCTCCAGGTTACGTAGGCCCTAGGTATTGCACCTAGGTCAAGTCCTTGTGCTTTGTGATCGCAGATCCCCTTAGGTATCCAATCCATGGATACTTGGGAGGGAGCTATTTGATCCTATATCCACATCCTAGCCCACTGAGGGTTAGAGATCTATGTTCTATGACAGAACATTGGCGCCGACCGTGGGGAAGCGGTAAATTTCTGATTCCCATGACCGAAGAAGGTTAATGATTCAAATTCCCAGCCGTTAGATGAACAATCTTGGATCTGCTGGAGAAATTCTTTATTGTGATGAGGTTGTGCAGAGAAAGAATTTCACAAACTCATACTTAACGGAGAAGTCAAAACCCGCGAGAAGCAAAGAAAGGGACAAAATCAAACCATGATCGCTGAGATTGTGAGCAATAGCGAATTTGAGAATTCGCCAGAGGTGGAGAACTCAGAGGCTCGCGATAATATTCCACATCCCCCTTTTTTCAAACTCGTGCCCTTGCGTTATAAACCACGCCCACCACTTTATTTATTTTGCTGCTCCTTTGCCGCTGAAGGAGGTGCCGGTGGAGAGAAAATCACTGTCGAAGCCAAACCCAGGTTAGCGTATGAATTTGTCACCGTGCACTATGGTTATTATTGATTAACTCCATCCATGCTTCAAGGTGAAAACCGAGAGGACCTGAGTATTCTCCTGTTGGACATTGTGGCGTGATATATTGACGGAATGCCGGCAATAACCCCATGTATGTGTATGGCCAGAGATACCATACGGGAAAAGCTTGAGGCTGTGGCCGAGAAATCAAGCTTGCGGCCCGAGATATATCCAGCTCTGTCTTGAGATTCCTCGATTCTCTTTATTCAAGGAACAACTCTATACCACGACCTATGAAAATTCCAGTGAGCACGAGGAGTTTAATGGATACTCATGCAACTAGGAATGATACTTTTCATGGGCTTCTATTTACGTTATGATATCCGAACAAAGTGTAGAGTTTTCATCGCGTGTGGTGGAGAATGATCCTATCGGAAAACAGTATGGTGTGCATAACCGAGATCTGTCTTGAGATGTCTGAGTGGGTGCATGTTCGGGATTCAAAGCCGAGATAGAAAGTGTATCCGAAGTATGCATCAAGATAAGCACGATGCGAGATATCTTGTCGGAAGGCCGAGATTCTTTATGGTGTTCAAATACAAATCGAAGTTGCAACACTAGGGAGAATTTAGCAGAACGACTGTAAGCCAGAAGATGGTGAACAAAGAAATGGTCTTTCAGCTAACAAAACCTGTGTTGGAGAGGGAGTCTCATCTTCGCGTATCACATGAGCATTTGGCTGAGTTCAGGGTGCTGCTTTATTGTGTGGCACGTGTTAGTATTTTAAACCGGAATTAAGAATGGTCGAGATGTTCCGAATTGCCGAGATGCTGCTGTCAAAAACTCTCATGTTTATAGTAGTCAGCCGAGGTCGATGGTGGTAATCTGGACGAAGCCGACATGCAAATCTAACGAAGATAGTTCGGGTTTCACGTCAAAACGGGTTAAGCCGAGATATATCCCCAAGACCAAGATTACTACCCCAAGACCAATTTGATCTCCATTTATATTGCTCAAGGAAAATGACGTTGCGAACTTCTGTGGCGATGCTTGGATTACACGAATGAGGGCACTCACAGACATATTCTCACAAAGCAACACATCTCCGATATGGGTTTATGATGCATGTGCATACATCTTCGTTGCAAGCTGAAGTGTGTTCACTACAGGCATTATGTGTTTATATTCTGAAGAGCTGGAAAACGAGCAAGATGGAGACGCCTTCATCGGAATAACCAGGCCAAGTCTAACGATGTTATTTTGGTTCATCATGAATGCCAGATCTCAAACCTGTGCCTTTTCGTTTTGAAGCATGTCTTGACCGAGGTTGCACCAGGATTCAATGCCGAGATGAGGTGGGACGAGACCCAAGAAGATACAATCTGGCGGGTCGGGTTGCTTCATTATTTGTGTCGAGATTTAAACAGATCTTGAGATTAATATTAGAAATACCGAGGTGGCCGAGATTGGAGATGCCCGAGATGCCTGAAAAGACCGAGATGAGGACTTCAGAGAAGATTGAATGCCGACTTCTTAGGAACTTGAACGTCAATCTTTTTCGGGGCTGAATGATTCTGAGTCAGCAAAATCTTCAATTTCTTCTGCGTTTCCTATAACAGTTTCAGAGTTACCTCGGATCATTAATTTGAGATGGAGCAGAACCGAGGATCAGATTTGCCTCGGATCGTTAATTTGGAATGAAGCATAACCAAGTTTCAAAGTGCGTGCAGAGCTATCCAGAATATCGGGAAAAAAGTGGAAGGACTGAGACTATGATGGAGTTTTTCTGCAAAATGATCGCATCAGGAGCTTGATTTTCATGGCATTGCCTCCGTTGATAGATGCTGAGCTCAGAAAGGTCTTGTTTGAGCTCTAATTGATGTCGAGCCAGCAAGCTATCAAACTTAGAAAATGTTTTGGGTTTTCAAGAACATTTGTTTTATCTGCAAATTGGGATTCTAGCATCTGTTAATAATTCGACCTACCATTATGCAAATGTATGCAGCGTGTGATAGGGTTTCTCATGTGGAGCAACACCTCAAAAATGAAGCACCGTGTTGGAGAAAAAAAAAACGTGGACGACGGAGTAGGAATACAAGGATCTAAGTTTTCCTGGGTCATCCTAATTTCCAAACATTTTTTCTTCAGCACCAACGTCTCCAAAGTCGTGCGTTTCTTGATTCGTTCCTTCTTCAATTTTCCTCCATTGCATCCCGCAGACACGTGGCCCTGCATCCAAGTCACGCCTGTGTAATTCATGGGTCCCTTCAATTATCTATATGGAATAGCTGAATAATTACCATTATCACGTGAGGAGAGCAGACCCGGGAAAAAAAGGGGAAAACACCAAAACTATTGATAGAAAAGTTACAACAGTCCAAGAATACGATTTTATTGGACACTGGTAAATCACGAGCACTTGATTTATGCAGAATCTCTTGATATTAATATTCAGGGGAATGCAGATGTTATTTTCAACAAGTTTGGAAAAGGTGCCTGCAAGTCCACCAATAGCCAATGGTGGAGAGGGTCCTGATCTACTGCGAAGTGCTCAAGAATATTGTTCAAATGGCCATGCAAGGTCTTTAGCAGCAACTCTTGCATATCATCATCAACGCGTGCATGTCTCTCAGATGCATTATGTTCCCAATTTTTAGAGGATCTAATTCCCAATGGCAAGCAATATTGGGAGACATTTTTACTCCTATATGAAGTGCGTGAAGAACTTGGCGCTCATTTAGTTGAAGCAGCTTGGAGTCATCAGGTATCATTGCTGCTTCAGTTTTCTTTATCATATATATAAAGTCAGAAAGCAATACCAGTGAAGTTAATCAAACTCAAATTGAAAATTATGATGAAATATTTTGTGGGAACGAGGTCTTCATCATGATAATCCTAAGTAAAGCTTGTCTTGAAGAATGCTAAAGGTTGATTTCTTGAAACTATTTCTATTAGAAGTGTTTCTGAAAAATAAGGGGGTCTAGACTCTAGACTTTAACCATTAGAATTTATCAACAAAATAAATTATATGGTAAAGCAACAAAAATCTTCTGCTGTTTTCTGAACTTGTTGTGGGTGCAAGTATATATGGTGTTACCAGCTTGGAAATAACGGCAGCAATCCGAAAATTAAAGGAGGGGCTGGATGTAGTACAAGTTGCAAGAAGTACAAGATCCGAATAGCTTTCTTCTCATTTCTTGGGAACGCATGAGGGGTTTGTGTAAGCATTTTCCTTTGTTCCTCTCATATACATGTGCATCTGCTCATACTACCCTATATTGAGTTCTGCTAGATACCAATGGAAGATGATCTCATCTGACATTGTGGAAAGGTTGCCCTTTGAAGGCATGATTTTGGCAAGGCAGGTAGTTCGGCATAGAGCTACATTGAAAGTTATATCTGATAGTGAGAAATATTTGATTACAAGTCCTTGCAATTTCAATGGGACCCACCTGCCTTTCAAGTCCTTTCTATTTGATTACATTTGCAAGAAAATGACAGACAATGGATTTGGGCCTGATCTTGTTACTCACAATATTTCGGTTATCAGCTTTTTAAAGTGGGGCTCAGTATTCAAAAATTTTGTCTTATTTTCGATTTAATATTTCCATTTGAAGAAGTTAGGTTGCAAGTTGCCAAATCTTGTAATTGTGTGAAAGAATTTGTCACATTAATGGGGTGGACCCCACTATTATCAAGTGTTCCAATAGAGATTGCTATGCTTTGTGCGCAATATAGGGTAAGATGACTTTGTGAAATTGCCACAAGTTTATGCCCAAAGATTCTATTGGGAGTTATTCAAAACAATCAATTGACTAGAGATGAACGGAGTCCAATTCCAAAGTTTTGAAGGCAGACCCAGTTAAACTGAATCTAGTTTAAATCAGGGATCCGTATTAATTTTTGCGGCAAAGAAGAAAAGGCGGACCTGATTTAAACTGAATCTAGTTTAAATCAGGGATCCATGTAACGACGGCTATGGTGTCAAATATTTAAACATGTAGGAATTCAATGTACATAAACCCGGTTCCGAAAATCATGTTAAAGCTAAGCATGTATGAAGTCATGGTAAAGAAACCAGTCTTCGAAAATCATGTCGAAGGTAAACATGTATGAATTCTGAGTAAATAAACTCGTTTTCGAAAATCATGTCATGTTTAAACATGTATGAATTCTGAGTAAATAAACTCGTTTTCAAAAATCATGTCCAATTTAAACATGTATGAATTCTGAGTAAAGAAACTCGTTTTCGAAAATCATGTCCAGTTTAAACATGTATGAATTCTGAGTAAATAAACTCGTTTTTGAAAATCATGTACAAATTAAACATGTAGGAATCCGAGGTACATAAACCCGGTTCCGAAAATCATGTTCAAATTAAACATGTATAATTCAGGGTAAAGAAACCCGTTTTTGAAAATCATGTATAAATTAAACATGTAGGAATCCGAGGTACATAAACCCGTTTCCAAAAATCATGTTCAAATTAAACATGTAGAATTGAGGTACATAAACCCGTTTCCGAAAATCATGTGAAAGCTAAACATGTAGAAGTCATGGTAAAGAAACCAGTCTTCGAAAATCATGTCAAAGCTAAACATGTAGGAATCTGAGGTACATAAACCCGATTCCGAAAATCATGTTACAAATTAAACATGCGTGAATCCGAGGTGCACAAACCCTCTTTCATGAATCATGTCAAATCTGTTTTATACAATTAAATCCAAGCTCCTTAATTGGATCCCGGATAGATTGTGGAGTCCGCTCTTGCGAAAGGGATGAAGGCGGACCCCGATTTAAACTGAATCTAGTTTAAATCAGGGATCCGTGTAAAGTTAAGAAGGCAGACCTGATTTAAACTGAATCTGGTTTAAATCCGGGATCCGTGTAAAGTTAAGAAGGAGGACCCGCTTTTAACTAATCTAGTTAAAATTTGGGGCCCGCGTTGAGGCGGCAAGTCTATTTTGGATTTCCTTTATTGGAATCATTTTGGAGACAGCAATGCCGCCAAGTTTATTTGATTAAAGTTTATAAACCCAGAATCTCGGTGTTAGAATATATAACCCGGAATCTCGGAGTTAAAGCTTCTAAACCGGAATCTCGGTGTTAGAATATATAACCCGGAATCTCAGAGTTAAAGTTTATATAATCCGGAATCTCGGTGTTGCAGTAAATAACCCGGAATCTCGGTATTAAAGTATATCAATCCAGAATCTCGGTGTTAAAGTATATCAATCCGGAATCTCGGTTTAAAGTATATAAACCCGGAATCTCGGGTCAGCACGCACGGAATCCCAACAGTCGCGAGTACCTCGTCCGGATTTGGAAAGCAACACATCCTGGTAGCTCAAAGACCTGAACTACCAGGCTGGGGGGCAACAGAGGGGACAACGATTTGTTAAATGGAAAAGCGTGTTATCAAAAACCGCCATTGATGCAAACCAGAAAGTTTAATGCAAGCTCGGACAAGTATCCGAAATGAGCACGTTGAACGGTTTGCACAAACAGTAAGTATTTTCCATTTATTGTGATTTGCTTACATGTTATCAAATGCAGGAATATAAACCAGACAATTAGCCCGGGAAAATTGCTACGAAAGCAAAGTCGGATTCAGGGGATCTCGGAAAGCAGTCAATTAATCTCGGCAGCTCAGAGACCTAAACTACCGAGCTTGGGGGCAACTGTTATGGAATAAAATACTAGGCCCATCCAAGGTGTGGCCCATCAGGAGACATCTAATACATTTGGGCTTGGAGGCACCAAAGGCCCAGCAAGTCCAAAACCTAACCCTAAGGTAGCCTCTATATATAGTTGGTTAACCTAAAGAGGTACGCATCTTCTAAGCTCTCTCTCAATTGCATATACTGCACACAGAGCACACACACACCACCCCCCTTGGCTAAACGCCTCCGGTAAACCTCGAACTACGTGGACTTTGATCCCTCTCCAGGGTACGTAGGCCCTAGGTATCGCACCTAGGTCAAGTCCTTGTGCTTTGTGATCGCAGATCCCCTTAGGTATCCAATCCATGGATACTTGGGAGGGAGCTATTTGATCCTATATCCACATCCTAGCCCACCGAGGGTTAGAGATCTATGTTCTATGACAGAACATGTTCCTCTCTTATTCTATAATTTCAATTCATGTGTATCATTGTAGTTAATTTTGATAGTATGACAATAAGAAAATGACATTTGTAGATTGCTTAATATCTATGGTTTAGTGACTTATCTCTTGAGTTTACTTTACTCACCCACTACCACTGTTCTATGATAATTATCTCATAATTATTATTTTTTGGTTAATTAGAGATTTCATTTGATACTTGCTTTTTTATTTTGAAACTTATTTAATATTATTGCTTTTAGAATTTATCCATCAAGAAATTGGTTCAACAATAATAGAGTCTATAATATATGCTGATGGAGACCATGTTTTGTTTTTGTATATCCAAGTTCAAATTGAGCTTTGTGGTGATTAGGGATGGAAATAGGCCAGGCCAGGCTAGGCTTTGGCTAAATAGGCCTGAGCCTGTAATGGTGGTAGAAGGCCTGAGCCTGGGCCTAAGCCTGAATGCAGGCTTTTTTTTTAGGCTCAGGCCTGAGCCTTCATAAGGCCTGGTCGAGCCTGAAGCCTTTTTAAAGGCCTACTTACAATGTAGGCCTTTAAAATGCCTCATATTGTAGGCCTTGGAGGTCATAAATAGGCTTTTGTATACTTTGAGCCTATCAAAACTATATAAATATAAGGTTTTAGTAGAATATAAGAATGAAAAATAATAAATATTATATTATTTATATAATATAATTATATTTATATTTATTTAATGTGTAAATAGGTCAGGCTGAAGGCTTACGGGTCGACCTTAATAACATGAGCATGGCCTATTTACACATTTAGGTCTTTAAATAGGCCTTGGCCTGACCTTTTTAACAAACAGGCCAGGCCTAACCAGGCCCTAAACAGGCCAGGCTGTAGGCCGCCTGATAGGGGCCTGGCCTATTTCTACCCCTAGTGGTGATGGAGACAATGTAAACAACAAGGGCATTATTGGTTGTTTAAACAGCTAACGTCGTAGGATATATGCTTTATAAAAGTGAAATGATTGAAGTTGTAGTGACAGCGTTATGGTTGTAAAAGGATTTGGAGATAACACAGACAACTTAGTCCATGATTTAATTTTTGGTTAAGGGGCAATTTGGCCAACCAACTATTGGCTTAGGAGCACCCAGCACAAAAAACTATTAAGTGTACCAAAAATACTAACAAACTTTTAAAAAAGAGCACCTAGCACAACACTGTTAACAAAAAGTTAACCTCCGTTATCTAACTGTTATCTAAGGTGCAGATTGGCCAACGAACTCTTACTCCAGGAGCGCCCAGCACAAAATTCTAAATTTTACTAAATTAAATAATTTTTTTCCTCAATTGTCATTATTCAAAACTACTTGTATAAATATCTATGGACAAAAATTATTCATTCTTTAATTTTGTCAAAATTATAATTTACTAAAATAAACAAAAGTTTTAATTAAAAATATAATTATACATGTTAAACAAAAAATTATATAATTTATTTTTATAATAAAACTCACATAAATTTATATAAATTTATGTGAGTTTTATTATAAAAATAAATTATATAATTTTTTGTTTAACATATATAATAAATTATAAAACACCTTGAGTTTTATTTAAATCATATAATTATATTTTTAATTAAAACTTTTGTTTATTTTAGCAAATTATAATTTTTACAAAATTAAAGAATGAATAATTTTGTCTATAGATATCTATATAAGTAGTTTTGAATAATAAAAATTGAAAAAAAATTATTTAATTTAGTAAAATTTAGAATTTTGTGCTTTAGCGCTTCCTAATAAAAGTCCGTTGGCCAATCTATACCTTAGATAACTGGAGGTTAACTTTTTTGTTAACGTGTTAGCGGCGTTGCCTAGGCGCTCCTTTTAAAAGTTTGTTGGTAGTTTTGGTACACTTAATAGTTTTTTGTGCTGGGTGCTCCTGAGCCAATAGTTGGTTGGCCAAATTGCCCCCTAACCCTTTAATTTTTAGTCCTTCAAAATAATTACCATTTTTATGATACTTCTTAATAAATATTATTTTTCTTAGGTCCTTTATTATAATTTTCCCCTAAAATTAATATCCTAATGTTTAACTTTATAACAATACTTCACCTCATTCACTGAAAAGAACAAAAGAAGCTTGGTATAACTACATAAGGAGTAATTCACCCTCTCCCCCACGATGAGATGAGATCCTATACGCTAAATTATAATTATTGGTTAATACAAATTGAGTCACTCAGCTGAAAGAACCTAAAATGAAGCTGTGCCAAGGTGAGGCTAGACTTAGGCTCTAAAAAAATAAAGTCTACTTAAATCGTAAAAAAAAAAAATAATAAATAAACAGCTGATGCATCAAAAAAGCGTCATAATCTTCAATCTTCTCAGTGTTGCAGTCTATCTGTCTATCTGATACGCGCGACGAACAAAATCCATCAAGAGGATGATTACCTGGATGAAGGCCATAAAAAGCCATTATGTATAATTCAATGTATATCATCAGATCAGTGCAGACAAGTAAACAAAGCTTAATCAACTACATGATATGGTATTAGATTTATAAATAGTACCAATAAGCAACATATGCAGATCATAGTTCAGGTTATGCACCTTCTGGCCCCACAAAAAAAGATGCCCACTTTGTCAATTCCTGGTCAAACATGGTGAAAGCCAACCTTACTATCTTTGAGAGTCGCAACACTGAGGAAATTCGCAATTGCAAGCCCCTGTCCTGACCTGGTTCAAAGGTTTCAAATGCCCAATTTTAACCAGAAATGTTGAATCCGAGAATAACATTTATTTATTACTAGTAACAGTTTATAGGCATCAACATTGCATCTCTAACACAGTTCCAAAGTCCAAACCTCTTTATGAATTATGATAGGAACAAGTGACAATACTATAGTAAGACATTAACCGTGGGCATATACATGATTCTCCATATATATTGGATAATTCTTGAGAAGGAACCATGCTTAGTTTTAGTCTTGTATTAAGCAACAAATAATTAGTCGGTTTTGAGGAACATAGTTCAGGAAAATTAGTGCAGGCCAACCGATCAATATTGACCAAAATAAAGGAGAACAAAATAATGGGAAAGTCACTTTTTTCTTGTAAGGTACCGGCAATCGAATTGGCAACCTCTTTTTTCTTGGTAAGTGGGAAAGTCACGTTTTTTTTTTGGAATTAAAGAAACAGGTAAAAATAGCCGAAGGTTACAAGCAGAATTAAACCTATGACCTCCCATTTGCAGGGGAGCCTCATACCATAAAGCTACAAGGCTACTGATCGAAGGGGCATCACTTAGAAAGGACTAAATGACAAGCAAAAGAGGCAGCAATCGAAATAACCTCTTTAGGTGATTCAGAAGACAGGATCAACGGCAACTGGTGGTAAGCAGTTTACCAATAAATATCCTCTATTTTTCCTGGTGCTTATGATTGCTTAGATTCTTTAAAAGGAGAACAAGTTGCTCTCAGGAAGCCAAGAAACTGAAAAAGGAGATCCACAAACCTTTCGAAGTGTAAAAGATACCCTTCTCGAAGCCCTTCTGATAACTCTCTCATTCACCTTGTCAATCTGTGAGAGTTGAAACCATCATGGAATTATTGATAGACAAAATTATATGAACGCACACCTAAATGTATATTAGGAAACGAAGAGTGGGGTGCTTCTGATCAATCTTCAAAGTTTTATGCTAATAAAAGAAGAAAGTTGTCATGATTAAACCAGAAAATGACATTATTAAACCTTGTGGTGGGGAATGTAGTGGTGCCATGCATATCGTGCTTCTCCAGACATCAGTAGCATAGATCGAGGGGGAAGATAGATAGCCTTCCTAATAAAATTTTGATCATCGTCTGGACTTTCCACTTTTGTGACAGTACCTGAAGCAACTCTGGGAAGACAATCACCATTTGCATATCTCCTGAACTCCATTATACAAGGCCCGGCTAGTGAAAGGCTGAAAATTAAATCTTCAAATGCAGAATGGGTGTCTATATGAGGGGACAAACCCACACCAGGGGGGTACTCATTTACCTGTAATGTAATATTGACACTTCAAACATCAGACATAAGTAAACAATATTAACATATAAAGAAATCTAATGGTAATACAATACTTGTAATAAGTAGTAAAATCTCATCAAGTTCAGCAGTACTTAGCATACCGTAAGTTGGTCCAAAACTACATTTGCGGCATTCCCGAGTTGGGAATAATGAGATTCTTTCAATTATTGGAAAAACAAATGATGGAAGTTCACCCAAGCAGTGCTTTGTATTAACATTCCTTGTCTGCACAGTCAAATAAAAGCGGAAAGTAAAGCCCAAGGCAATCAATATTATTTTCACATTATACAACAATTGAGCAAAAGAATCAGTTATCTGACTTAGAAGAAATCAGATTGTACTATAATAATTTATGGGCAATAACAATGACCATGAAAAGCATAATGCCATAGAAATTTAGAAAAATAAATACACAGAAAAGGACAATAACACCAATATGATATTGTGTTTGATCATGGATATCAGTATAAAGAGGAGAAAGATATTGCTTTTGCAATTGATAAATGACTGAGAACATGTTTAAATATTTTAACATTTGTAGCAACGGTTTACAGATGGTATCTTAGTATGGACAGTGTAATGGCTGAATAGAGGCCAAAAAAAAGAAAAAGAAGAAGAGCAATGTAGGTAAAGAAGCCCCTGAGTCTAAAATCGTTGATGAAGAATTGCAAATCATATGTGCAAAATGTTGGCTTATTTTCATAATATTGAATCCTATGGATTGTAAGTGTGGCCAAGCTAATAAAGGAATGATTTTAGCATTAAAGAGGCCAAAATGAGATTTTGATGGTGTTCATTTGGGCTTGGGGGGATGAGAATATTTTAAGCAAAATGCTCATAGATATATTCTAAGCATATCAACCAATATAATGATGCACCAATTTTGATGAAAGAAATGTAATGGTGCTTCATGATTACAAACAATGACCTATCAGGTTATAAACTTACATCATAACAAAACTCATAACCATAGTGTTGAACCCTTCGTTTTGAAAGATGATTCCAGGGTCGGCAGTCAACTTCTTGTAGCAATGCCTGGGAAGATGGAAAAGACCATACTCACCATTTGAGAATTGAATTGGAAATAAAAATATAAGAGTGAAAGAAAATTACAAATATGCAAGGAAAAAATATATTAAAGCTGTATAAGGCAAAAACTGCTAACCTTCTCTTCTTTAGCACTAATGAAGTCATGCACAAGGTAAAGGCCAGGAATGCTAAGATCTGAGGCTGTGATAGACACAGGAACCAAGTTACTTACCTGACTCTAAACAGACATGCAATCTTATCAACAAACATGGATAATGAAGAAATCCATTGCAATAATCAATATTAAAAGAGCAATCATCTCCTCACACAAGCAATTCACCAGTTACTCACAACTTTTTCAATTTAAACAATCAGCTTACAGATGACTAAATTTTTTCAAATAACAAAATATGCTAATAGACAGAACACATAATTACAATTGAAATGATGCCTTTTCATATAAACCTCAATGCAGCAATGTAACTGAATATTAATTCTAGCCAAGGATCAGTCTATGGGCCTGGTTGGGAGATGGGGGAAAGACGGGTTTAGAAGGGAATGCTTTCCAAAGCTCTTCAGGACATCAAATTAAGATAAATTAAAACCGGAAAAAAAAAGGAATATAATTAAATGAAAAATAAGAAATCAGAGACATTAGAAACCTGCCTTGAAACATTTTGTTGAAATAACAAGTCTGTGGGTGTGTACACATCGAGCATAAACAAATTAACTCCAGCATTACATACTTCTCCACATACTCCCATGCTACTTGGGTTATTTTTCTCATGAAAATATGTGATATTCAAGATATAAATCAAATTGGAATGAAAGTTTGTGTTTGATATCTTTGCTACAGAAAATCTGAAGAAAAATTGACCTTCAATCACTTCATATTAACTAAGCTGACAAAGTCATGCAAGTGGAAAATGACCACAATACTACTTGAGGATAACAACGACGATGACGACAACATAGCTGGAAGATAATATGCTCAGCCTTTATGACCTAAACAATGTACTTATTCAAATTTCTTAAGACATTGAAGTTGCTCAACATAGCTGGAAGCCTAGAGAAATACCAATCAATGTCCAAGTCGGCATGAGTGGGAAAATAGACACTGCTCTAGTTTGGTTGAAAAATCCAAGGGCAATTGGTCATGATAAGAAGAAATGTAAAACTGTAATAGTTGGATCTAATTTAGTTAGAATCATTCTGGCTTTAAGAAATGGTTGTGACTAATATATGCAATTGGAAAAAGAGAAAGATACAACTGGGTATATAAGAAGAGCAAAGTCTTCTTCCACTGGAAGGATTTGATTATTGTTTTCATCATTACAAGTTGTACGGTTGTACCTCATATGCTTGAAAACCCATCTTCTGAGACTTATAGAACTGATAATTCAGTATAATAGAATTTCTTATACATACGGAAAAAAGCCAAGTAATAATCAACTCTACAGTCTATTCTTAGAAATGGAAGCCAGTGAACGAGCACATAGTTTTTAAGGTACAATTTAAGATGTTCCCTAATCCCCTTATATCCCTAAAGCTTTTCAGGTGAAGAATTTATATGAAATATAGCATGACTTGGCTTCTCTCCTTTTCTTTTCCCGCCTGCTCCATCCTTTTCCTCAAAATTACATAGTTTCAGGGGTAAGCAAAGCAAGGGAGCCTTTTTTTTTTTGAAAAAAATAGCATATAATATACTGAAATATTTTTTTCCACCAGCATTTAGTGTCTTAAATTAATTTTTAGTACACTCAGTATCCTAAATTTTTTTTAACTATACCCAATATCTATTGAAAAAAACTTTAGAGTGCTTAGTGCTAGATACTGGGTGCCACAAAATAATTTTTTAAGGTGCTGAGAGTACTAAAAATTAACTTAGGATCTACTGAAAAATATTTTAGGGTGATGGATGTTTTGTTTAACAAAAAAAAAGTGCTGCCCTTGCTTTGTTTACCCCCAAAGCTACGAGTTTTAAGGAAAAGGATGGGAGCGAATGGGAAAAGAAAAGGAGAGAAAGCAAGTCCAATATAGCAATATGATTCCATTAGTCAACTTGAATATAAAAGTCAAAATAGTTATTTGCCATATTGCTTGAGAAGATCCAGTACCTGTGAAGTTGGCTGAAGCATTGAATAACGAATATGTAAAGATCGGCCTCCAAGTTTGGAACATGGAACTCCATCTAATGCCTTTAAGGCAGCTTGGGCAGAACTCTCTTCCAAAAACGATATGATTACACGGGTACCACTCTCATCTGCTGCATAAACTCCCTCAACATCCCCAAATTCACAGAACACGGATGCAATAGCATCATGAGAAAGTCCCACAGCTGGGCCACAGTTTGCAACATAGAGGTTTGGACTCAATTCACCATCATTCTTAGGACGCACAAACCTTGCCATGGCCACTAATCTTTTATCATTCCTCAACTACAAATATGGATAATTGAAGCCACAGTTTCAGTGGAGCCAAATGTACAATAAGGTTACAATGAATTGCTATAATCTAACAGCTATAAAATACTAACACCCATCAAACACACTGTTTTCAATTATCAGAAATGACTCAAGCAAAATACTGAACCACACTAAGACACAGACAATACAAATACCACCATAGGTCTGCATTATATAGCTTAAAATTCAAACATTTGAAGCTAAGTCCCTTCCAACCATGATGTAGATACATAGGGTTCTTATATTAGGCTTTTTGTTCGCTAGTGCTTTACTTTTCAGATTAATGTTGTTGGTTTGTTACTTCTGGATGCATGTATTGGTCGAAAAATAGGGAAAATTTCCCATCAATTTTCTCATATTGGTTAAGGTACATAAAAGCCAGCCTGAATGCTTATTTTCTGAGTAGCAGTGTAGAAAGAGGAGCATTTTTCTTTATCATAAGTACAATGAAGAACTCAATTGCCAGGTTACAATGCAGAATCACCAATTATGGGCTGTTGCAATGAACCCAAATGACCATCTAGTCCAACTTTCAAATGGAAAAACATGTAATGCATGTTTTGCATTAGAACTATCAGAGCAAGCTAGTCTATACAGGCTTGTCACAAGTTTCCATGGCTCAAATTTACAAGTGAAGCCTTTGGCCCTTTCTGGGTTTATGGTCTTCAACTATGTAAGGCTATGGGATTTAAGGGAAAGATAATCAACACAAAAAGTGATTCATTTCAAACTCCTTGACTAAACTATGAAAAGTTCATTTGCTTCACTAAAATTTCTTACCATTAAATGAATTCAACAAACTCAACAATTTGGTTTTATGGACTTGATGCAACATGGAACTATTTTGCTAGTCACACACTATTTGACTCTCCTGACTCCTCTTGCAAGCTCTTGTGAAGAGAGGGGGAAAAGTTTCATAACCTCAAATCAAAATATGTATTATGTTTTTCAGCTATGATCAAAATCGGTTCAAATGCCCACCTATAGTGGTTCTGCATATCGGGCCTATACATTTTAAAAAGTGTATTCTTACGTCTCAGCATGTATAAACTATACATTTTCCACCTAACTGAAACTCAAAATTCCTTCATTTTTAAGTTTCACAAACGCATCTATGACATGTGCTTTGACTTAATATCTCTAAATTTAGCTACTTCGAAAAGGTCGTTTAATAGATTGAATGCCACGTAAATCAAAGCTGTCAATTGAACAGACTTACAGGTTTCATCCATCTATGCATTCACAATCTGTCCTTCATTACTCAGGACACCAAGCAACAATTATGCAAATCTCATTCACCAGAACATCGCTATCAACCAATTCTTATTTAATATTTCATAAACGAGACTCAGCAGGGGGGAGAAGGTGTGTACTAATAGTTGTGCTGAGAACTAAGTCCAAATCGCCGATCAGCTGGCACGGAGGCGCTGCAGATGCAGCAGGTGGCCAGTGTTCCGCTAGTGTGGTGCTGATGTTAGTGATTGTGGCGTTGCCGTTCGCGGGCGCAGGCCGTTGAAGCTGAGCTACGTCAATGATGTTGAGGCGTTAGTGGGATGTAAGTGTAACGCGGGATGACCGAGGGTAGGGCAAACATATACAATTCGTCGCAAAGGCGTAAACTATTGGGTCACGCGCCCCGAACGTCTCTCAAAGTGTTTTTTTTTTTCATGTGCTCCAATGTCTGAAGTAGAGTGGCAATCGGGAGCATCCGGCCCGCCCGTGGGGTCGGCCCGTGAAGGGCCGCGGCCTAACAGGCCGGCCCTCCGGGGTAGTAAGAAAATCATGTTTTTGTGCTTGGCAGAGAGCACTGCAGGCGAGGCATGTCCTCCAGGGCTTAAATTACTATTCCAAATTTTAATTAATTTTCCTATGTTTTTTTAAAGAAATATAATTAGTAAATTACATCACAAATCATCCAACAAATAAGCACGAGTCACTAATTCATAATCAAAGCAAACTATGTTCACAAATAACTCACATAAAACATAAGAAACATACCACTAAGCGACATTAGTACGATGATTATTATTGTAACAAATAATTTAATCATTAAAGATAAGAGTAATTTTATTTACAACAAATAATAAACCAAATCATAAAATTAGAGTATATTTATTATGTATTTGTAGTTAAATGGATAAATAACTCTATAACAAAGACAAAATATATATAAATTAATAAATTAAAAAAGAAAATCATTGATCATACATAATCCGAAAAAATTGAAACTTGCATATAAAATAAGCCAACATCCAAATGCAAATATATGCTCAAAGAATCACTTTTACGGAGGAACTTGCTCGTTAAATGCATAAGAAAGAATCACTTTTGGTCATAAATGCATCACAGTAAATCCAAGAACCAAAATAAATGCAAGACGAGGAAATTAAATGCATGGGATGAAGGTCTTGTGGACTCACCAGAAAGCATATAAATTCAAATGCGTTTCGAGTCTTACTTCTCCGACAACGAACGTTGATGTTGCAGACAAGACAGAAAGAGTAAGCTAAAAACACTTGTTGGTCAGTTCGGTAGGTCTAAGTGCAAATATAATCTTCAAAAAACAATATTCATTAACAACAGATAATACCCACAAGAACATTTCATCGATTTCGTTAAACCCATGAAAAACACAGAATGATAAGCTGGAAAATAATAAAGTTATATAACCGAAACACCTCTTACAGCTTCGTCTATAGACGTTTAGCTAAGGAACCAGAGAGTGATTGTCGAGAGAGGTACGCGAAGCGACGAAGCAACACACAAACACCGAGTCGGAACTTGAGTAATCACTTTACGCGACAAGAGATTCAGAGGGAAATTTAATTTTTCGCGCGACATCGACACCTTATTTAGCTTTTGGATTTTATTAATACCGGTTAATTATTAAATGTCCTGGTCCTAAAGATATAACTAACTTTTTAAGACCTAGAGTTCTAAGAGTGTCCGGTCCTAAAGTTTTATTAGTCATTTAAGTTTAAGACCAGGAGTTTTATAAAACATCTCGGTCCTAAAATTCAAATACTTTTAGACCCGTTACTTATAAAGTGTCCAGTCTTAACAGCCTTGGTGAATGAATAAACTAAAGGAATTTTTTTTGGACAAAAATAAAGGAAAATTATCATCCACAAGATAAAGCCAAAAGAAAAATACTGAAGAACAGCCAAAAAAATATCAACGGGTTATGTTCTTAATGTGGTCTTACATTACTGGAGAATGCACGTACACAAGAAAAAAAAAACAAAAGAAAAAAAAGCTGAAAATTATCATCCACAAGAATCTGACTGAACATGCTTGGCGATATTCGTGAAGAGCATTAATTTCCATGGGATACCATCAAGTTCCTGTCTTAGTTGCTCTAGCCTCAATATGAATCTCTCATTAGAGGAAAGCAGAGAGGGGTCAGAGGTAGGCGCGTTGGGGTCAACAAGTTGGAGTGGGGGAGCACGAACCTCTGCATGGTCTGTAGGCTGGAGGGGGCTGGCAATCTCAGGACAGGGTCGGCAGAAGGATCGAGGGGGGGGGTGCAGAAATCTCTTCATCATCGGAAATAACAATGGGTCCAACGATCCCAGACACTCTATTGACAATAGGCGCACTCGCCTGGAGGAGGCGCACCATATAACGATCTAACCATGTCACGAGCTTGAGGTGTAAGAGTACCCCTACGAGCAGTTTGCTTGTATCTAACCATGGTTTCAGACTTTGAGCAGTTGGGGCAGAGAGCTAGGTAGTGAGGAGTTAATAAAGACAGAGAGTTCATGTGAGGAGTTAATAAGGACAGAGAGCGGAGAGATACGCATCTCGATAGTCAATTAAGAGCGTATTTGTTTAAATATCCGGTCCTAATAGTCAATTATTTTTTACAAATCAATTAGATAACTTTTAAGACCGACCTTTTATCTTGTATCCGGTCCTAAAACTCAATTTTTTAATTCAATTACGTTTAAGACTGTCTTTTTATCATTTATCCGGTCCTAAAAATCATTTTTTTCAATTCAATTACTTTTAAGACCAATATTTTATCATGTATCAGGTCCTAAAAATCATTTATTTTTAATTTATTTTTTTCAAGTAAGAATTTTTGGTTAAAAAATATTACTTTTAAGAACGAATCTTTTACAGTATCCGGTATTAAAAGTTCATTCTTTTCAAAATACTAGAGTTCCTTCCCTATGTTTAAATGAATGATTAAGTCTCTTCGGCTTCCACATAAACTTCCCAACTAGGCGTCTCCTCGTATTCTGATGAACTATTCGTCTCCTCGTTAGTGTTTCCGTCGTTTCACATTGTTTAGGATGGTTCTCTATTTAAACCCGTTGTTACTTTACTTTCTTCACATTCATCTCCATCTCCTCCTACAACCTCCACCGTAATGGCTCCTCCACCACGACGAGGTCCTCCTACTGGGCGAAATCCTGAGGCACCTCTATATCCTCCTCCGTTGCCTCCGAACCCGAACTTGTACTGATGCCGCAACACTGATAGCCGCGTCGATCGTATAGACCGACGCTTGGGCTAATCTTGTTTAGTCTATCACGCCGTCAACAACAAGCTGAAGATCATACTCGACGCCAATGACGTTGAGTACCATACCTCTGATGACGACGTCTTCGACACTTCCCTCCCCTCCAACAACGATGGGGAGGATTAGAAATATTTATGTTTTTTTTGTACTACTGCTGCCTCTCAAGGCAGAAAAATAAAATAGAAAAAAAAATAAAATTTTTAGATCCCAATCGCTTTCCTTGTACTTGTCTTTATCTTGATGTTCTTTTCTTTTTTCCGACAAAAAGGAAACAAACAAAACATTGTCCTCTTCATGGTGATCAACATTAAAAATTTGCAGAATACAGTTAACATTTAGGACCATACAAAAAAAAAAACATTGTTTACCTTATTCGAATAAAAACAAATAGAGTGACGATTCTTCTCAAGTTTGGACCATCGTTGTCGTCGATCTTACTTACCCTAGTGTGAACATTTTTCAGTGTCCTTTTCGTTATCTTCTTTCTTTTTCCGACAAAAAGAAAAGGGACACCGATGATGATCTTCACATCCAGGTTAAGTAAAAATGAGGACAACGAAGCACAAAGCTTGAGAAGAACGCCATAAACGAGGTTGTCTTGAACCCTAATGATTTGTCTGAAAACCAAGTCACCAACTCTATTTAAAGGAAGACTATTAGGACCGGACATATAACAAATCCACGGTCCTAAAAGTTAAGCCATACTTTAAAAATAAACGAAAATTTGAAGTTAGAAGCGGACAATTAATAAATATCCGATCCTAAAAGTTTCGACAATATTAAAATAAACGAAGACTTTTAAGACCTGACTCCTAACAAATACACGGTCCTAAAAGTCTAGCCATATTCTTTGGAATTTTACGAAGACTTTTAGGACCGGATATGTGACATAGACTTTTAGGACCGGATATTTGACAAATATACGGTCTTAAAATGGACAAAGACCTTTAGGACCGAACTTTTAACAAATATACGGTCCTAAAAGTCGCGAAATACTTTAGTCTCTTATAGCTCATTAAAACATCCGCCTGTACCTCAAATTTCAAGCACTAAATAGCTTTATCCACCATCCCATTCATTCAGAAACCCAAAATGGACACACACAAATTGTTCAAAAAAATAAACAAATTTATTATTGAATTACATTGCCTTATATTTACAAATGAATGAATTAGTGGAAAAAATAAACAAATGTATGTACGAGTAAGGCTATTGTTGCAACAACATATATTATTTACAAATGAATTAATTTAGGACATTAATTATTGTCCTGACTTAGCTTTTCTAAGACCTGTTTATACAGATATTCACAAAACACATCGCGTATGTGCTCCACTTCATCATCAGAAAATGGCTTTGCACAGGAAAACCTCTGTAACATCAGAGACAGAAACGGAAATAACATATTACGTGCATATTTCATATGTAACATTAAGCCAGTGACTGAATTCAGCCAGAACATTTGCCGTTGCACCGATTTTAGTCCTTCCATCCATCACAATATCATATATGTGTTTCATGACGTACGGGCCACATAAGTTCGATTCTGGCGGTTGCCGACAGGTCTAAAAATAACAATAAATATATATAAGAGCATATATAGCTTACTGACCAAGTTCACAAGGCAGTTATGCCAGTGTCCAAATATGTACTAACCTTTGGTTGGAACCATTTAGGATCTTTGAGCTCATACCCATGCTTTTTTTTTACCTCCATTTGGAAGGTCCTCATGGCACTATCATCAAAATCAAAAATTTATCATTAATATTCACTGAAAATTCACAGCAGAGATTTCAGACAAGACAATCAAAATGACATGCTTACTTGGTGACAATTTGCTTCAACGTAGGCCCTGCATCGCCGTGAATGGAGCATAAGAAGATAACTGTGTGCGCCTCCATGTTCATGACGACCAACCGCTAGTGTGGCTGAAAATTCAGAGTAGTAAAGTACTCGGTGATATATATAAGCAAATTAAGTGAATTAGCATACAAGAATTGTGATATGTACCCAGAGCGATATGGAAACAAGTAGATCTTTCTTGGCACTTCACACAACCTCTTTGATATGTACCGTCTTGTCTCAAATCCAGAGGTGTTGTACTTGCATAGACTGGGCACAAGAATCCAAAATCATCGATTCTACCCTGTTGAACTAGTTTCTCATGCATGCACCTACAAGAATGATGTTAGTTCTCAATTGGTTTTGATGATAACGAACAATTGTAAACACGATTGAAGTTTGTCTTTGTAAGTTGAAAAACTTACTGTCTAAGGCAAACTCGAGTTTCAGTTTGGAAACTCGAGTTTTGGCCCGACAGAGAAGTGCTCAATTTTTGTAAAGAAAGGCAAACTCAAGTTTGGGTTTGAAAACTCGAGTTTTGGCTATACAGAGAGCATTCGAGTTTTTCACAGACAAGGCAAACTCGAGTTTGATTTTGAAAACTTGAGTTTTGACAAGACAGAGAGCAACCAAGTTTTTTCAAAGAAATCAAAACTCCAGTTTCCATAGGAAACTCGAGTTTAGACTTTACTGAGAATTTTCCAAGATTTTCATAGTTCATGAAAACTCGAGTTTCACATAGAAAACTCGAGTTTCCATCTCCCGAGAACAATGTTCATGTCTGACCTTGCGAAAACTCCCGTGTTCAAATCGACCAAGCTTTTTCAATGTTTTCTCATAAAAGATAAAACTCGAGTTTCTGTTTTAAAACTCGAGTTTCGACCTTACAGAGAAATTTCCAAAGTTCTCAACAAATGAGAAAACTCGAGTTTAGTTTTGGAAACTCGAGTTTTAGAGAGCTCTGCTAAATTCGATCACTTGAAAACTCGAGTTATGATTTGGAAACTCCAGTTTTGAGATTTTGGACTAAAACATAATTTCTCATTAAAAGTCCAAAACTCGAGTTAGTCACTTAATGACTCGAGTTTTGCACTATTCACTAGGCTTGTCCAAAATGCCAAATCGCGATGTTTGTCTCTGCTTGCATGCTTTTGGACAAACATTCTCCACACGTTTTGGAGAAGTTAATGCTTGCCTTCTACATTCAGCAAAACCGCTCTTCCAACGGATTAATAGTCGAGAGTCAACTCGAATTTCTGCAAAAAGCTGGATCAACTAAAGAGTAGAGAGAAGAAGACCAAAACCTTCACTAATCATCCTCTAATCACTCCAACTGATTATCTGAGGATTTATAATGGTCATTTAATGATCTCTACCTATAAATAGAGATGCATTCAAGTCTTCTCAACAACCAACCTGTGCAAGATCGAAAATCATTAAAGTTTCAACTACTCTTTGAGTTTTCTGTTGTAAAGTATCTTTGATACATTTATTCTTCAAAGTTTATCATATCCACTCTTAGAGAGAGTTTTCTTGATTGTAAATCATTCTTGTAAGTTATCTCAAGTCAAGGGGACTTGGAGATTGGGGTTATTGATTATAACTTGTAAGGGGGAGTAAGTTCTAGAGAGAGAATTACTCTTGAGTGCAGAGTGTGTAATCAATCTTGATAGTGAGAAATCCTGCAGTAGTCCGGGACCGAACGTAAGTCAAGTTGTTGGACCGAACTAGTATAAATCCTTGTGTCTTGCTTCTTCTCCTTATACTCTGTTTTACCTTGATTTGAATCTTAAAACGCAGCCATCGAAAAGTTTTTAGAATCCCCAATTCACCCACCTCTTGGTGATTCAAGCTCACTTTCAAATGACATCGATCAAAATTAGTATATATGTATGTGTGTCTAAACGATGCTTTAAATTATGTAATCAAGGAAGAAGATACTTACTTCATAAACATTTGAACAATTCCACTAGTAACCTGCTGTCCAGGAAGCAGCATGGACTCTACATCGGCATTATCAATTTAAACCGGTTCAGGATGAGGGAGGCCTACTACTTCATTTGCAAGCCACGATTTATCTTTAAACCATCTCATTGTTACCAAATCGATATTTTTTCCGGGCCAAGTTAGCAAAGGAAGGGATGGAACTGAGGAGGTGAAGCTTGATGAGGGGTGGGAGCCTGAGAGGGGATGAAGGATGAGGGGTGGAGCTTGGCAGGGGATGGATTCGAAGAGATCCTTCACTGCCAGACAAGGCCCTGACATCACTTTCACCCAATCAGCACTGAGCAGGACAACCCCGGAGCATCACCTTCAATCGATACCTCGATTCATCATCCATTTAGTTATGGTGCTGATCCCTTGGGCCCACTCCCTCAGATACCCTTTAGCAACTAATTAGCTATCACTATCCTTCCACATATAGAGCCTATTAGTGCACCATTTCCCAACGTCTCACAATGCAGCCTTCTCTTCTGTGTTGCTTGCCTAAAGTATATGGTGGCTGATCCACACTGCCCGCCGAGAGCTCGGGACAAACTTCATTTTCCCATCTCCTCCTTCATCTTGATCATCTCGATTGAAACATGCCCTCAGGAGCTTCTTTGGTCAGTTGATTTCTCATTTATTCTATATCGCTCGATCCATCTCTCTGTGTAGCCACACTTACCGTGGGCGTTGATTTACCAGCCCTGCTTTAGTCTGCTCGGCTCTTCCAATCCTCACCCGCGGTGAGGCGCTGCGCCGCAACGGCCAACGGCATTCCTCTCGCCCCCCCCCCCCCCCCCTTATTTTTAAGATTTTCTCGTAAGAGGATAGCGAGAAGTTAGTACTGAAACATGTTTAGTAACTCCCCGACACATCGAGAACTTGCCCTTGGTTTTGTCAGTTAACCACACGAGCTTGGGCACACGTGTAATGCTGGCTCCAATATAATCATAACTTTGGCGACGTATCTGAGACGGGCGGCCGGGTCAACCCCCAATGGTTGCACGATAGGTTCGGGGGCATCTTCCAATCTTCTTGGTTGCCATCAAGGGGGGGCGTCCCTCATAGCCCGCGAAGCCTTCGAGTGGGCAATCATTTTCTCCCGATCCTTGGTATTTTCCCTTTTTTTGAATCCGCACTGAAAATAATTGTCAATTATAATTTCCAGCTTCATGTTACTAGTCAACTCTTTGTTGATATGAACATTAGTCACCTACTTTCAGCAAGTTTCAACATTTGCCTCAAGGAGGCAGTGGGGGAAATTGGGAGAACTGTGAAGTGGGCTGTGAATGTCCGCTAACTGCCAATTCATTCACCATCATAATTGGCTCCTACACACATATTTGTATCACTAATTCAATTAGCTGCACGTAAACATTACAGCTAATATTGAGCCAACTGGTCTATCGTTAAATATATTATAGATGCCATATATTGTCGTGACTTGCATAGAATTAGACATGCTTCCTTCTATGCACTAATAAGCAGAAGTGTATACTTAGTTCACACTTAAACCATTTAACTGGGTCAGATGAGATGTACACAACAATACTCAAAGATCCACAGTTATGGGGTAGTGTAAACAAAACTAAATATAAACTCACTGGGAAGCTGGTCAAATGGTCAGCTAGCTTGAACACCATGTTTAAATTCTGTTCATCACAAATTTTGTACTGGGTGCCGTGTTTGGTCAGGGTTACCTCGATTGTAATATACGTGTTAGCTAGAAAGGCCTTAAATCCTCCACGACGTTTTTTTTACAATAACACAATGTTGTGTTTTTCACCTCTTGAAATGTGAGGCTAATGGTACGTGGGGCGAGGAAGAGAGGTAATGCAATAGGAAGGGTTTCGCAACGTGAACAGGGGTTTGTTCTTCAGTGAGAGTGACAAAAGCTTCCGCGCGAAGTTAACGTTTGGCGCTTCATTTCACTCGTGTTCTTGAAACTCCAGATACTGGTTTGACTGGTGAGGGTCGGACGAATGAACCCTCTTCATCTCACATTGAGCCTCCTCGCCCGTGCACGCCGTGGTAGAAGCGGCACACGAATGATGGAAGTATCCCTTAGTCAGAATTCTGGGACGAAGCTCGAGATTCTTTTTGATGAAAATTTGCAACCTTTCGGGCCCTAATAAAAGCACATATACTAGTTTTGTTTGCGCTCTAGTACGCAGTAGGTTAGCATTTTGACTGATGAGTGGAAAATGTGGACCAAAAACAATAAAGGATCCTATGTGGGACACTATCCCAGCTTACATTCACCGTCCCCGAGTCTCGAGAAGTTGAAAGCCTCAACATTGTTTTATTGGGGTCGCCAGCTGTTCAGAAGTTTAAGACCTTTCTCGCTAACACTTATATTTTTGCCGAGAGAAGCCTGACCATCAACCCGGGGACAAGTACAAATTTCTTGATGAACAAACTTGGCAACAATTTGTTCGTATGGACTACCCCTCCGAAGCTCCCGTGAGTTTATATTTAGTTTTGTTTGCACTTTTGTTTGCTTATTAACCTCCTGCGGATATGTGAATTGTTATTGTGTACATCTAAACTCGTTAGTTAAATGGCTTTGGTGTGGGAATAGAAGTATACATTTCCGCTTTGCCCCCCCCCGCATGAGAGGAGCATTTCCTAGTTCCATGCAAGTCTGATATGTAAACTGTGTAATGGCCATGGTTAGACGTTGTTGTTAGTTAGTAAGTATGTTAACTGTGTAATGGTTTCGGTGCAAGTAGTTAGTTAGTTATTCTAATATATGTCGGAACCATTTATGATGAATGAATGAATTGACTCCAGTTGGCAGCATTTCGCAACTCCCTTTCCTTTGGTTTTCCTAATTTCTTCTACAATGCTACATCTTCCTTAAGTAAAATGTTGAAACTTACTTCTGTGAATTTGACTAATGTTTGACGTTCATATCAAGCGTAAGTTCTCTAATTTCCGTTAGTGACATGGGTGGAATTCATAATTGATATATAGTTGTTTTCAATCCCGATCTCACGTAAAATAAGGGAAAAATATCAGGAGATGGGGAGAAAGAATGATTGCCCACACAGTGGCTTCGCCACGGGATATGAAAAGGCCGAAAAGATTTGATGGCAAACAAACGGAAGAGATTGGAAGATGAAGCCGAATCCAATCCTTCTACGGTAGTTGACCAGCCACCATCTCCAATACGTCGCGAGGAGCCGTGGTTGTATATTCGGCAAAGCTGGGGCGCCTACACGAGTGAAAAACTCGTGTAGCTTGCCCCGAACGAATTGTAAGTATCGATATTGTTATTTTTTACTTACTAAACATGTTTCATCACTAAGCTTCTCGTTATCTCGTATCTTTACAGGAAGATCTTAAAAAGAAAGAGGCGTGAGGATCTTTGCGTCTGACGGGAGGAATGATGGCCTCGTGTGGATCCCTTGACACCTTCAGCTGCACCTATGAAGCAACAGAGCACTAGAGGGAGCTGCATTGTTGGACAGTCAGAGCAACCTTGTCATCTGTATGTGGAGGATCGTGATGGTCATAGACAATTGGTTGCTAAAGGGACTGTCCACAACTTGGGATCAACTGTACACCACGAACAAATGGCTGATGATGAAGTCAGAGTGTCAGAACTAAGTATCTTCTTCCTTGATTACATAATTTAAATGCACCGTTTAGACACACATACATATATACTAATTCCCTGATCGATGTCATTCTTGTAGGTGCATGCACGAGAAACTGGTTCAAGAGGGTCTCGTTGTGAATTTTCAGTGAACATTACTTGATAAATTTGTGATTTTGATGATAGTGGCATGAAGACCTTCCAAGTTGATGTAAAAAAAGCGTGAGTTCAGATCACAAATCCTAAATGGCACATAATTGAGGTTAGTACATATTTGGACATGGCATAATTGCCTTCAAGTTGGTCAAGAAGCTTTATATGCTCTTATATATATTTATTGTTATTTTTAGACCCGTCTAAACCTAAAGAATCGAACTTATGTGGCCCGTACGTCATGAAACACATATATGATATTGTGACGGGAGGGAAAGACTAAATTCACTTTAAAGGTAAAATGTTATGGCCGAATCTACCATCGATGGCTTAATGTTACATATGAAATATGCACGTAATAATATGTTATTTCGACTTTATCTTTGATGTTACGGAGGTTTTCCCCGTAAAAGCCATTTTCCGATGATGAAGGGAGCACATACACGATGTGTTTTGTAAATATCTCGTATAAACCGGTCTTAGAAAATCAAAGTCGTGACAATAATTAATGTCCTAAATTAATTCATTTGTAAATAATATATGTCAGTAGCAACAATAGCCTTCGGACATACATTTGTTTATTTTTTCGACTAGCTAATTCATTCATTTGTAAATATAACGCAATGCAATTCAATAAAATTTGTTTATTTTTTCGAACAATTTGTGTGTGTCCATTTTGGGGTTTCGAATGAATGGATGGTGGATAAAGCTATTTAGTGCTTGAAATTGAGGTACAAAAGGATGTTGAAAATGAGCCATAAGAGGCCTCGGGTAGTTTACTTTTAGGACCGTATATTTGTTAAAATTACGGTCCTAAAGGTTTCGTCCATTTTAAGACCATATATTTAACAAATATCCGGTCCTAAAAGTCTCGTCTAATTCTAAAAATATGGGTAGAGACTTTTAGGACGTATATTTGTTAAAAGTACGGCCTAAAAGTCTTCGTCCATTTTAAGACCGTATATTTAACATATACCGGTCCTAAATGTCTTCGTCTAATTCTAAAAATATGGGTTGAGACTTTTAGGACCGTATATGTCAAGTATCCGGCCCTAAAGTCTAGAAAATATATGGCTAAAATATTAGGCCATATTTTGTTAGTTGTCCGCCCTAAAAGTCTTCGTTTTATTTAATAGATTGCCGAAACCTTTAGGACCGTATATTTGGTAGTTGTCCGCTCCTAACTCTTAAATTTAAAATAAGGTTTAATTTTTGGACCGGGATTTATTATACGTCCGGTCCTAATATTCTTCATTTAAATAGAGTTGGTGACTCCTTTGGACATACGGTTAGGGTTCAAGGCAACCATGCTCGGGCGTTCTTCTCAAATTTGTGCTTCAAGAACTCGTTTCTACTTTTCTGATGTGAAGAACGCATCGGTGTCCCCTCTGTTTGTTTTTATTCGAAAAAGGTAAATAATGTTTTTTTTGTTTTGTTTTGTATGGTCGCAACTGTTAACTTTATTCTGCAAATTTTTAAGATTGATCACCACGAAGAGGACAATGTTTTGTTTGTTCTTGTTGTCGGACGAATCATTCATTTCAACATGGGGAAGGGACTTTGGAAAGAATGAACTTTTAATACCGGATATTGTGTAAGATCCGTTTTAAAAGTAATATTTTTAACCAAAAATTCTTACTTGAAAAAAATAAATTGAAATATATAATAATAAATGAGTTTTTGAACCGGATACTAAAGTAAAATATCGGTCTTATGATTTTTAGGACCGAATATATGATAAAAGGAAGGTTTTAAAAGTAATTGAATTAAAAATTAGTTTTAGGACCTGATACAAGATAAAAGTTCTGGCCTTAAAAGTTTGTTAAAAGTAAATGACTATTGGGGACCGAGATATTTTGAACAAATACGCTCTTAAAGTGAGAAACATTAAATTCATTATATTGAAAATTATCATCGATGTTTATCTCTCCCCGCTTATCCGTCCTTATACTCCACACACTACCTCTTGTTCCGTTAACTCCTCACTTCATAGCCCGCCCAACTTCTCAAATCCTCAAACCATGGTTAGATACAAGCAACCGGTCGGAGGGTGCATACACGCCTAGCTCGTGCCATGGCTAGATCATTATATGGTGCGCCTCCCATGCGAGCCAAGGCGCGTATTGTTTCCGAAGACTCTGTGGTCAATGGACCCATTGTTATTTCTTCTGGATGATGAAGAGATTGCTCATGCCGCACCCCTCGATCCTTCGCCGATCCCGTCCTTCCGAGTCCATCCCTCATCTTGAAGCCGGCCATGCGGATGTTCGTAATCCCCCTCTCCAACTCGTTGGCCCCAGACCCAGCGCCTACCGCCCACCCTCTCCGCCCTCCCGTAATGATCCATTCATATTATGGGTGGAGAGAATAAGACAACAACTTGCCGATCTCCGTGGAAATTAATGCTCTTCACGCCGAAATCGCCGAGGTTAATCAACAAATTCTTATGGATGATATTATTCACCTTGTTTTTCTTTTTGTTTTTTTGTTGTTGTGTATATATTTCAAGTAATGTAAGAAACATTAAGAACACTATGAATTTTTGGTCAGGCTCCAAGAATTCATTAAGATATTCTCCAATTTTCCTTAATTTTTTGTCCTAAAAAATATCCTTATTTTATTTATTTAATATTGCTATCACGTCAGGCCATTAGACCTGACATTTTATAAGTAAACTGATCTAAAGAGTATTTGAATTTTAGGACCGGATGTTTTGTAAACCTCCTGCCTTAAAACTTAAAAAGACTAATAAAATTTTAAGACCTAGATACTTTTAAAACTCCTAGCCTTAAATGTTAGTTGTATCTTTTAGGACCGAACATTTAATTAATAACCTGGATTAATAAAATCCAAAAAGCTAAATAAGGTATCTTTGTCGAGGGAAAATTAAATTTCCTCTCCTCTCTTGTCTTGCCCAAAGTGAATACTCAGGTTCCGACTCAAATTTCCCTCTAGATTTCATCGCCGCCGCGTATTCCCCTCTCGACAATCACTGTTCCTTAGCTAAACGCCTATAGACGAAGCCGTAAGACATCTTTCTATTAAAACTTTATTATTTTCCAAAACTATCGTTCTTTGTTTTATGGGTTTAACGTTAAATCAAGCGTAATGTTGTTATGGGTATTCTCTGTTGTTAATGAATATTTGTTTTTGAAGATTATATTTGAACTTTAGACTTACCCAACCGTCCAACAAGTGTTTTTAGGTTACTCTTGCCGTCTTGTCTGGCAACTTCAACGTTCGTGAGCGGAGAAGGAAGACGACTCATTAATTTATTTGAATTTATATGCTACAGTTAGTCCACAAGACCTTCATCCCCCGCATTTAATTTCCTCGTTCTTGCATTTACTTTGGTTATTGGATTCACTCGTGATGCATTTATGACCAAAAGTGATTCTAATTTGTTATGCATTTAATGGGCAAGTTCCCTGTGATGCATTTAAGTTGACCAAAAGTGATTCTTAATTTGTTATGCATTTTAACGGGCAAGTTCCCCGTAAAAGTGATTCTTTGAGACAAATTGCTTTTGGAGTCAGGCTTATTTTTATATGCAAGTTTCAATTTTTTCGGATTGTAAAGCCATCAATGATTTTCGTCTATAATATATAGGAAATCTACTATGGATCAATTAAAGGATAGATGCTTTATGAACGAGTGTTGAATATCTAATGGGTTAGAATTTATAGAATTTGCTTACACAATGCCCATAATTTAAGGGGAAGTATTATTGCCCTTGTGTAAAATGAAAATGAAATTGATTTACTATGTCCCAAGTTATACGCACACATTTAATTTGTCACGGATTTTGTAAGACTTATACAGTATGGGTATTAATCCGATAAAAATAGGTTTACAATCTAAAACTAGATTGTTCTCCAGTAATACAATTTGAAACCTATTTAAAACTAAACTATTTCAAATCTCAATTAAAAGATTAAGAATAACACTCCCTCAAGGTCTTCAATTGTAAGCCCTAGGCTCTAGCTTCCTCCATGCTCCTCCCAAATTGCCTCCTAAATAAGCTTAAGCCCATAGAAATTCCTTTCACGAGTCCAAACAATTCATGAGCCCATAAAAAGTGTATTAATTGATAATTCTGTGCGATGCCCGTGGGTCCCGGCGTAGTGATGAAGAATGGATGAATGAGTCAAATGGTTCAATTCCAATCCTCTCCGTTCTCGCATCCACCGGATAAAGCCAAGCATCAATTGAATTCATTAATGGAGCCAAGATGTGCGAATCCGGCGATCGCGTCCTTTCCAAGCGTGTCTCGCTCTCAGGCGATTCGCACTCGGCCCTCCCGTTGCGTGGTTGCGCCAATTCACCGCCCTTCGCTCCGAGCGTGATTCGCATTGCCTTCAATTTCAGGTTCGGCGTCTTTTTGTTTTTCGTTATAGCCGTAAGTCCTCCCCGCTGCTAGGTTAGGTTTAATATAAAAGGAGAATTTTTTGGGTACCAAGTTGAGCCCAATAAAATTTAGGAAGCCCAATGCAATTTCACCATTATATTTCCCTTCGCCTTCCCCGAAAATCCCGCACTATACGATCTTCTAATATGATAAATTCGTGAATTAGGAAATATTATTTAATCATAAGATAACAATCGAATATTAATAATTTAAGCCTAATAATCTAATAATTAATTCTGATTTATATTATTTCCTAAAATTGGCTAACAATCCAAATATTATCTAATATATCCAAATTAGCCTAAAATAATCCCCAAAATAAATGAATAAGGTGAGATAAAATATATAAAATTAGGGTTTATCAACTCCCCCACACTTATCATTTGCACTCCTGGGCAAAACAAAGCAAGACCAAGGGAGTAAAGAAAGAAAGAAAAAAACAAAACAAAACAAAAACTTTAAAAATGAATGTTCCAATCACAAGCAACAAGTAAACAAAAGCATTTCAACGCCTCTCATGTCCAAGTGATCTTCTCATAAATCAAGAAAGCAAACATCATGGCAATTTATTTGACAACGGGGAACTTAAGCTAGAAATCTCTCACCAAGGATAATGTGTATGCCACTCTTCACTCAAAAGTGTATAGGCTTGTGTTTACACTCAAATTCATCCCCATCTAATACTCTTTCCATAGGCTTGACAAGAATCTACATCTCCACCACTAATAAAGCAAGGTCATGCATAAATCCAAAGGACTTTTATTAGGTTGTAATGAGGCTAATGTTAAGAAAGAAAGGGTACGGTGTTTGGAAAAACAAAGTTGAATGTCTTAAAAGTTGAAGAGAATGATACAATAGAGAAGAATATGAGATGCAAGAAACCAAACCAAACATGAATTGAGTCATCATTCTTTTCTTTTCTTTTCTTTTCTTTCTCTTTTCCTTTTTTTTCCTCTTTTTTTTTGATTTTTTTTTTCTTTTGATTTTTTTTTATTTTTCATCATTTTTTTCATTTTTTTTTCGAAGATAACCCGTCATATTTTTCACAATGACCCAATTCCTAATTTTATGCATGTTCTTCCATCCAAAACAGATAATGCAATGCTCTTCAATTTCCAAGACATTCAAAAGGGTGGATTTTTTTTTTTAATGGCTATGGGTGTAGACAAAAAGGAAAATAATAATAATATAGGCTCAAAGGGGCTAAACAAAGGATATGTGTATGAAAAGGTAGGCTTTTTGGTTTATCTGGCTAAAATGAAGTGAATGCCTTTATCATTTTTATGAATACACATGCATAAATGTGGCCTCAAATAAGATTCAAGTCAAGTTCTAGATCAAGTAAAGAGATAGGTACACACTAAAAATATATATATATATGTAGGCTCAAAATCTCACTAGGGATATGATTACTAGCCTAAATTCACCAAAGTCAAATTCATTGCCACTAGGTTCACCAACTCAAAACATGATCAATCACTTTTCAAATCAAGAATGCATCATACTAAAGTCACTTAAAACTTGCAATTTTCACATTCAAAATAGTTGATCCCTCCCCCACACTTAAACAATGCAGTGTCCTCAATGCAAAACAAGTCAAGTAATATGTAGAACTACACAAATCAAGAATATGACAAAGCAAAATAAAAGAGTGAAGGAAGGAATACAACCGAGGTCTACGTGGAGTCACGTGAGCAGCAACCTCCACTGCTCGAGTGGAGAATCCATCAAAGAACGGCTTTAAGCGGTGTCCATTGACGGTGAAGCATTTTCCATTTGGCTCCCTTTTGATCTTCACAGCTCCATGAGGGAAAACATCAGTGACAACGAAAGGCCCCTCCCACCGAGAGCAGAGCTTTTCAGGCATGAGTTTCAATCGGGAAACATAGAGTAGAACTTTTTGGCCCACTTGAAAGTCTCTCTTCATAATAAGTTTGTCATGGGCTGCTTTAGTTATTTCCTTATAAATTCTAGCATTCTCATAAGCCTTCTTCTTAACTCTTCAAGCTCTTGCAATTGCAACTTCCTTTCAATACCGGCATTATCAAGATCGAGATTGCACCTTTAATTGCCCAAGATGCCTTGTGCTCCACCTCCACTGGAAAATGACAAGCTTTGCCGTAAACAATCCTGTATGGAGACATGCCAATGGGACTTTTTGACACTGAACACTTCTTACAAAATTCATAGGTCACGAAATAGACTTGGCCAAAACAATCCACTTTCCAAAACTTTCCTAGCAGTACGCTTAGCACTAAAATGTCCCCCACATGCAAGAGTATGGCAAAAAGTCAAGACAGACTCAAATTCAACATCAGGAATGCATCGCCTAATAATTTGATCACTACATATGTGCCACAAGTAGGGATCATCCCATATATAGAATTTAACATCTCTCTTAAATTTATTTAATTGATGTTTATTCATGTCATCAGGCAAAACAGATGCAACTAGATAATTAGCAATATCAGCATACCAAGGGATAGAAACAGCTACCTCACAGAGCCTTTGATCCGGAAAGTCATCTAAAGGTAGAGATGTTACCGTAGGTGTTTCAATTCTACTCAAATGATCAGCTACCATATTCTCCGCACCACTCTTATCACGAATCTCCACATCAAACTCTTGTATCAGAGCACCCACCTAATGAGGCGGGGTTTGGAGTCCGGTTTCTTAAATAAGTACTTGATAGCTGAGTGATCGGTAAACACGCCACCTTCGTGTGAAGGACATAGGATCAGCATCTAGAGTCCTAGATGCATAGGCTATGATATGTTGCCTCTTCTCTATCCTCTGGGCAAGAACGGCACCTAATGCATAGTCAGAAGCATCACACAAGAGCTCGAATGGACGGCTCCAATTAGGTGGCTGAATGATAGGGGGTGTAGTGAGTTTCTTCTTTAACTCATCCCATGCATACCTGCAAGCATCATCAAAAACAAAACCCACATCTTTCTGCAATAAACGAGACAATGGCAATGTTGTCTTACTAAAATCCTGGATGAATCTTCTATAAAATCCAGCATGCCCAAGAAAAGAACGTACATCTTTCACACATGAAGGGTATGGAAGAGAGGAAATAATATCAACCTTAGCTTTGTCAACTTCAATACCATCATGTGAAACAACGTGGCCCAAAACAATTCCTTTCTTAACCATGAAATGACATTTTTCAAAATTCAACACAAGGTTATATTGAATGCATCGTTCCAAAACCCTGTCCAAACTAGCTAAGCATGCATCAAAAGAATCACCATAAACAGTGAAATCATCCATGAAAACTTCCATGCAATGCTCAAGAAAATCAGAGAATATGGAAACCATGCAACGAAAAAGTACACGGTGCATTACATAAACCAAATGGCATGCGTCTATATGCAAAGGTTCCAAATGGACACGTGAATGTGGTTTTATCTTGGTCCTCAGGCGCAATAGAAATTTGGAAATAACCAGAAAAACCATCCAAAAGCAATAATGTGATTTACCACTAGTCTTTCTAACATTTGATCTATGAAGGGAAGGGGGTAGTGATCCTTTCTAGTTACCGAATTCAATCTCCTATAGTCAATACATACTCTCCAACTATTTTGAACTCTAGTCGGAACTAGCTCACCTTCATCATTACAAACCACAATAATACCAGTTTTCTTAGGTACTACCTGAACTGGACTTACCCAATGACTATCAGAAATAGGGTAGATTATACCTGCAGAAAGAAGTTTAGAGACCTCTTTCTTTACCACATTAAGGATCAACGGGTTGAGTCGTCGCTGTGGTTGTCGCACAGCTTTGGCACCATCTTTTAGTAGGATCCGGTGCGTGCACACATTTGGGTTGATTCCAGGGATATCAGCAAGAGTCCAACCAATAGCTTTCATCCGTCGCCTGAGTACCTCCAGCAGATGGGTCTCCTCATCAGCAGCTATGTCACTAGCTACAATCACAGGAAGTGTCTCATCCTTCCCCAAGTAGGCATACTTCAATAATAGTGCCATCAGTAGCACTCATGTCAGAGATAGAATCAGAATCAGAGTCAAGAGAAGTAGCGGATACATGATCACTAGAATCACTAATGCTACAAATAGGCACAAAAGCATCATGTCTGGAATGTCTCATAATCTCAATAGCATCAGTGAAAATATCAATATCATCATCATCAATGTCAGCACATGTATCACAATTACCAATTTTTGCACATGAACAAGAGATGGTATCATCTAAACCAGATCCATATCGAGAACATAGAAGTCAGCAGGGAATATAAAATCTTTTACCTTTACCAAGATGTCCTCCAAGACGCCTTCTGGGACTGTGCAACGTCTGTCAGCAAGGGATGCAACAAGATTTGTGGGCTTAAGCTCGACACCCTTGAGTTGATCAAAGACTGATTTTGGCATTACATTGATAGCTGCTCCTAAATCTGCTAAGGCATCGAGAATTCAACGTCACCTATAGTGCAAGGTATGAGAAAACTACCGGATCCTTGCACTTCATTGGCATTGGCATTTGATAAAGAGAGGAGACGATCGCCCTAAGTCAACCTTGCCTTCATGCTTAAACCTTCTCCTTGTAGTACACAATTCCTTCAAGAATTTTGCATATTTAGGCACTTGTGTGACTAAGTCAACCAATGGAACATTGATCACCACCTTCTTGAATATATCATAGATTTCATTGAACGCCTCAGCGTCTTTCTTTCTCCTTTCAAACCTTAGCCACCGTGGTAGGAAAAGGCAAGGCCTCGCTTGATCACTTGCTTTCTTTCATCCTCCTGTTTTTGTTCTTCATTAGGCACCACATGTGTTTTTGATAGTGGACTGATCCGTGATGTGGAAGCGTAAGGAGAGTCATCAACAACTTCCTTTTCTTTTGAAGTATTGATGGTAACAGGATCTCGCAGAGGGAATTATCTTTCCACGTCGGAGAGATATAGCATTAACTCCACCTATATTAGGATTCTGTTGAGTTCCAAGATTTGGATTGGTTACCACTTGAGATGGAAGCCTTCCTGAACCTTGACTCTGTTCATTACCATGTACATTAGACAATTGACCAATATGAGTTAGAAGAGTTTCAATTTGTTGTTGCTGTAGTTGCTGTTGTTGTTGCTGTTGCTGTTGTAGTTGTTGTTGTTGTTGCTGTTGCTGCATTAGGATTTTCATCATAGCTTCCATCTTGTTATCCCCCTTTGAACCTTCATCTTGCACTGGCATTGACTGTCTAACTTGTTGAAACATTTTGCCACTAGAATTTCCACTTTGATTAAACTGTGCTTGCCGAGGTTGGCCATTTCCATATCGAAAATTTGGATGGTCACGCCATCCAGATTATATGTATTGGAGTAAGGATCATATTTTTGGCCACCTTGATTCATGGGTCTAGAAGGATATATTGCATTGCAAGATTCAGCTCCGTCATTCAGGTAGGGGCAAGAGTCTGTAGCATGAGTGGCTAGAGAGCAAATAGAGCAGAGTGGCCCTATTAAAGCATAAGAGGTAGGTCACGTGGGGTAGAAGAAGTAGAGAGCCCCATAGGATTGATCATATTAGAAGAAGTTTGCATATGGGACATAGCCATTTTTTCCATAGCAGATGTAAGCCTATCAATTTTGCTCTCTGCGAGACTCGAATTAGAAGAAAGCAATCCCACCTCATTAACTTTTACCGGCTGTCTAGAACCAAATTGTTGGTTTGTTCTTAGCCTTTTTTTCACCAATTTCCAAGCATCATCGATAGTCAGGTCAAGAAGACCACCACCGGCGGCCGAATCTAACAAATCTCTCTCTAAAGGTAAGAGCCCTTCATGGAAGTATTCGATCAATAATGTATCTCGCAATTTGATGGTGAGGGCAGCTAGCAACCAAGGTTTTAAAACGCTCCGTATACTCATATAAGGGTTCCCCAACAATTTGTTGACATCTACTTATGTTTTTCCGATAGATGAAGTGCGAGAGGTCGAAATACCTTTCCAAGAATAGTTTCTTCGTTGATCCCATGAAGTAATAAATCGAGGGGCAAACGAAGCAACCAACTTTTAGCGATCCTTCCAAAGAGAATGGGAAGGCACGCATCTTAATTTGATCTTCATCACATTAACCGGTTTCATAGCAAGGCAAACCATGTGAAACATCTTCAAGTGATTGTATGCTTCCTCCCGAAAGGCCATTAAATTTTGGAAGTAAGTGTATCAATCCAGATTTCAACTCAAAATTCACATTAGTGTCAGGATAATTTATGCACCAATTTTGAAAATGCAAATCAGGTGAACCTAATTCATTAATGGTCATAATAGGATCAATAATAAGAGCATTTTCATTTGCATTGGCATTTGCATTTGCGTTTGCATTTGCATTTGCATTTGCATTTGCGTTTGCGTTCTCACCAATATTATTACCGTCCATATTGATCTTAGAATTAGAGGATTCAACAATGGGCTTAAAAAGGGAACTATTGCCTACAAGAGTACTAGCTCTAGTTCTCCTTCGTTGGTGAAATGTCCTCTCAATCTCAGGATCAAATTCAAGCAATTTTTCAGAAGAGGATCGGGTCATGCAATAAACAACTACCTACGAAGTCACCAAAAAAAAACTCAAACCTAAAGTCTAACGGCGCCAAAATTGATGTCCGCTACTTTCGTCGCTAAAGCAGTCAATTAAACTAGGTCCTAAATTATTATGCAGTTTAGGGTCAACCTAGGTCATTCTCCCAAGGAGCAAGCTGTGGGTTTTCTTTAGATTGAATTTAGGTGATGAAAAATGAAATGGAATGAACTAAACTAACTAAATGAAAGATGAAACCTATATGAGAATGGAACTATTCTATATGCAAATGCAATTGGGGTTGTTATGAGAGAATAATTAAAATCCTAAGAAAAATATTGATTAAAAGAAAATCAAACAATAGATTAAAGATCTAGTTCAGTTATGATGATGAAGGGGACAACTTAGGGTTCACATGGAGTAACTTTCTTAGCCAAATTAATTAATTAGACCAAAGGGAGATTAATGAGATTGAAATTAATGAATTTAATTAACTAATTGGAAATGGGAAACCCTCAGTTCTAATAACACCTAATCCATTAGAAAACTCATAATGGAATGAGTGCTAGTTAATTAAACTTATTAAAACTAATTACATTTAATTTCAAAATATTTTAGAAAGTTGTTTACAATTATCTAATTGAACAACTAGACAATTTATACCTAATTAAACAATTAAGGTGATAAACCAAATTGTCAATTAAATTAATAATGAAAACTCAATTATTTATTTAATTGACAATCGAAAGGTTGCAAATAGGTTTAAATTATCAATCTAATCCGATAAAAATAGGTTTACAATCTAAAACTAGATTGTTCTCCAGTAATACAATTTGAAACTGTTTAAAACTAAACTATTTCAAATCTCGAATTAAAAAGATTAAAGAATAGCACTCCCTTGTGGTCTTCAATTGTAAGCCCTAGGCTCTAGCTTCCTCCATGCTCCTCCCAAATTGCCTCCTAAATAAGCTTAAGCTTCCATAGAAATTCCTTCTTCACGAGTCAGTAAACAATTCGCAGCCATAAAAAGTGTATTAATTGATAATTGTGTGATGCCCGTGGGACCCGCGTAGTAGATGAAGAATGGATGAATGAGTCAAATGGTTCAATTCAATCCTCTCCGTTCTGCATCCACTGGATAAAGCCAAGCATCAATTGAATTAATTAATGGAGTTGAAGATAGGTGATCTGCGACTGCGTCCTTTTCCAAGTGTGGTCTCTGCGTCTTTTTGTGCGTTTGGCGGACTCGGCTCTCCCTGTTGCGTGGTTGCGCGGCTCTCAACTTCTGCCTCTTTCAGCGTCTGAGCGTGATTCAGTAATTGCCTTCAATTTCTGTGTGTCTGCGGCGTCTTTTTGTTTTCTGTTTGCGGCAGCGTAAGTCCTCCCTGCTGCTAGGTTAGGTTTAATATAAAAGGGGAGAATTTTTGGGTACCAAGTTGAGCCCAATAAAATTTAGGAAGCCCAATGCAATTTCACCATTATATTTCCCTTCAGCTTCCTGAAAAATCCTGCACTATACGATCTTCTAATATGATAAATTCATGAATTAGGAAATATTATTTAATCATAAGATAACAATCAGAATATTAATAATTTAAGCCTAATAATCTAATAATTAATTCTGATTTATATTATTTCCTAAAATTGGCTAACAATCCAAATATTATCTAATATATCCAAATTAGCCTAAAATAATCCCCAAAATAAATGAATAAGGTGAGATAAATATATAAAATTAGGGTTTATCAGGTATGGCATGGTGAACAAGTGCTATCAAGTGGGAAAAAACATGGGGAAGTGGCCTTTGATGATAATGACACGGATATGGATGATCGCATAGAGGACATTATCCGTGATGTAGGAGAAGAGGCTTTTGAGCGATCACGCTGCATATGGTAATATGTGGCAATGATGCAAAGACACCGCTATACCGTGGAGTGTAAAAATACCAATTGTTGAACGCCGTATTGAAATTGGTAAGCTTGAAGACACGTCATGGATGGAGCGACAAGAGTTTTTCGTAATTGCTTGAGGCTTTGAAGGACATGCTTCCGAATGATAACGTGTTGCCGCATCGCTACTATGATGCTAAGAAGATACTTTGTCCATTGGAGATGGAGTACAAAAAGATCCATGCATGCCCGAATGATTGCGTATTGTATAGAAAAGAGTTTGAAGAGAAGCGAGTTGTCCGATATGTGAAACCCCACCTGTGACAAGTCGATAAGGGCTCGCAAAAGTGTTGTGGGTATCTTCCAATCATACCAAGGTTCAAGCGGTTGTTTGTGAATGAAAATGATGCAAAAATTGAAGTGGCATGCAGATGAGAGGATTTCGGATGGACAGCTTCGACATCCGGCCGATTCTTCTCAATGGAAGAAGATCGATCAATTATTTCCAAACTTGGCCAAGAACCTAGGAACCTCGGGCTCTGCCTGCACGGATGGCATGAATCCCTATGGAAGCTTTAGCAAGATACATAGCTCATGGCCTGTACTCCGATTGTTTACAACGTATCTCCTATGTTATGCATGAAACGAAAGTACATCATGTTGTCTATGTTGATTTCGACCAAAACAACCCTGAAAATGACATAGATGTTTACTGAGCCCTTGATCGAAGACTTGAAGGAATTGTGGGAAGAAGGTGTCGATGTTTTTGACTCTTTCAAGAAGGAGGTCTTTAAAATGAGAGCCATGATATTTTGTACTATAAACGACTTCCCAGCATATGGGAACTTGTCAGGGTATAGTGTAAAAGGCCATAAAGCATGTCCGGTTTGTGATCGCCGAATATGATCTTCGGGTCGTTTTGACTAGACTTTGTTTCTTCTTCAATGCGGTTTGTAGTAAAATTTTCAAGATTGAAAAGTTGGATGAATTGGAGAATGAATGATATCTTATCTTGTGCCACCTTGAAAAGCTTTTTGTTCCTTCATTTTTGACATCATGGTTCATCTCATTGTTCATCTAGTGAGGGGAGATAAAGTTGTGCACCCTTCATCCATTTACTGGATGTACCCTATTGAAAGATCTATGAAATTCTAAAGGGTATGTGAAGAACGCTGACGGCCAGAAGCATCAATTGTTCGAAAATATGTTTCGAAGAGGCTATGGAATTTGTCAAAATTATATGGCCAAAGTAAGACATATTGGGCTTCCAAAACGTCGGCATGTCTTGAAGGGGGTAGACGTGGGGCTTCGTTAAAGAGTGTGGATCGTGATGAATTGTCACAAGTCCACTTATACATATTGAACAATGTTGATGAAGTTCAAGCCAGCATATCTGCACATAAAGAGGCTTGTAAGGAAAGAAAACCATCGAATGACCGAACAAAGGTTGATTAGGGAGCATAACGAACTTTTGCAAAATGGTTCAAACAAAGGTCGAGGATCCGAATGTGTTTCGACACAATGAAATGGTTAGCACGTGGTCCCGAGGTTGAAGTCATAAGTTGGAATTGTATGTGATCAATGGTTATACATTTTACACGAAGTCCCTAGATGATAGGAGCACAGCCTCGCAATGATGGTGTTATGTTGGGAGGCTGAATCTATGCACTTCTCCGATCCGAAAGACAAGAGGCCTAAATTGGCAATCATGCCATATTATGGGGTTATTGAAGAGATTTGGGAGGTGGACTATGTCAAAATTAGATTTCCATCTTCAAATGCAAGTGGGTTAATGTCAATAATGGTGTTCATATCGACTAGCTCTCCAAGGAAAGAGGGTCATTGATATTGATGAGGAAAGTCATTCAAATTATGGTCTTCCTGATAGTACTCCTTTTTCAAGGGGTCTACCAGACATGAACGAAGAAGATGAAGCGGATAATGAACCCGGCATAAGAAATGATCATCAAGAAGGGATATGGGAGGATATCACTTTATAAAAGAGTCAATTCATAAGGTAATATTCATATGCAGAATTCTTAGAAAACTTTAAGGTTTTAACTATATATATTATATATTCCTTCGATGTTACGTTCTTAATTAAACAATATAATGTCACGCTGACTATGAATTTGTTCTTGTTTTGTTTTGTGGCGGATCCGATTCAAAGGGGCATGTTATAAAAGAGGATGCATGTTACGTTGTTGGGTGGGAATCGATGAAGGCATGTGAATAATATATTGGACTACATGTATGTTGATTTACGTGTTGTATTGTAACTCATTGTGATTGTAATTAGTTATATATCTTAGCTTATTGTATAAATTACTTTAGTTTAGTTGTAGACTTAAGGCCACATAACTCATGGTGGATAATTATTTGTATTCTTTTTCCTAATTCAATTTATTCATGTTCATAGCTTGTAGCTTAAATTAAGTATATCGACTTTTATGTGTTGTTTTGGATGGTGGATTTTTGTGTATTATATATGATCAGGAAGAACAGAACAGGAAAAAATTCGGGAAAATTTAGAGCGTAAATAAATAAGACGGTCTTAAATGTTCAATTGTTAAGACCGGATGTATATCTATGACCGCTCTTAAAGGTATTAAGCCGGTCTTAAAAGCTGGTCTTTTAAGACCGGTCCATTATAAGTGCGGTCTAAAGTTCAATTTTTAAGACCGGATGTATATAACATCCGGTCTTGAAAGTCGGTCTTTTAAGACCGGATCTCAGTCTAGGATATTACTATTTTTAGGACCGGTTTATTTTTGTCCGGTCTTAATATTCGGATCTTTTAAGAGCGGTCTAGTTTTTGTCCGGTCTTAAAGTTTGAGTTTTAGGACCGAACAAAAAATATTTCAGATCTATTTAGTAATCTAATTTTAAGACCGAAGGTTTAAAATGTCCGGTCTTAAAGAAAATCTTTAAGACCGGTTCTATGTGTCCGTCTTAATAGGGAGACTTTTAATACCGCCTAGAACAAGACTGTCGCGGGTCCGAAGCTCCTAATATACTTGTTTGGTCTCGGTCTTAATATCCTTTTTTCCACTAGTGTAGTTCTTGATTCGGTTACCAAAAGCCCCTCCCAAAAAGGTTCCAAGATGATTGAACATTATAATTCATTTTCACAGGAAATTTCACAAAAATCTATCTCAACCTTGTTGCAAAAAAAATTATACAAAAGTTTTACCATATTCAAATCATAAATCACATATATTAACAAGTCAAACAAACTATTGATACACATACCATCCTTATTACCCTTGACCAACCATCTAACCACTGGCTGGAGTCATAGCTAATAAATGATTTATCTATATAACTAGATTACACAAGATTCCAAATCATGAGGTGTCACCCGGCTATGGTCTTTATAGCTCATCATGATTGGACTATAGTTCCCCTCCTTTGGACAAATCCAAGAAGCAGGGTGTCATTGTTCGAAAAACTCACTGTAATTCCCTTTACAAAGGAAAACATTAGAGACAGTGGCTCTAAGAATCGTCACTCACTATGCACCAAATAGTGTCATACCACATGTTACATACACAATAACTCTAATCACCACTCTATATCCATCCATGTGCATCAAGTACAAACAATAACAATTATGGCATTGTATATACAAGTTCCAAATCATGACTATAGTTCCAAACATGATTTATCAAATAATACATCCTCTCAATCATAATTAAGACAACAAATAACATCATCTAAAATATATAGCATCGTTTCAAATCATTTTGACTAAAAAAGTATATTTTTAGTCCTTTAAGTTACATGAGGTATATTTTTGTCCCTTCTTTATAAAGTATAATTTTTCCTATAACTTTAAACACCATTAATGTTGCTAACATAAAACATTGACGAACAAACTCAAGTGATGATTATATAAATTTAATAGATGATTTTGTAATTAAATGCTATTAATCTTAAATTTAAAATATAGTTAAGTATCAATTTTGCCTTTGAAGTACATGCCAGGAGCAATGTTGCCTCGAAGTTTTTGGACTCAATGCAGTTTCTGAAGTATCAAAACGCAGCATGTTGTAACCTTCAAGTAATGTACCCACCTAGCTAAAACGTTAGTTGACCATTAGAGTCATGAACTGAGGGGCAACACTGATACGTTTTGATACTTCATGGGCAACATTGCTATTGGGTGTGTACTTCAGGGGCAAAATTTATACTTAACCAAAAAAAAAAAAACTATTTTCCAATATGTTTCAATATCTTTTATTCATTAACCTCATAAAACCTTTTTCAGCAATTAGATTATTTAGATAATCTAATTAAAATATTTGCTAAATATCTTCACCATATCCTTCATTATTTATCGATATCTTTTGGACTATTAGGATTTGAATATTATTTTTTGAGAGTCCTACTTAGAGTTAGTTTTATTGGGTTATAAAAATCCCTCTCATGTTATTTTGAATTTAGAGTTCAATAAAGAAGAATTATTCAATTTCTTTAACAAGCATGGCTTGTTTTTCAATATTCTGGATTGAATACCTTGTAGCTATTTGGGTAATAGGCGTTATAGATAGAATACCTCATGGGTTATCCAAAATTTCCGAGTGTTTCCACATCAGAAAGTCTGACTTTTCAAATTAAATTCCATGTGATATATATTTAGAAATTTTAAAAAAATTGGAACCATCATAATTGATATAATCAGAGAAATACCAATCTCATCAAAATATATACAAAGCTCAAACTGGTCCATATAATGTAAGAGGCGTGGTATTGGCAAGATATCATTTTGATAATTTGTTAGAAGTAGTACTTGGTATCTTTACTCCACTTTTTTGGATATGATATCGATCGATCTTCTTTGTGATTGCTTATACTTTATTTAAAGGGTTAAGTATCAATTTTACCCCTGAAGTACACGCCTAGAAGCAATGTTGTCCTCGAAGTTTTTTTGGAAGCAATGTTGCCGCAGAAGATAAAAACGTAGTGCAAATGTTCCTCCGTCCAAGATCACTTTAATGGTCAACTAATGTTTGACCGTTAGGGCTGTTAACAAAGGGGCAACATTGCTACATTTTGATACTTTAAGGGCAACATTGAGCCCTTGAAAACTTTGAGGGCAACATTGCTCATGGGGTGTGTATTTCACGGCAAAAATGATACTTAACCCTTTAAAATATGAGTAAATCAAAAAATATCTAAAATCTAATAAGCAAGAACATCAAAACCTCATTGTATTAAAAAATTTTAATTTATAATCTAAATATCAAAACCTCAATTTCATTTGCATCGATTTATCGGTTTATTTTTTAATAATCTAAATATATTATATTAAAAATGAAAAATTAAATAATGTTGCATAAGAAGAAAAGATTCTTACACACACATGAAATGATAGAACCCATATATATAATGCTAATTATATATATATGTGGGTTCCACCATTTCATGTGTGTATGACATGAGAATACACTTCTCTTACACCATGAGAAGTGTTTTTCCCATTTTATAATATAAGAATAACCAATGTTACATTTACTCCAAGTTTATTTTTATCGACACTTGAATACTTCTAATTTGCCAACACCAAATAGTTTAACTTCAATCTACACAATATTATACAAATTCCTCATCAATGAAATTGCTAAATGAATAATCAATTTAATTATATTGACTTAAACTCTCCAACTTTACCTTTAACTTCTAAATATCACTTTTAATGAGTAAACCTCCAATCCAATATCAAATCATATATTTTTCAAATACTAATATCTCATTTAAACTAATAATTAACCCATAATTACCGAAATAGATCAGAATCCCCAATTTTTCTAACTTAGGGATACCCATTTTCATTTTACAAGCTTTAACAATATTACAAAGCCATTAAACGTTTATTCTACCTCCAATAAACATAATTCAACCATTAAACTCAAGTTTAATAAGTAAAACTATCATATTCAATCATAAATTTCTTAATATTCAAACCCTAACTATATATCTCTCAAATAATACAATATAAAAATTCTAAACCAATTAAATGTAAATATTTACTCACCTCTGCAATTTTATGATTCCCATTTATTGAAACTCAACACTTGCTTCAAGCTCTAAGATTCAAACTTACACTACTCCCAATAATTTTTTTTTTTTTTAAAGAGCTATGATGAGAAGAAAAATATTTGTGAAATAACTATAGTTTTAGGGAGATTTTAGGAGCACGTAGTACAGCTAGAAAATATCCCTAACCTCCATCAAAGCTGCTGTCGAAGGAACCAGAAAATCGCTGCCGGGAAAGAAAATAGACGTGGGGGAAGAGGGATGTCACTGGTAGCAGTTTGCAGATTCAGATTTAATTCACGAATTTTTTACCACCCTACTTAATCGACAGAGGTCTAACAGCAGATTTTCCCATATCAATATTACTGGAATCACATAAGATGTTCACAAGTACCTGTGGAGACAGAGCTCTAATTCGGCATTTTGGGAGGCTCATGACATCAACACAGATGGTTTTAACCCGTGTCACAATGGAGAGGAGCAGGGGCGGATCCAGGAATTTATGGAAGGGGCAATATTGATAGGGGGAGTGGGGGTTCGAGGGCAGCGCCCCGAAATTTTTTTTTCACTTGTCATAGCAAAAAGGGAAAAGAAAAGGTTGAATTTTCCTTCTTCAACATAGAGCAACCATATCAATTGTTCTACATTAGTGCAACACTCATTTCATCATTATCAAAAGCATAAGCATGTAGAGGAACAAGGAAGAGAAAGCTAACATCTTTTGCTTAACCCAACCGGTGATGAGCAATACCCAATTAGCACTCTGCTTCAATAATAGAAGACGTTGAAATTTTTTTAAGACGTTGAATTACACTAATTAAGCCTGAGCCCGGGCATTCAAAAGGCTCCTGAAGGCACGGAAGCCTATTTAAAGGCTTACTTAAATGTAGGTCTTTATATAGTCTTAAAACATATGCATCCAAGTTCATATATAATTCATCAAGTCTATTTAAATGCCTACGCTATGTCTAAAAAGTTTAAGGATTCATTCTCATATGAAATAAAAGAGTTAGTAAGTGAAAGAAAAGAACACCTAGTGGCATCAATTGTTTGAGGAAGTATGAATAAGAAAAATGAATCATTTATTGACTAAAAAGATATATTTCTTAAAATCAACTAAGCACGACAAGTGGCATGCAAAACTATATTTTACCTCTTATTTTTCTTGCGAAAATGCGACAAACTCCACCTATTTGGATCATTTTTATTTGGGCATCACTAAAATAAACTTAATGCAATTTTTATGTTACATTAAATGACATAAATCAACGGAGGAGTAGTGAGCTAGCATTGCCACCTCAAGCGATCAAAAAGAAGAGAAGTATATGTGATCAATTGATGAACGAAAAGGTTAAGCTCATTGATAAATGGAGAAATGTGAAATTTAAGGTTAAGAATAAGTTCTTAATTTTATAAATAATCTAAGAATTAGTTTAGATTAAATTATATATAACTATGCATAATAAAAACATTTAAAAAAAAAAAACTAAATAGGTCAGGCCTGTAGGCCTGAAGGCTAGACCTTATAAAAATAGACCTGACCTGTTTACCTAAATAGGCCTGACAATAGGCCTAAGTCTGAACCTGACCTATTTACTAAATAGGTCAGACTAGGCTTAAAGTAGGTTAGGCCGCAGACCCCTGATAGGGGCCTGACCTATTTCCACCCCTAGGAAGGAGGAATCGAGCGAGTAAGCCGCTTGTTCGCTAGGTCATAAAGAGAAAAGGAGAAGAGTGAGCCGCGTGTTGAGGACGGAAGCATAGAAGAGGAATTTTTTTTTTTAAATCTAAAAATCAAGGGGGGCACGTGCCCCCTTCTCATATATGTACATCCGCCATTGGAGAGGAGGAACCTTGATCTTCTGTTCTGCAAATTGCACATTTCATAAATTAATAAGAGGGAGTGGCCAGAAACAATGAATTCAACTTGGTATGTTCTTTATAACTTCTGCTTTTAGCATGCTAAAAAAATAATAGACAGGGAGAAAGACTATCAAAAGAGAGACGCAGAGAGACTATGTATCATAGAAGAAAATAATACATAAAAAATGACACCTTGAGGTCAATGCCCACAACCAAGCCTCCGTTCTTAAGAGGACCCAAGCTTTGGCAAGCCACCTACGGAAAGGGGGAAATAAAATACAATTCCGAAGCCCGCAACTCAACTAGTGGAAAAACATTGTAACAGAAGCCCACGAAACTCATTCCAGATATATACCTGACCTGACCGAGTTGACTCAATCATGGGCGGACCCAGAGAATTTTGATGTGAGCATATCTTTTTATTTTTTTTATACAAAAAAAATTAACATAAAAAAAAAAAATTACAGAAGGTAAACTAATCCCAGTAATTGGTGCTCACCCTTGATAATAAGACAATTAAAATATATATGTACTTGAACTTATTGAGTGTCTAGTCCTTGATAATAAGACAATTATGATGTAATTCCAAAAAATAAGGCTTAGAAGGATAACATTGTAATCATTTTTATTGCAATATACTTTTGTTATTAAAATATATGTACTTAAACTTATTGAGTGTCCACCTTTAATTGTAATTTATGTAGCTGCATTTCTAACAATACTTAGCCTTACTTTAATTTTCTAAATAACATATTTGTAAAATAACTGCTTTTCTTATTACATCATTAGTTTTCACTTGATTTCATAAATATTTTTTTTATACTTTTTTCTTTTCTTGTTTATATTCTTTCATTTTTTAATGCATTTAAAACTTTCCTTAAAAAAAAAAATTCGAGGACGCTGCGCTTGAACCCTCGAATCCCTCCTACCATTGGTGCCCCCTTAACTATTTTTCTAAGTCCTCCCCTGAGCTCAATCATAGAATTAGTTTTTTTAAAAAAAGAAAAATATCAATTGAAGGAGAATGAATGAAAATGTCGACGCTTATGCGCGCCACGAGAGGGGAGGGAGGGAGGGAGAGAGGGAGGGAGGGAGGGAGGGAGGAAGGGAGGGAGGGGAGAGAGAGAGAGAGAGAGAGAGAGAGAGAGAGAGAGAGAGAGAGAGAGAGAGAGAGGGCTACTCCCCTCGTTTGATGTCTCCGGTTCTATGCAATGAAGACGGCGATGAACATCACCTTATGTGGTTGCCTCTTTCTTTGTCGATGATGGCAGTAGTTGCTCTCTCTCCTTCTGTGCGATCATGTTCTCTCTCTCCCTCTCGTTCAAATGCATTCTAAGGAAGAGGATGACTCCATAGTGAAGCTTCACGCCCTTCCTTTTTTCTCTCCTTCACCGTGACTTTGCTACAAGCGTCCTTGTGTGTGGCCGGTTAGAACAGGGAAAATGTCAAAAATCTGGTTTAGTTGACAAAAGTGAGAACAATATAAAGATGAAGGTTTCAGTACTTGTGCACATTTTCACTACTTGCAAATGGGGCAACACAGATGAACTAGGAAAAGGAAAAAGATTAAAATTCCTACATAAATAAAGTGTGGGACCCAATTCACATGCCTCTCATCAAGTATGATAAACTTATAAAAGGATGTGAAGAAGCAGGGAAGAAGATACTTTCATCATCATCCTCCCTCTCATTATCCCTAATATTAAAGAGCCATTTGGGACCGGGCCCATTTTGGTCCAACGATCCGAAGGGGATTTTGAAAAACCGCCGCGCGGTTTTTCTGAAATTCCCTCTAGATCGTTGGATAAAAATTGACTCATCAGTGGGCTTACTTACGATGAGGATAAGAATGGGGCGCCAAATGGAGATAAACCGGACTCGAAAAGCAAAGTCGTTCAATGAGAAATAAAGAGAAAGAATAGACTCTCAAAAGGCACAACTCTTCATTTTTTTAAAAAAAACAAAAAAAATTGTGGGACCCGATTTCTATTAGATCCAAACGGTGTCAAATCTTGCTAGATATGATTTTCAATCCCGTAATTGTGTTGTCAAAAGAGAATCAAATAAATATTATATAATAAATCTAGGAGACTTAGTTGCTCAAGTTTAGCTCTAATTTGATCCACTAACCCTTGACCTAATAGCCCGATCGGTTTAGTGGGAATTTCGGATTTTCATAACCTTAACTAACACCTATCCCTTTGTACATAAATATAATTTACTTGTAAAAACAAAAATTGTTCAGAAAACAGTAATTAATGACATTTTCTCAAATTTTCCCTTTTTTTTATTTATATTGGAAAGAGAGAAAGAGGTGTGAAAATCATTTGTAAAGTAGAGAGAGATAAAAAATTTAATAAAGATAAATGTAGAAAATTTTATCAATTTAATGCATTCCTTGATATATAAAATGATGTACAAGTGACTTACATTTAGGTGCATGTTAATATTTAGATAAAAATAAATTCTTATGTGTTTATAATCTAAGTTCATGATCCAATTTTATGTTATCACTATGAGTTTACTTAAATTGGTGAATTTAACTATATTTTGGGATTATTAAAAAAAACGGGTTCCACATTTGTAAATAGGACCAGAGCCCTACTTGAATTACGGATATCTGAAAATCCATTCATGAATTAAGTCCAACAAGAAAAATCTCCATCAAAATACCCTTACGATATTTACTCCCTTGAATATGTGGAGCGAGTTCTTTTGGTTTTTTCTCCTTATAAAAATTCTTTTGGATCATGATGGTCATTGATCAATGATGCCCAAGTTTTCTGCTTCGTCAAACCCAGTATCACCTTTACTGTGTGCAATGTGGATAAGCCGGAAACGATCCTAACCTCCAAGTTGTAACTAACAATCATAAAAAATTTAATAGAAAGATCGAAGCTTGTGTGCTCAGTTCAAATTCAAAATCGAAGCCCTTCCTACACAACACATGGCGAAGCATACACCTTCACCTTTTCCCGTGAAATATTTCTCTTGAAGCCCATCGATGGAGGCAAGGAGACTCGCCATTTTGTGTTCACATCTTCGCCCCATCGGGTTAAGTCCAGATCATAGTTCGTCTCTGCGTTTGCGGGTTTCGGGTTCGCCTTGTACTTCTTCTTCTTCCTCCTCTTCCGATCGGGGAAATCGATTGCGTGATACGCAGAAAGAGAAGTTGCAGGATGTTTGCATTTTCTGTAAGATTATCCGTGGCGAATCACACGCTTTCAAGGTATGATTTTGCTTTCTGGATTTTTTTTCCCCTTATTCTTATAGGGCTCGTGCGTCTTGTTTTGGTAATTAGAGCCAATACATGATTTTGTTTGGTGGCTGAGAAAATTGTGATAATTTTGATATCTTGTGGGTAAACTGGAATTGTAGTTGCTCTAATTTAGCATTAAATTGCATTTGTATAATAAAATTTCCAAAATTTTCATATGCTTTTTACACAAGTCGTGTTTTATGTGTTTACCAACTTGGTAAATCTTGTGAGGGCTGTGTTTATTTTTTGTCAACTGTTTGGGACATTCTGCTGCTGCTTTAAGTGCTAGTAAACCAAGTACCGAAACTTCTTAGGATTCAGGAAACAACCTCCCTCTCTCTCAATAATAGGCAAACAGTCATTGATATGGCAAACTGGAATGCAGGCCCGCGTGGTTGCTTAAATATTATAAGGGGGATAATATTATGTCTACGAGACAGTGATAAGGCGACCTGCTTATAAAATCATAGAGACTGTAAGGTTCTTAAAAGCGCAGTTGGTATAACTTATTCATTACATGTCTTACTTTCAAGTGGCTAAGATTTAATATTTACTTTAAGGATGTGTTTGGTTTGAGGGGAGGAGCCTCAAACATTACTCTCCCCTCCCCCCCTCCCATCCCCTCAAACCAAACACACCCTTAAAGTGTCAATGCTGTTGGCTTGAGAGCTCATGGGCTTTTTGAGATAAATTTACAAGTTTTCAATTGTGTTATGAAAGTTGAAATGTTCAAATTCAAGTAAGACTTTTTACTTTTAGAGCATTGCAAATTTGTTGCCATTGTGGACAATGCTCTGTGAACTTTTTCCTTACTAAAAATATACTTTGCTGTCTTTACTGATGGCTTTGGGCATTCTGACAAATTTTTCCTAATGTTTATTGAAATTGACAGCTATATGAAGATAACTTTTGCATATGTATATTGGACACAAATCCGCTGAGTCATGGGTAAGGTATCATATATCTTAGTTGCAAGTACAAATGGACATATTGTGAAGCATGGGATGGCAGAAATTCCATGAACATTTTGACCACAACCATCGATACATGAGAAATTTATAAGTTTCTTATGGAGATGTTTAGTAGATCTGTCTGATTCAGTAAATAATAGGAATGACCAAGAAAAGATGAGGTATGGTGGACCAGTTTAGGTTATACAGAGAGAAACAATCTGATGGAAGTAATTGTGTGCATTTTTGTGTGAGAGTGAGAGAGCAAAAAAGTTCAGGCTTTTTCGAAATTTCATCTCTTTATCAGATGCTGAAACATGACATGGTAACGAATAGAAAATTATGCCTACAGGTTTAAAATTTTAAAACTATTTATTTATTTATTTGATTGTTGGACATGGCATTGTTTGAGTATCAACATCTCATTTCCAATATTTTTGCTTTCAGGCACTCTCTCATAATCCCCAAATCTCATTTTCCTTCATTAGATGCTACTCCTCCATCAGTAAGTAATTTTTTTTTTTCCTTTTTTGCCAACCAGTAAGTAATTTCAATGGGTCTGAAGTTCTAAAATATTTGTTGACTGTTTTTATCAATAGTTTGTATATGCTTTAAAGGTGATGGTAAATCTTTTCTTAGTGCTTGATGATGATGGCATTAACAAAATAATAAGGAAATTGTACTATTTTGATTCCTTGACACTTTAAAGGCCAAATGATATTACATGTGTTAGTGTATGTACCCAAGCATGGAAAATCGCTTGTGATACTCAAGTATCAACACCCCCCTTGGGTCTCTAATTGTTCCTGGGTTCAGAACTTTGTGGTAAAAATAATTTGCATTGGTGAGAGAAGGTTTAAAATTGAAAATATGATATCACTGTTTCTCATTCCATAAGTTGTTGGACATGAGAAAAAGGACCAAAAGAGGACAACTGACAGTAGATGGCTAGATGAATAAAACAAGAAAATAAGAGTAGCCAGCTCAAATAAAAGAATAAATCATCAATTCAAGAGCTTAGCCAGCCGGTAGTACATGCCCTTGATCATGTCCTTGACATATAAGCAACTCGCTGACTTCCTTTCCATGAGTTGCCCCTTAACATTCTTCAGCTACCCTCCTCACTTCCCAGCCTCATTATCTATTCAATCTGACACAGCACCTACAACTACAAGTCTTAAATCTGCTTCATATGAGAAGCTCTCTCAACCATCTCCTTGTTGGTTGCCATTACTAGAGTTGCATACCAAAGCAAGCATTGATGCACAATTCTCTTAACACTTTCAAAGTCTTCCATGTGAAACTCTCAGACCTTTTCCTCTTCACAAATTGCAATATCACATGTTGCACCAATGTCTATGACTGCACCGTCCATGGTCACCAAAGTGGAACACAATGCTAACAACTGTATAACTGAAAATAGTACCTTGTTACATTGGAATCTAGTAAATTAATGGAAATCTCTTGAACGTATATAATCAAACAAAGCAGAAATCAAATTGCTAGAATATTGTTGGATTTCATGTTTTACTTTTGTGGAAGCCAGTGTCGGGATCTAAGGTGGGCGACACTTTTGACCTGATAACATTTTGAGAACATTGGGGCTATTTGGTGAAGGATTCACCAAAAATGATTCCTCATCAGCTTAACCTCTATTCTAATACTATAAACTAACAAAACCACCAGTACCCTTTATTTTGGTTTTACTATTTTGTTTATCTTTCAAGACCCTCCTATATTTTAGGTAACTGTTGACACTTTTGAAACTCTGAACTTTCAAACGTCTTAAGTGGATCCTCCGGCCATTAATTTTGTTATAGTACCCTATTTTATTTGGTGGATCTTATTTTGGACCTTTTGCTTCCTTTTAATGCACCCCAACACTGGCCTGAAGGTTTGGACTGATTAAAGAGCCCATTCTTTCATAATTTTGTATGTTGTTGACATTTTGTTGTTGAAAAAAAAAGAAAAAAATCTCTGGTGACCTGGAGCCAGGTTATGAAAATTTTGTGCGCCATATAGAATTGAAAATTTCAGTTCTTACACAAATTAATATAACAGAATGGCCAAAATCGCCCAATTCCTAGTTCAAAATTAACAACAATTTTTGGCTTTTTTTTGGGTCTGAGTATTAATAATTCTTCTCCTATCATTGTTGCAATTTCTTCAAGCTTGTAGAGTCCACTGAGTCAGATCCTATGTAAAGTTCTTGAAAAGCATGTGTAAAACGGTTGTTGCATAAAAAAATTATTCCATTTTAGTTACCAGATTGACTTATGGTGCAGGTTGTAGCTGCAATGTGTTCAAAAGTGCCATTCCTTAGCAATGCCATAAAAAAAGCTACTGGCTGTGGTATGCGCTTAAAATTCTTTTATTCTGTCATCGACTTTATTTATTTATTTGCCCTTTCTATGAGGCCTTAATTTCTTCGCTTCAGTTCAGCCTAATAATTTCACTGGATAAGTATTTGACAGGCCATGCCCAAATACAAATATTATCCGCTTTTGCTTTGGATTTGAAAATACTACACTTTGATATTATTTCCAATCTGGACTAGCTGTCTTGCTATTGAAAAATGAATCATTTCACGATCAGATATATTATGTTTTGACATTTTCCTGAAACTTAGAAGAAATCACTAAACAAATTATTTTTTGCATGATTAAGAAGCTGGCCTGTGACTCTGAGCCTATTTCTGCATGATTTGGAATTCTGCAGATTCATTCAACTTGTTGGTTAACAATGGAAAAGCTGCCGGGCAAGTTATATTTCATGTGAGATGTTTTATCTAAGAATCAGACATTACAATTTGTATGCAAATTCAGTTTGATCAAATTTTAGTTTTGATCCCTGTAGTTTCTAATCATCGGTTATTTGGTTTTGGTTTCGATAGTTCCATAACGATTTAGTCTGAGTTTAAGGACTTGTCCCTATACTCATAACAAGTTTTGGTTTAGGCCTTTATACTTAAACTCAGATCAAGTCCTTATAAAACTACAAGGACCAAAACTAAAATCCGATCAAACTGTAAGGATTGACAATGATATTAACCCTTTAAAAAATGTTTAACATGGCTAATTCTATTATTGAACATGTGAATTTTCAGACTCATATCCATATAATCCCTCGCAAAGCACGTGATTGCTTGTGGACGTCTGAGGTAATAATAATTCCTTTTGACATGTCGAATTAAAAACCATGGTTAAATCTTTTTGTTTTCAGAGTTTGCAGAGGCGTCCCCTGAACTTAGATGGAGAAGCATCTCAGCTAGTTGCTCGGGTCCAAGAACAGTTGTTGCCATTAGAAGAAATTTGTAATGATAGCAAAAGTCAAGATTTTTGTCCAAGCAAAGATTAGTTGGACCACTAAGCTGTGCTGTAACTTTTTTTGCACAAAAGCTGTGTTGTAACTTGTAACTTACAATTTGTCTGCATATTTGATTATTTGTACAGTCAATCATATTATATATATATATAAATAGTTTTGATGAGGGGGAATCTTTAAAGTTGATTATCATATGCTACCAATGCTTGGATTGAAAATTTGTGCTTTCGTTGACAAAAAGAAGAAAAAACAGAAAACTTGTGCTTTCCTCTGAAGGCAAATAGATTGCCAATCCGTTTAGCTGACTTTTAATGATATTGAATTGAAAGTTGAAGAAATTGGTTTTATTGTTTTTCACTTTTAAATAGTTTTAGATTATATAATTATATTGGTTGATTGTAAAATTAATGTATTGCTTTCAAATATAACAAAATGAACTATTAAATATCATGTTGTATCTTGACATTAATGCAACTTCTCGAAGGCGCAAGTAACTTTTTGACATTAAAAGAAAAAAACAATTTGCAGGATTAAGCTAAAAGAATGATCTTTGTTATTCAAGGGGCGTGCTTCTTACTCTTAAATGGAATTTATCATTTCCATTTTCGTGTAGATACGATTAATTTAGATATTAAAATAAATTTAAGAAATAAACTTGTAATTTCTCCAACTTATGTACTTGCAAATAAAATAAAACAATGCCTCTTTTGGTCTTTAATATAAGATATATTTGGAGAGTTAATGTTAGTCTTAAATATAAGACATTTTTATATTTATCAATCTTTTCTCAATTTACTCCTCTTCATACTCCCTTAACAATAATTAAAGAGGAGAATGAGGGAATTAAAAAAGTATCAATAACAAGAGAGTAACATATATCGATTATTTATTTATTATTCCTCCGGTCCTTAATATAAGAAATAATTAATTTTTTTTAGAAATTAAAGAAGCTAAATAAATTATTCTAAAGCATTGATATTTGTCTTTTTATACTCCCTCCGTTCCTATATATAAGAGCATTTCAACCAAATCGTGACATTTAAAAAAAAAAACAGTTAAAAGTAGTTAAATGTAATAATTATGTAGGATATTTATTTATTTATTTCAAAAATGCCCCTATTGATGTGAGAGAGAGAGAGAGAGAGAGAGAGTAATAATGAGAAAAGGATGGAAGAGAATAAAGGGATAGAGGGAGTATTAAACTAATTTGTTTGACTTATGAATCGATATATAATCAAATGAAACACAACATATGCTATGATTAACTTACATATTTAGTTTCTTTAATCTCTCAAAAAAAAAAAATCAATTATGTCTTACAATAAGGACCAAAGGAGTAGATGAGAACTAATTATTACATGTTGCTAATTTGTTTTAGTATTTTTGTGTTATTACATTTCTTTCTTAAAACTTTGACTTTTACAAAATAAAAAGTCACAAATGATATTTGAAATAATATTTTAAGGCAGGACGCATGAGCTGCAATGTCAAGCCATATAATTGCTCTTTATTATTTCCTTCCTCCATATTGCAAATCACTGAATATGGAAAGAAAGATTATTATGGATATAATACAAGAGATAAGATGAATTACAAATTCATATTTTATACATTCTCTCTCAATTTACCCCTTAGATTCTAAATGTAGGAGTTAAATAACTAACTAGTAGATACTAAAAAAATTTGCTAAGTTAGTCTCTTTTTTTTTTTTTTTTAAAAAAAAAAAAAAGAAAAAAAGAAAAAGAAAAGATGCATGGTGGTTCCCCAAAGTAATTTCCAATAATTTTCATTGGAAACTGCTCCATCGATGAAAAACCCATTTAATATATACAATCAATAAAGAGGGTTTAGGAAACAAATTGTGAATTTAGTATACAAAATGGATTAAAATATTACTCCCTCCGGTCCTAATTATAAGACCTAGTTGAATGTTTTGGAGAGATTAAGGAAGTTAATTAAATTACTTTAGAGTATTTTTATTTTTATTTTTTCCTCAAACTAATTAATTTGACTAATAAACTAATATATAATCTAAAGATACACAACATATGAAATGATTAAATAACTTATTTAGCTTCCTTAATCTCTCCAAAAAAAAGTCAACTAAGTCTTATAATTAAGACCGGAGGTAGTACATCTATAACCAAAAGAAACCCCTCTGCTAAATTTTATATTTAGGATGGGAGGGGGTATAATTTTATGTCATAAAAGGCTTAATTAAGGCTGCCTTCTTGTATAATGGATATGTTTTATTGAAGAGAATTGTTGGATGTAAATTTTAGCATTAGGTTAGCATATGAAATGGCGTTCCAAAAGCAATATATTTCATGTGGCAAGTGTTTCACCAGAGATTTCCCACCAACTCACTTGAAGCAAAACATGGTCTCAGAGATCATAATGAGTGTCCCTTTGAGTGTCCTTGTGAGGAATCAGTGCTTCACATATTGAGAGATTGCGATATAACAAACAATGTGTAGTTATCCTTAATTGACCCTATGATTTTTTCTGTAGTGATTTGCAGGTGTGGCTGAAATGGAATATTAAACATGATGTCTAACCAACAAGCAGCTTGTGGTGGCCTAGTTCGTGATAGCTCAGGCTACTGGATAGTGGGGTTTCAACAGAAATTGGATTACCATTCGGATTTTACCGACGCTTTACAGATTTTGATGATGAACTGTAGTAGTTGCCACTTGTTGATTAGGGACATGATCGAGGTTAGGTCTTTAATTTTTTTTCTAACTGAGATCTTGAGATACGTCACTCGCATAGAGAAGCAATGTGTTGTATTAACTATTTGACCAAAATGGCTCACACGGCGAACAAATGAGCTGAATCTACTCCAAGTGCCTCCAGCTCTTTGTTCGGATGCATTGCACAGTTTAAGAAATAAAACACATTATTCAGCCTAAAAAATAGTGGGACTTGTTAAATTTTTATAGTATATATAAATATTGGTTGAAGTCACAGGATAGGTATAGATACCACAGAAGTCAGAATATTATACATGAAATCTTACACAACACAGAATATTCATAACTTCTGGGGGATAATTGGAATAGTATTTTTATTCAAATTTCTTGATGAGCGACAGGTCATTCAACATTTTCTCAATTGCATCATCATCATGAGACCGTCCTCTTGTCTGCAGGTAAAAAAGAATGAAAAAGCATTAAGCAACAAGCAAAGATCTACAAGCTGAACTTCTATGGTAGACTCGTGTTTTAGAAACAGACAAGACAACTTCAATTAACCAGCAACCAAATGAACTAGATGTCAGCTTCGAACCGAGTATGAGGAATCAACTGTGTGGCTTACTATATACTCCTCTTATCCTTAAAACGAGGACTACTTAACTAACGAATGTGACATGATCTTTCTGAAATACAAATATTACATTAGATTATATATAAATTTGAAGGATAGGTAAATTAGTTTGGAGAAAAATGATAAATATTAGAAATAAAATAGATGGATCAAGGTCTTATATTTAAGATTAAGACTAACCCCTTGACAAGCTCATATAATTAGGACCGGAAGAGTAGGATTTTACGATCCTTAGAAGTGAGAAAAACTGAGGATCCTCCAATCCAGATCCGGCTATAATTGAAAGCAGAATTTGTGAATAAGCCTACTGGTGAGGAATTCCAGATAGAGCATAATTCATTTTTACAAAATCTGATGATAGACTGGACAAATATTATTTACTTAATCATGGGAAAAAATACATAACTAAGGTTCATGCGGCCACTGGTAAAGGATGAAAGAACCATATTACTTAAGCAAGAACAACTCTGAGGAAAAAAAGTAGAAGCAGAAAGAGGGTTGGGAAGCAAGTGATAGTTACCTTAATAGAGGGCACCATTGCAATAGCTTCCTCAACTGTTTCTGGGCAAAGATTTCCAAGGACACACAGCTGCATGAAAGCATCAAAACATTTAAAATTTCTCTAATTTTAATATGAGAATTTTCTTAGTGAGAAGATTTTGTGAAGGGAAAGGACTAATTACCTCAAACTCAGCCAACTGATATCTACTCAGAATCCTGAATATCAGTTAAGATCGCAATTGAGATGAAAGTTTAAATGAAATTTCATGGTTTTCTTTTTATGAACAAAAGACTTGTGTAGATTAATAATTCTCTAATTGACACATACTAGAACGCCATAGTCATTGAACTCAAGGTAAAAATATTGTACTTCTTGGAGTTCATTGTAGATGACAGATGAAAACATCATTTGAAAATGAAAACCTCAGATTCGAGCAAGAAAACATAATAGTCCAACAGGATATGAATGAAAATAAATTAGTATGGTGAAACAGATAGATATGGACCCTAAAATAATTTGATCAAAGGTACATGTATCACACAGAACGGAACCATAAGTCAGATTCAGCATAGTTTTCAAGGATACTCTCGTACTTGTCTGACAGCATCAGGATTTTTATAGCGGCTGAAGCGCTTCACATACTGCAATGATTTCTCAAATACCCTGAGAAAAACAGAAAAAAAGTTCACCATATAATGTGCCTAAAAACTTTCCAGTCAGAAACTGTCACTCCCTCTTAATGTCAATTGTTACAATTGGCAAAATGGCATGCTGAAGATACACGAGTCAGAAGACACAGTATGCAGAACTAAAATAATTTACGTTTAAGGGTGGCTTGGATGCCCTTTTCTAGTGAATCATTTAGTTCAATCAGTGGATGAGAAAAGATTTTGGGCGAATTGGATGCAGACCAAGCTACATATAGCCTTCACTGGATGCAGGCTAAGCTACATGCTTATGCCTGACCTTTAAGTTAAACTAACACAGTAAACTTGATGTAGGTATACTCACTGAGAAATTTGATTCATAGGATCTTCAGAAGTCTGCTGAAGCTGCTCATACTTGTGCTCAAGAATTAATGCAACTTCACAGTTCATCAAACACTTTGCCTTCAAAAATTCTGACAAATATGAAATGTGACACAATATTAAGGATATGCCATTGTAAAGACACTTCATTCAATTGAAAAAAGATATATCAGAATTATATATCATATTCCCTCTTGTCCTTAATATAAGAAATATTTGAGGAGCTGATTTTGATCCTAAATATAAGACATAATTATTTGTCAACATTTTCCTAATTTACCCCCTATTGATGCTCCCTCAACAATAATCAAGGAGGAGAGGAAATGAGGGAATTAAAAAAGATGACAATGGTGGTTTAGAAAATACATGTCATATTAACTAACTTAATTAACTTTCTTAATCTAATCGAATTAGATAAATATATCTTATATTAAGGACCAGAGGAGTACAATACAGCTTTAAAAAATCAACATAAGAATTTCAGCAATTTTTTAAATGCCATGCAAGATGAAACCTGCGCGACACATTGCAAATAATAATTCCTCTTCATTGGTGCCGCAAGTTGCTTCCACATCAGCGACTCATAATAATAATACGAATTTTAATCGTCGCGGGGCCCAAGCAAAAAGATACAACCTTCAATTTGAAGGTTAGATACAAGAATCTGACGGAGAAATCAGCGCCAAAATCATGAAGATCCTTCAAGATTCTCTTGGCTGAAGAGGAAGCAGAACATCGCGCAAAGAACCTTTGCCTCTATTGCCATGAAAGGTTCTCTAAAGATCATTAATGCCCTCAGCGACATAAATTGCGGCTTCAATATATGGAGCTGAATGAAGAGCCTAAGGGTACCGATACATCTGATATTGCAGAACAAGATTGCAACTTGGATGATCATGACCCACCGATATCTCTTCATAAAGATGTTGAAGACTTTGTTAAAGGTTGTGATACATGTGCAAGATGCAAGTATGAAACTGTTGCTGCACTGGGGTTATTAAATCCATTGCCAATTCCAAGCAAAGTATGGGAAAGCATATCAATGGATTTCATAGAAGGTTTGCCCAAATCGGGAGGAAAAGAAGTAATTTGGGTGATTGTTGATAGAAAGACTAAGTATGCTCATTTTATCCCTCTTTATCACCCCTATTCAGCTTCTACACTTGCACAAGCATTTCTAGATCAAGTTTACAAGTTGCATGGTGCTCTAGTGGAGATTGTGAGTGATCTTCCTTGGCAACTTTTGGAAATAGTTTCTTAAGGAATTGAATGTGCAGCAAAGTCTCTCCTCTGCTTACCATCCCCAAAGTGAAGGTCAAACCAAGGTACTTAATAGGTGTTTGGAATCCTATTTGCGTTGCATGTGTTGGGATGCTATTAGAGAGTGGAGTTAATGGTTATCTTTGGCAGAGTGGTGGTATAACACCAATTTCCACACTTCAACCAAAACAACGCCACATGAGCTTTTGTATGGTCAAAAGCCTTTGGTTTATGCTCCCTATGCACCTAGATCAGCCACAGTTGAGGCGGTGGATCAAAGTTTTCAAGCAAGAGAGAAGATGATTACGGTCTTGAAGCATCATTTGCATAGGTCAGCAAACAGTATGAAGCAACATGCTGATTTGAAGAGGTCCAATGGAGAATTTGAGGTGGGACATTCATGGGTGTTTATCAAGCTGCAACCTTATAGGAAAATTACAGCAGCTACAAGGAGCAACCAGAAGTTGGCTCCCAGGTTTTATGGTCCATATAGGGTGCTGAAAAAGGTAGGGTCAGTAGCTTATAAGCTGGACTTACCCCCAGACAACGATACACTCTACTTTCCATGTCTCTTTGTTAAGATTGTGCTTGGATCCGAGTGTTAAGCAGTGACAACCTCCCATTGATTGGCCAGCAGTCCCTAGTTCATTGTATCCAGAGAAGATACTGACCCAATGAGTTGGAAAGAAGAAGCGTCGCATAATCACTGAAGTGTTAGTTCAGAGGCAAGGGTATCCGGAAGAAGAAGCTACTTGGATCACATTGTTCAACTTGAAGAACAGTTTCCTGAGTTTCAAGAGCCAAACCCTTGAGGACAAGGGTTTTTTTGGGGATGTTATGGAATATAGATGTATGTAAATAGGGACTTAAATGTGAAATTAGGGATTTGGGAGTTAGTTAAATGTGACCGTTAGGTGTCTGGATGAAAAGGCGGTTAGAGGTCACTTAAGTTGGGAGGTACCCTTATAAATACCGCCACTTATCCTATTGTAATAACTACCGTCCAGATTTGAATCTAAGTGTGAATTCAAGAGGATTATTCAGAATTCCTCTCTTCTCTTCTTGTCTCTATACTTTGTCTCTTTCTCTCTAGTCTCTCTTTTCTCTCATTTTCACCTAAATACTATAACATCGTGCCTTGTTGAAGGCAGCACCTTTCATGATGTGAGAGGGGCTATACCTATTTGGCACCTTGCATCAGCATGGTCGGCATGAGCCCAGCTTCTTTCACTACATTGTCCCACTCTATTCTTTGTTTTATATAATTTTTCATTTTTTAAGATCTAGTTTTCACTGTTTTGTTTCTTTACTTCCTTACCTGGTATGGCAACCTGATGCATCAGAAACAAACCTTGCTTTTCCCAGCATTTTGGGCATGCTTTTAACAACATTAATTTGAATAGATAGAGGCCATTTGTTATAAAACCAAGCATCAGAGTTATGCAAATAAAAGTTAGATTTAATCCCTTTGAGAACAATATATTTAGATAGAATATAAAAGTTAGATGGGTTATTCTTTTTCTAGTTTTTAATCAGAATAAAGACAGAAAAAGTCTTCAATGATCGCTATGATTATGGTGTAAAAGGATTAAATTTCCAAGGAACTGAAAATGAGCAAAAAATACAAAATCTTGCAGGTTTGAACCAACACAATTAGGGATGGACAACTCATCAACATTATAATTTTTCAGACTAAAAATGTGCTGTGTCAAACAACCAATGTCTAGATAACAACAGGGGCATGAAGAATCACTACTTTAGCCAAAGCAAGCAGTCAGATCAAGCAATTTGTTTAAGTTAAAAGTTATGGAAAATGAATGCAAGAGAAAACATGATTACCATCACCAATTTTGAGCTCCGCGGCATTTTCTTCCTCTTCCCCAGACATATTCAACCAAATTAAAACCTTTAAACATGGACAAAGACAACACATAATATATACTTCAGAAAAGTAGTAACAAATTCCACTTATAGATAGAGTCAATTTCATAAAAGAAGATCAACAAGGATATAATTAGGCAATTATAGATAGAAGAATCAGATCCCTAAATTCAAGCAACAGAAATGATCCTGCATATATTGAGAAGAATATCATGGATCTAAACTAATTGCCAACTGAAGCAGCAACATATGTAACAAAGGTCAGACGAAACTCGAAATGAAACAAGTGCTAAATTAACATAAGTTACAATGTTTCAAAACCCTATTCAATAGCCACTCAACTGAAGGCAATCAAGTGCCACTAAAGTCCAAAAACTTGTATCAGAAAAATTCTTAAATCAAAATCATTAGAATTAAAATTCAAAACCAAACTGTCCACTCAACATACAAAGAAAAGGAATTTAAGTACAACCCCATTAAAGGAATGACAAAAGTTGGACCTTTAAAATGTTTACAAACTAAAATAGGACATCAAACCATCACAATCCTTATGAAACTACGGGCAATGATATACGCCCACAATTTCGTGTCCGTTTTTCCCATTTCTAAATCACATGAAAACAGAAAGCCCTACCTCGAATTTTCACAAGGTTTCAATTTTCCCAACAACACAAATCATCCCAAGTACAAGCCTAAATTAAAGAAATCTATAGAAAGAAATGAAAGAACTAAACAATATATGACAACTCTATTTGAAAGCCAGGAAGGTTTCACAACTTTGAGATCAGTACAGGAAAAACCAATAACAAACTTTATGGACCTTATTATACTGACACAGAGACTATGATGGAGAAAGGGTCACCAAATTCACTTCGAGGGAAGAGCAACGAAGCTCCAAGAGATCGTCGATAACGATTGGGAGGAGAAAGAGAAGCTTAGACTAGAGAGACCCCTCCCGCCTGCCCAGACGAAACGTGAAGGACTCTTCCTTTGAAAGGGGTAATCGCTGGAAGCACATAAGTTGCTTCTGTGCTTCTTTACATACATACTTCTCTCTCTAATAGGACAAGCAAATTTTTTAATTTTTTTATTATATATTTTGATTAAATTATATGTCTTTTTTGATTTTTTTTACTTAGTATCTCAAATTAATTAGTTTCCAATTCTGCATTTAAAAATATTTTTCATGTAACACCAGTATCCTGAAAATTAATTAATTTGAGATATTATGTGTATTTTTTTTTCCAGAAAGCAGCATATATGTGCTTATCCCTCTAATTACCGGGACAAGCATGTAAGAAGCACATTAGGATAAACATCTAATGTGAACCCATAATCCCTCCAAAACATAGTGGAGTTAATTTTTGTAATAAGTTATTTAATTATATTATATATTAGTTTATAAGTAGAGAAAAATAACAAGATAAATACTTTAAAGTACAAAGTAGCTTTCTTAATCTTTATAAAAAAATCAATGAAATCATATATTTAAGATAAGAGGTAGCAAAAAAGGATGATTGTAAATAATAATAAAAAGCAAAATGAAAATGAGGAGGGAGGGATGTCTCCATTTGCCTCCCTCTCCATTTGTAATAGCCCTGAAGAAGAAGAAGAATAATAATAATAATAATAATAACAATAATAAGATATGTATTGATATTTATTATTTATTGTAATTGGTTGTTAAGATAAAACTTATAACTTGATGGTACGAGGGATGGTTAAAGGCCCTTTGAATTTGAATCCCAGGTTCGAATTCTCCTTAAGTAAAGGTGTGATTTTATTTTTTTCTTCAGTTCCACGGAATTTACCCAAAATACCCTTGTGTGTTCCAAAAAAATATATATATATAAAAAAAAAAAAAAAACTGAACATCAGATTTGCTTTTCTCCAGCGCACGGTTTATCACTGCAGAGGAGGTTTTGTGATTTAAAAAAAAAAACTGAAACCCCATCCCTCTCAAGCGACTTCGTCCTTCTGTCCTTTCCATCGCCTAACGCCGCCGTTCGTCGCCGTCCGTCCGTCCACCACCGGCCGTCGTCGTCTATTTGTCGGTGCCTCCGTTTGATGCTCCAAATGGCAGATTTGTTCTTCCCTCTGTTTCTTTTTCTGATTTGCTCTTGATTTAGGTTATTTATCTCATTCTCTAGCCTAAATTGAATTTATTAGGCTTTGGGTACAATGATTATTGATTCCTCTTTTCTCTTCATCTATGATTGGAAAGGTGGCTTGGGAAGGGGCTGAGTTTGTTTTTTTTCTTTCTCATTGCTGCTGGCCAAATCTGGGTGTTGGGTAAGTCTTCATTTGTATTTTATTTAAGAGGATTTAGATGTATAGTATATTATTTTGGTCCTATGCGTTGCTGTGACGTCTAGAAATTGGGGATTTAAGAAATTTTCATTTTTGTCGTTGTTGTATGCTGGTTAGTGAAAGAAGTAAAGGGTTTCTTGGCATATATAAATTGTTGCAAGTTTATTCATGGGGGGCTGGATGTTATGCGTTGTGAGAGGAAACCAAATTGCTGAATGTTGTGAAATATGAGTATATGTATGTAAGCTGGAGAATTGCCTGGGCGAATAGCACTTTAAAATTGAAGTTGATTAATCTTGGATTTGAAATATGGATCATTGTGTGTGTGTGTGTATAGGTATTGTTTTCAAAACTGAAGTTTCAGAATGAAATAAGGAAGATTATGATGTTTGGTAATCATTAGTTAAATGTTAAGAAATTTAAATTAGGGAACTTTGTTATCTATTATAAATTGTGAAGTATGTCAATTGAATGTGAAAATAGTGAATTTTGTGCAAAGCTATAATTGATGTGGGTGTTAGGAGGAGAAGGAGTAAATAATTTGGAAACTGAAAAGTTGGAGAAAGAGGCATAGTATAATCCTTACAGGTGAGTGAATAGCGTCTCATTATAATTTTTATAAATGATATTTTTATTAGTTGTCATATTTTTATGTTAATTTATGATTTCGCGAATAGAAGTTTATCAGAATCGTTTCATTTCCTAATTTATGATGATTTTATTCACGGTTACTAATTCCTTGACATTTTATCATTTATGAATTTTTATGCAAAGAATTGGCAAGAAAATTTTGTCAGATATTCTTTGTAAATTTTATATTGAGATGACCTTGTATTTAAAATGCCTTTATGCGAGTTACTATTATATGAAAAGACTTTCGGATGATGGAATTGGAAGGAAATGTTTTGAGATTTTGTTAACGTTCATGCTGGGGTCTTTACGAAATATTTTATTCGAAGTCTCATCATTGTATTAGAGGAAAAGCTTTTTGCTTGCTATTGGTAAATTGACCCCATGCATGCTTGAATTTTTTTTGAGAGGATTGGATAGAGAATGCTGGTTACTAACAGTAGTACTGTTAGTCCTTGGTGCACCATGGTTACCCTCGAGCTCGCTTGACATTCGTGGGCACAATGCTCACGCTTGATATTCGTGGGATTTGTTCTCACGCTTGTTATTCGTGGGTTTTACTGCGCTTGTTTTCGTGGCCTCAAGCGCGCTTGGTTACTTACCCTCGTGGACTGTGTATCCACGCTTGTGTTCGTGGCCTTGAGCTGCGCTTGGTTAGCTACCCTCGTGGACTATGTGTCCACGCTTGTTATCCGTTCTGTTGAAGTCCTATGAAAGGATAGGATTTCGATAATTATTGTTTTAAACTAATTTTATGAAACGAACTATTCTATTATGTACTTGAATTCATTTGAGGAATGATCTTTTATATAGTTTCATTCATAATTATGATTTTATATTGTGGATACTAAATTATCATGATATTATTAAAAGCTAAATTTGTTTAAATTATTTGTATGGGACGTTATTCATCGGAAAATTATTTTTGGCCTCAGACAATGCAGATGATCGTGTTTCTTCTTCTAAGCAATGAAGGGTTATACTGTTGTCTTGAAGTTGAAGATTCATATTGAGAGATTCCTGGTTAATATAAAATCTTAAGCTCATACAATTATTTTTGTAACCTAGGTGCTCCATGTATGCTATAGCTAGGGTCCTCGCCTTATCTAGGTATTGTGTAATTGTTATTATGGAGCGGAACTCCTCTTGACTATACCAAGTTGTTGTAGAATTTTTCCTAAGGTCTTACTCTCAAGGGAGTCTCTATAGAAATCTCTTTAGAAAACCAATAATTTTTGTAATACGAATTATAATCAGTCATTATATTATGTGTTGCAAACATGTATATATATATATATATTAAGTTTGGAATGTTTTATATATTTAAGGCTTTAAGGATGTGGGTTTTCTCATATTCCGCACCTGTCACATCTCGTTCTTTAGGGCGTGATACCATTTCCTTTCCATTTAGATTTCCCACCATCGGATAAACTTTCAAGAGATATAGCATTTTAAAATAAAATTTTATCATCTTATATATATAAATGTAAACCATTAAAATTTAACCTGAAAATTTTCAGAAGTGTAGGAGATAAAAACTTGAAAAAATCAAAAGACATTTTAATAAAAGGCTACTGATTTTAGGGTTAAGCATGGAACTCATAACCCATGAGTCCGCTTACAACCTAGTGTAATTGTGCCATTTTGAGTCCACCAAAAAAGATTCATAATGAGACGGGTTAGAACTTACCCATTTAAGACTTAAATGGGTGGGCTATGGGCACACCTACGTATAACATCCCAATTTCAGAGCCAATTTTTTTTTTTTTTTTCAAACATCAGAGTAGAGCTTTGGAGCGAAAGAGTAACTGATCCATTACAAAATGTAACCATAGTGTAACATGGTATTGAGTACAGTAATCCTAGTTTTTTGAAAGTAAATACCGAAAGCGGTAAAGATATCTTCGGCCGAAAACCTACTCCTGCTGCTTGCCTCGATCTCCGATCCGTGGTCCTCCTGACCCTGAAGCTATAGCTGAGATTCAATTCAACGCATTGAATCTCAGGTAACAGTTAACCTTATGCTCAAATAAAACAGCATACGGATGACAGATATTCATGACAAAGCAGCGGCACAACAACACAAGAGCATAAAGCAGTTGTATGATTCACAATGACAGTTTCATAAGCAAATAGCAGTACGTATAAGTGGTGACTCTAATCAGAATCTCTATTCGTTTGGTGACCCTGAACAGAATCTCTATCCGAAACGGTGACCCAAACAGAATCTCTATCCGGAATGGTGGCACTTAACAGAATCTCAATACAGTGTCTCACATCAAGCTTGCGCCAATATGGAAGATCGAAGAATACAGATCTCTTTTTCCATATCTTTGTTTCTTTTCTACTCTTTCCAGTCTTACCGAATATGACACTGATATTTTTAACCTTTTCATACACTTGCTCCCCAGTCAATGCCACCGGAGCATCTTCATACTCTTGGCCACCAAAAAAGGCATTCTTTAATTGATGATATGGGTGGCCCCGTCTAAGAAATCTCCTATGTCCAAGATACACCGTCTTTCTTCTATGTTGAAGTTGATGGTAGCATGTGCCTTCTTCACAAACCGGACATGCTTTATGGCCTTTTACATTATACCCTGACAAGTTCCCATATGCTGGGAAGTCGTTTATAGTACAAAATATCATGGCTCTCATTTTAAAGACCTCCTTCTTGAAAGAGTCAAAAACATCGACACCTTCTTCCCACAACTCATTCAAGTCTTCGATCAAGGGCTCAAAGTAAACATCGATGCCATTTCCGGGTTGTTTTGGTCCCGAAATCAACATAGACAGCATGATGTACTTTCGTTTCATGCATAACATAGGAGATACGTTGTAAATAATCAGGAGTACATGAAAGTGGAGCTTGAATCACCAAAGGGGGGTGAATTGGGGATTCTCAAATTCTTTTCGGAATGCTCTGTTTTTCGGATAAGAAATTGAAGTAAAAAAGAGTATAGAGAAGAGAAGCAAGACACAAGGATTTATACTGGTTCGGTCCAACCACTTGACCTACGTCCAGTCCCCAGACTCTCTGGGATTTCTCACTATAACAATTGATTACACACTCTGCACTCAAGAGTAATTCTCTCACTAGAACTTACTCCCCCTTACAAGTTGTAATCAATAACCCAATCTCCAAGTCCCCTTGACTTGAGATACTTTACAATAAATGATTTTACAATCAAGAACTCTCTCTAAGAGTAGATATGATAAACACTGAAGAATGAATGTATCAAAAGATACTTTACAATAGAAAACTCAAAGAGTAGTTGAAACTTTAATGATTTTCGTTTTCTCACAGATTGGTTGTTAAGAAGAATTGAATGCATCTCTATTTATAGGTAGAGATCATTAAATGACCGTTATAAATCCTAATGTGACCGTTGCCAGCATTGGAGGATGATTAGTGAAGGTTTTAGTCTTCTTCTCTCTCTACTCTTTGGTTAATCCAGCTTTGCAGAAATTCAGAGTTGACTCTCTGACTATTAATCCGTTGGAAGAGCAGTTTGCTGGATGCAGAAGGCAAGCATTAACTTCTACAAAATGTGTGGAGAATGATTGTCCAAAAGTATGCAAGTTTTCTGCACTTTTCATTTAATGTGCTGATATGCTTTTTGCTTTATGCTAAGTCTCCATTTAATCCTGTCTAAATCATCTGAAACTCACTAACAAACTGATTAATCATAGTTAAGAATAGTAATGAGTGATGATATAGAGTATAGAGATCAAACTCAAAAGTTTCGCAAATTCATTCAGTTCGAAATTCAAATTTTGCGATGGAAACTTGAGTTAGTTCATCCAAACTCGAGTTTTCATGCTTCAGTGTTCTTTCAGCAAAAGACGGAAACTCGAGTTTTAAATCCAAACTCCAGTTTTCTCATTCTAGAGACAAACATCGCGATTTGGCATTTTGGACATGCTTAGTGAATAGTGCAAAACTCGAGTCATTAAGTGACTAACTCGAGTTTTGGACTCTTGATGAAAAATCATGTTTTAGTCCAAAATCTCAAAACTGGAGTTTCCAAAACTTAACTCGAGTTTTCAAAAACGTTCAATCTTGACAGAGCTCTCTGCCTGGTCAAAACTCGAGTTTTCAAAAACTTAACTCGAGTTTTCTCATTCTTTGAAAACTTTGGAAACGAGAGAGAGAGAGAGAGAGACTTTCGACAGCGACAATAAGTAGCCACTGAAACATACTTTTGGCAGCGACATATGAAAATCGCCGCTGAAAGTCATAAATATCATAAATAAATAAAAAGACTTTTGGCAGCGACATTTAGTCGCCGCTAAAACATACTTTTGGCAGCGACATATGAGAGTCGCCGCTAAAAGTATGATTTTCAGAGGCGACAATATAATGTCGCCGCTAAAAGTCATACTTTTAGCGGTGACAAAAATTGTCGCCGCCGAAAGTCAATACTTTCAGCAACAACTCTCTTGTCGCCGCTGAAAGTATGACTTTCAGCGGCGACATTAAAAGTTGCCACCAAATGTCGCCACTGAAAGTCCTTTTTTTTGTAGTGTGATGAGGAGAAGGCGACGGGAAAAGAATCAGAGATGATGAGGAGGGATAAATATCTTATCGGTATTACCATATTTAGAGGATTATCTTACCATATTCAAAGGATTTTATCTATTATTAATACTAATTTATTGATTATTGATAGTTAATTATTGACCTGATTCATCAAAGGATTGTATTTATTATTGATTAATTGATTTAAGTGAATCAGTAAATTCACATCTTTCTAGATACACCACACATAGATTAGAAGAAGTCACAACTCACAAGTCACAAACTCAAAAGGCCATCCACATGGAAGCAGGTTGGGTCCTCTTCTTTTAATATCCTCTTCTCCTATACTGTACCGTTTTAGCGCACAAAAAGTGACCCTCAAGGTTTTTCCCCCATTTTAGGATGCTGACGGGTGCTAAAAAGATATTTCAGGTTACTGACTGGTACTTAAAAAATATTTCATGATCTTTAAAAATTATTTTAGGATCTTAAAAAAATAATTTAGGGTACTTACTAGTACTACAAATATATTTGAGAATACTGACCGGTACTAAAAAAATACTTCATGATCTTAAAAAATTATTTTAGGATTTCGAAAAAATATTTCAAGTACTAACTCGTACTAAAATGATATTTTGGGATACTGACTAATACTAAAGATCATGAAGTATTTTAGGATCTAAAAAAAATATCACTTCAAGAATTATGTTTTAAAGATCATGAAATATTTTTTAAATATCAGTTAGTATCCTGAAATATCCTTTTAGTACCGGTCAATACCTTGAAATATTTTTTCAAGATCCTAAAATAATTTTTGAAGATCATAAAGTATTTTTTTCAGTACCAGTCAGTATCCTTAAGTATATTTTTAGTACTAGTCGGTACCTTGGATTATTCTTTAAAGATCATGAAGTATTTTTTAGCACTAGTCAATATCCTAAAGTATCCTTTTAGTACCAGTCAATACCTGAAATATTTTTTCAAGATCTTAAAATAAATTTTCAAGATCCTAAAATAATTTTTTAAGATCATTAAGTATTTTTTTCAGTATGATTAGTATCCTCAAATATATTTGTAGTACCAGTAAGTATCCTAAATTAATTTTTTAAGATCCTAAAATAATTTTTAAAGATCATGAAATATTTTTTCAGTACTAGTCAGTAACCTAAAGTATCTTTTTAGTAGTCAGTATCCTGAAATAGAAAAAAAAAATTGCATGAGGGTCACTTTTTGTGTGCCAAAACGGCGCGGTATGGGAGAAGAGGATGGAAGAGGATATTAAAAGAAGAGGACCCAGGCCACTTCCCATCCACATAATGCAAGAAAGGATGATTAGATGCTTAAGTGGAGCAATTAAATCAACACTAGGAGATTTACATAAGTATATATAGATAGATAGATGATATTTAGCATTGTAATAATTTTTATGAAAGCGATCAGTATAAAAAAATTATGATAATTTACACTAATTTTATTGTCAACGTTACTTTCCATCATGGGCTAGTCTGTGGAGGCTGGAATATGAGCCTACTCTCAACAGCAGGATGTCAGCTGTGTGTTCGCCTACTGTTATAGTTTCAGGTTTCTGTTATGTAAGCTTTCGGTTTCGGTTGTCGTTATGTTTGCATTGGCTGGGTTTCTCTTGTTTTTTAAGTTAACAGAGGAGGCCCAGTGTAACATTCCAATTTTAAAGCGGATTTTTTTTTTTTTCAATCAGAGTAGAGCAATGGAGCGAAAGAGTAACTGATCATAACCAAACATGAACCATAGTGTAATATAGTATTGACATTACAGTGATCCTATTTGTTCAAAAGGTAAGTACAGAAAGCGATAATATAGCTTCGGCCGATAGCCTACTCCTGCTGCTGCTTATCCCTAGCACCGATCCGTGGTCCTCCAGATCCTGAAGCTACAGCTGAGATTCAATTTACCGCATTGAATCTCAGGTAACGGTTAACCTCATACTCAAATACAACAGTATACAGATAACAGATATTCAAAGCATAACAGCAGCATAACATCACATAAGCATATAGCAAATTGCATGTTTGCATGATTGTGACACAGACAGAACATAAGCACGGGGCAGTATGTAAAGTCCTACACAATAACAATGTGACACAGACAGGACATAAGCAAAAAGCAATATGTAAAGTCCTACACAACAATAGCCTGCACTATTCACCAGTGCCACGATCACGTGTCCACAGCGCTAGGAAAACTCAAAACGGTGTTACTATGGCTATAACCCGTGTAAAGCTGTACGTATTACGACGACCCTAAACAGAGCCTCGGTATATGAACTATCTATCATGTATATGTATATGAACAACATCAGATTAGTGTTACAGTACGCGTCCGTACCTTCGTTGACGTACGTAGATGTTTTTGGCGAAAACTGTACTTTCTGACGGAAAACAGCGGTTTGTCCGACAGTGGCACGTTGGACAGCGTAACGGCAGCAAATTAGGATTTCTGATGTCCTATAAGAGTAATATCACTTTTATTAGTGATTTGATACTATATCTGGCATTTTGGGTAAAATTACCATTTTGCCCCTATACCCCTAATTGGCGGAATTTCGCCAGCACTTCATTACTTTGGCTCCGATTTTTTCCAAAATTTTGCCAGAACTTCGACCCAATGATAATTTTCGAAATTCTAGACTAAGATAGCCCTATCATATGATACCCAATCATGCTTGAAAAATTAAAGGCTATACTAGCAGTACTACTCTAACTATTGAAAGAACTACGAAAGCTTAAAGCTTACTATTTTAACTTTCAACTTTCAGAGACTCAATCCCTACTATGTTTTTACCTCGTCAGGCATCTTTCAATGAAATGAGGCTTAAAAACAAGAATAAGAGTCTCATCTCCTACTTCCTAGATCTAACTAATAGTTCTACTAAAACTACCGAAAGAACTAAAGACTAAAGACCGAAGGACTTACCCGTTGAAGACTTCTGCAAAATTTTTCCAGAGCTTCTCTCTCTTCTTTCTCCCTCTAGGATTTCGGCTAGAAGAAGAGAAAATGGTGTGAAAATTTCAAGAGGGGTGGCTACCTATTTATAGAATTTTGGAAGGACAAAAAGGGAATTTTGCAACTTGTTCTTAACCATGGAAATTCAAGACAAAAATGGTGTATAATTCTTGTCCATGGAAGCTTGTTTGGCCGAAAATAAGGGGTGATGTGGCTGCTTTGGAGTGGTTCCAAGAATGGTGACTCTTGTTGCTTTATGGCCAGTCCGACAGAATTTCCCCGATCGGTCCCCGTTTCGCGTAGTCTCGGAAAAATCTCAAAATTCTGGATTTACAACTTTGAAACCATTTCCTTACTTACTAGAAATGTCCAAGTTAACCTAAATTTCGATTCCATATAGGGTTCCAATAGTCCAGTTGAAGTTTTCTCGAGAAACGTGTCCGAACGTGTCCGGTTTTAGAACGCATTTCTGAAATCATCAACTTCTTCAGAAAAATTCACTGATTCCAAATATGTTCAGATAAATTCAAACTCATCCCTAGATGTTGAGTTAGAATTTATTTTCTTCATATCCAAAAATATGCCCATCTACATTTTTCCCTATTTTGTTTTATTAGGAAAATGCACAAACGGACTCAAAATTGATTTCCGGAAAAGGTCACTTGAAGGTAAAAACTCACTGATCAATATTTTACATTGACTTTGGAAATCTCATTCCTAGATCTCTAGATAGGATCCGTTTCCTAATTTCTAAATTACTATTCATCATTTTTACTTTAATTAATTATATTATTAAAATATTTGCAAGTTGCAAAAATTATTTTTCATTTCATTTTCATTTTTTTTTTCATTTTTTTTCCTTTTTCCCAATTTCGGCTGGACCCCTTCTTTTTTAATATTTATTTATTTATTTAATTATTTATTCATTTCAATTTTTCCAAATATTCCACAAAATTACCTAATTGGTCCATTCTTGTATTTAGGCCTAAAAATACCTAAACTCAACTATTTTTCTCCAAAATTCCCAATTAATTAACCAATATGTTTTTACTAATTTTAGGCCAAAAACCACTAATTTTAGGGTTTCATATAATTATTCATGAATTTCCTTAGTTTATACTTAAGTAATTAGCTCAATATTACTTAATTACTTTATTATCACTTGTTGATAATTTTTTTAATTACAATGCCTCATTACCTTCATACTCTTGTATTAACATTAGTATTTTCATGCCTCTTGCATTTTTTGAAATTACAAGGGTATTATGGTCATTTCACTTCTTTTTGAGTATTTTCCAACAATTTCTCCAAGTTCATAATTTATTAAATTATAATAATTAGAGATAGCATACTCTCTTAATTCACTTGATCATTTTACTGTCTTTTAGGATTTTTCATAATTTTTCTAAGTTATTTATGTCCCTTAGGGCATTTTCGTCATTTTGGCACTTTGGCCCTTAAATTCCCTGATTTCCTACAGAATTTAACTCAGAATAACAGGCTGAATTCACACAAGTCTGGAGACATTAATTTCACTTATCAGAAGTATCCAATTTATTCATAATATTTCAGATAATAAAATCCGGGTATTACACCCAGTAACTAATATGTAATTTCATAATTGTAATGTCTAATACTCCCTTTATTCCTTATTATAAGCTTTAAATAATCGATTTACGTTAATAAAAAACAGTTAAAATTATTTAAAAGCAATAAATACAGTCAACAAGGATTAAAGTTGAAAAACCGCAATAAATATTTATACCAACTTAAAATGAAGCTTATATGTTAGGACAAATTCATTTACAATTTTAAAGCTTATAATAAGCTTATTAAAGTTTCCTTTTGATCAAAAAATGGAGGCTTCTATATTTAGTACCGTACAATGCTGCGAACAAAATTGTCTCAAGAAAAGGTGACACACTCGCACACAATCATATTTAAGCTTGAAGGGCATTTTGATTGATGATAATGTAGATCTTGATGGCTCCTTCAGGGACATGTGAAGCGCAAAAGACGAAAGTAGATTTAGGGGCTAAGTGAAAAGTTGGCTCTGGGAAATTTATTAAAATAAATTTTTTAAAAAAAATTACCTAATTAAAGCACATTCCAAACATTTTACCAAACTAATATTTACGCCGCTAATGACGTAAAAAAGGTTCACGTCACTAGTGGCGTGAAAAAAGTTCACGCCACTAAGTGGCGTCCTTACTTCACCAACTGCATTACTTTGGTAAAATGTTTTCAATATGATTTAATTAGGTAAATTTTTTTTCTAAAAAAATTATTTTGGTAAATTTCCTGTTGGCTCTTGGTAAAGCTAGAAATTAGAGCCAGCCTGGCCTTATAGGGTCAGTCCTTGAAGGGCCATGACCTAAAAGAACTAGCTTTTTGAGGCTTAGGGTAGAAAAAAGTCAGTTTTTGAAATCCCGTTCTAAGAGCATATAGGCCAAGGTTGGAAGACTTTTTATAAATTGAAACTATTTTTCTTGCGTTTTTTTTAAAGAAATATAATTTGTAAAATACAACAATTAAAGTTCTAATTTATTAAAAAAATATTGTAACATTAATGTCTACACAACACACTTAATGTAATAAACAAACGCAATCACCAATTCATAATCAAAAGTAAACTTTTGTTCACAAGTAACCCACATAAAGCATAACAAGCTTATCACAAAGCAATATAAGTACAATGACTATCATTTTCATCTTTTTCACCATCATCATATAAATTAATAAACTACCATCATATGTGAATCCATACATCTAGTTGCTAGTACAAATAAGAGCTTGAACATTACATGGAAGAATGAAACTTATATATTTTGTTAGAACACATGAACCAATACTGTGATGAACCTTTGAAAGCCAGTCGGGACAGTCAATTGGTCTCGTCTTCACCGTTAGTCGGCCTCGCCTTCGAAGTGTGAGTTGTGATACTGATTCGTGAGTGAGTGAGAGATTGAGATTGAGAGTTGAGAGTTGAGACACTGATAGAAAGTGATAGGAGAGTTAGAGAGGGTGAGGAAAATGGTGATTGAATTTTTAAGGTTCCTTCACCTCAAACACTCTTGGTCTCGGTCACCTGGTCAAGTTAAGTTAACAAAACAAAACAAAAAATTTAAAGGGCCTAACGGGTCGGCCCTTGGCTCTACAGGGCCAGCCCTTTGAAGCTCTCGGCCAGGCCAACTTTATTTAGAAACTCTAATTTACAAGCTTGGCCCTTGAAGGGTCAACGTTTAAATGAGTTTGGCCTGATTTTCCGACTCTAACTCTCGGTATATACACCGACACAAGAATAAAATTAAATGAAATATTTATAATTCATTTTGAAAACTAAAATTAAATGTACCTAGCTCTTTTACTGTTACCTAATTAAATTAATGAATTTTCCATCCCCTCTCTCTTTTTCCAATAAATTATATCAATCAATAGAGTAATTTTGTACTTTATCAAAACAGAGTAATTTTGAAAATTTTTCGAAAATATTTTATTTTTAACTATTTTTTAAATATCATAGGAATGATTAACAAAGTTTTACAAGTGGCAAAAAAAAAAAACAACTGTGATGTTTAAAAAAAAAAATATGGCTCTTTTTTTAACCATTTTAAAGGGACTAAACATAAAACCAAGAATCATAAAGCGTTTGTTCTAGTCTGAAATGTAAGATTTTAATACAATTTGTTCCTCAAATCTATAATTTTTTTACTTAAACTCTTTTTATCAATTGTATATATTATAATATATAATAGGTCTTCCATCAAGAAGTGATTTCTAAGGAAAATTATTAGAATGAATACTTTAGAGATACTAACTTACAACAATTTTACAAATAACATCATATCACTTGTTTACTTAATATCTATAAATTAATAATTTAACTTCTATAATAATTCATCAAAGGATAAGAAATCTGTCTCCCAAATGTTAAATACTTGAATTCTTTTCTTAAACTATTTTTATCAATTGTATATATATAACAGGGACTTGAACTTTCAAATTTTTTTATTAATCTATATATATATATATTTATTTATTTATTTGATCAAGACTATAACATCTTTTAAAGTTTAAAAGATAAATAGTTTTCACATCTCTCATAATTTTTAGAATTTGTATTTATATTTTTCTTCTCGCGTTCCTTTGCTTTGCATATAGGATTAAACTCTATTCATTAGAACAATCCAATAGTTCTGTCAATTGAGTCACAGCTCGTTTGCATGATGGCATATAGGAGTAATCTTTATTTATTTGAAGAATCCAATAATTCTGTCTGATGAGTCACAGCTTGCTTGCATGATTAACGTAAGGAGGCTAGATTGATGGGAGGGCACTATCACTAATGGGGTGCACTATTGTATGATGTGTCGATCTTCTATTGCTACAACAGACTACGGTTCTCTCGACGTTCTTTATCTTTTTCTTTTATAATAAAGTTATAAGCTTTGATAAAACAGATTCCACACGAACCTTGCTTTGTTGGTGACAGAGGAAAATTCAAACTTCAAAGTTTCAATGAGTGAAATTACGAGAGAGCAGGGATAATTGAGGAGTCCGTAAAAAAGATAACTAATACTCTCTCTAGTCTTAATTATAGAAGCATTTTTATAGTATAATTTGAACCATAAAAGTGTTCGTATAATTAGAATCGGAGGTAATACTTTAAGTTCATATAATGATGGCAAAAAAAAAAATGTAAGTTGTAATACCCTCAAATCTGACTTAGGGTAATTTCCCTTGAAAAAAGATAATTTGCAATTAGGTCCCTAAGACGTTTGAAGATTTGCAAATAGGTCCCTAAACAAATTGTGGGTTATAAATACCCTGTGAAAGCTATAAAAGAGGCAAGTAAAAATCTATTTAAAATAGGGAAGGATATTGTCCCTAATTTAGGTAATTTATTAAGTTACAAACTTGGAGAAATTGTAGAAGAATACCCAAAAAGTATTGAAATGACCGTAATACCCCCGTAAATGCTAAGATAATACAGAACACATGGAAACAAATGTGTCAGTGTAAAAGTTATGAGGTAATGAGGTGTTATAATTAAGAAAATTATCAACTAGTGATAAGAAAGTAATTAGGTATTTATTGGCTAATTACTTAAGCTTAAGCAAAGGAAATTCAGAGATAATTATGTAGAGCTCAAAATTAGTGGAAAGTGGTTGAAAATTAGTAAAAGTATATTTACTAATTAATTGTAAATTTTGAGAAAAATGGTTGAGTTTAGGTATTTTTAAGCCTAAATGCAAGAATGGGCCAATAGGAAAATTATGTAAGAAATTATATAAAATAATTATTAAATAATTATTTTATATTAAATAAAATAAAATAAAAACGAAAATAATAAAAGAGGGATCAGATTTGACCGAAAAATAGGAGTCAAGAATAGATAAGAATTTTAATCAATGTAATATGCAAGTTGCAAATATTTTATATTATAATTAATTAAAGTGAAACTTTGTGAATAGTAATATATAAATTAGAAACGGACCTATCTAGAGATCTAGGAATGGGATTTCCAAAGTCAGGGAAAAATAATGATCGTGGAATTTTGTCTTCCGTTATACTCTTCCTGGAGAAAATTAAAGTCATTTATGCATTTCCTAATAAAACAAAATAGGGAAAAATGCATATAGGTATATTTTTGGATATAAGGAAAATAAATTCTAACTCAACATCTAGGCATGAGTTTGAATTTATTTTAAACATATTTGGAATCGGTGAATTTTCTCAAGAATTGGTGATTTGAAATGCATTCTCAAACCTGACGCGTTCGGACACGTTTTCGAGAAACTTCACTGGACAGTTGGAACCCTGTCTAAAGTCAAAATTCAAGTTTAAATAGATATTATTGATGAGGAAGAGAAGGTCTTCAAAGTTGTAAATCCAGAAGTTTGAGATTTCTCCGAAATCACGCGAATCGGGTACCGATCGGGAAATTCTATCGGTGCGGGCATAAAGCAACTTTGATTCATCACTTTGGACAAATCATTTGCTGCCACCTCAGCCCATGCATGTCGACCAGCTGCTCCCATGGACAAGGATTAAACACCAATTTTGCATTGAATTTCCAAGGTTGAAACAACTTGGAAAATGCCATCCATGTCCTTTGAAATTTCTATAAATAGGTAGCATGCCCTCTTGAAATCTTCACACCAAAAGTTGAGATCCTAGAGAGAGGTTAGAGAGAGAAGCTCGGGGGAGGAGTGCTGGGAAATTCGCAGCGAAGCTCTGGGTAAGTTTTTCTGCATCGAGCTTTAAGCTTCCGTAGTTCTTTCGATAGTTAGAGTAGTAATGTTAGATTAGTATTTAATCTTTCAAGTATGATTGGGTATCATATGGGAGGGCTATTTTAGTCTTTATTTTCGAAAATCAAAATGACGTCGAAGTTTGTAGAAGGGCAAAATGGTAATTTTTACCTAAAATGCCGCTTATTGTGTCAAATCACTAATGAAAGTGATATTACCCTTATAGGATATCGAAACTCGATTTGTCAGCCGCATTACCGCCGACGAGCCGTTGGAGGTTTCACGATTTTCCGTAAAAGTACAGCTTTCCCGTAAACGTGCTAGAAATACCGTAATCCACAACGAAGGTACGTTCGCATCGTAACCTTAACTCGATATTTATGGTATGCGTGTATGTGCTATGTGAATTATATGTTATGTATTGTTGTTATGATTGTTGGGTAATGGGATACGCATGTTAGAGGCCTAGGTGCCGCCAGATACGGTTGTTAGGGGCCTATGTGCTGCTAGGGATCTAGAGGCCTAGGTGCTGCTAGGGTTACACTGCAGGGGGCCTATGTGTCACGGATACGCTGTTTGGGAGATGCTTGTACTATGTGCTTTTATACTATTGATTATGATTGTCCGTAGTCCATATGTTTGTATATGTAAATATGAGGTTAACTGCTACCCGAGGTCCGATTGCAATGGACCTCGCCTCTTAACATAGCATCCGGATCGGAGGACCAAGGACCGAGGAGAGAGGCAAGCAACTGAGTAGAAGACCCGTGAAGACTCTATTTTGTTGTTCCGGCGAAAGCTTTCCTTTTGCTGTTGTGTATCACTTTTGAAATACTCGGTTACCATACCGCTGTTGTATTCCGCCAGACTTATGGCACTTTATATATACATATCAGTTACTCATATGCTCCGTTGCTCTACTCTGATGATTTTGAAATGATGTTTTTGAAAAAAAAAATTTATACTGCTTTTGAAAAGTCGGGTTGTTTCGGGTTGTTACATAAGTTCTCGGCTGGTTCATTACACAAAATGAAAATATATGATCCTTTTTATTTTAAATATAAGACATATTTATTCAATTTTAAAATATGTAAAAAATTAAATGAATTAGTTAATTATAGCATATATGACATGATCTTACTTAAAAATATCACTGTGTGATATTAGATTATATATATCGACTTATAAGTAATATAAATTAGTTTGAAGAAAAATGATAAATCTAATATATAAAATAGGTCTTATATGTTGGACGGGAGAAAGGATATAGATATATGATCAAACATGAAATGTACATACATAAGCTGAATAATTTAAGCAACCGAAAAATTCAAACCAGGCAAATGATTAAGATACAACACGCATGAACAAGAAAGAAACATCAAATCAGGGAAACACAAACAAATGACCATAACGAGAGAAATTAAGTACAGCTATACCACACACAGAGTCATATTTAAGCTTGAAGGGCGTTGATCGATGATATTGCATATCTTGATGGCTCCTTCTTTCATGGACATATGCAACGCAAAAGGCGAAACAAGATAAAACAGATTTGGGGGCTAAGTAAAAAGAGGTCTCTTGGTATAGTCACAGCCAGACCAGGTGCTCTCATAAGTTGAACGCCACAAAATTTTAAGATGGATATAATTCCCCAACGAATTGGTTTCAGAAGAACCCAACAACATTGTAATATGAACTTGACTATCGCTTTGACAGGAACCCAACAACATTGTAATATGAACTTGACTATCGCTTTGACAGGAACCCAACAACATTGTAATATGAATAGGATCGCTTGACCAATCACACTCAGAATTATGTTAAAGCAAAACCAACCACACAGACACACACAAATGACAGCAGCAACAAGAAGAAGAACCATACCTGCTCCAACAATGAAATTCCAAGCGTCATCACTTATTCCTTTCTCTTTCATTTCTTCAAACCAATTCTTAACGCTCTCAAACCAATTCTTAAATATCTCAAACCAATCCATATTTTCAATGCTCTCGAACCAATTCCCTGTGCTTTCAGACCAATTTATGTTTTTAGTACTCTCGAACCAGTTTTTACCGGTCTCAGCAATCCAATTCATCTTTCTGCTTGAAGCAACCCAATTCATTTTGCTCTTCAGACAACGTACGCTCTTCTTGATCTGTCAAAGGAAAATTAATTTCAGAGCCCCAGTAAACAATTTCATCAATATATACTCACAAAAGTTAGGTGAAATACAATGTAATCTTACTGTGGATGTCAGTCAAAAAACTTTATAGGCACTTCATAGTTTGAAGAGAAATTAGCTCCCGGAAATAAAGGGAGCGCATTATCCTGTACAGTCACAGTGGATAGTGGATACTTTCTTTTAGGGTTTTATTTTTTATTTTTTTTTAACAATAGGGTTTTATTTTATTCACTGTGGTTTTAATTTTATTCGAAACTATTCTATTCCTTATGGTGATCATTATTAAATATCATAATTGTTGTTAATGGACTACTTTTTATATATATATATATATATATATATATATATATATATATATATATATATATATATATATATATATATATATATATATACTTGGGAAAATTACATTCAGGCCCCAAGGAAGGAAAAAAAATTACAAAAAAGTCTCTTGAAATCACAAAATTACCCAGAAGTCCCAAGGGAATTTTTGTTGTAAATACATGCATTTCTTGTTGTAAATACATACATTTCTGTTGTAAATGGTTTGAGACTTTTTGATATTATTTGTACGAATTAAAATCCAGGTTCTTAAATGTTGTTGTAAATACATACATTTTCTGTTGTAAATACATACATTTCTTGTTGTAAATGGTCAGGTGTTTAAATGTTGTTGTAAATATATGCATTTCCTGTTGTAAATCGAAGTCCCAAGGGACTTTTTGATATTATTTGTATTAACAACAGGAAATGCATGTATTTACAACAAGAAATGCATATATTTACAACAACATTTAAATACCTGACCATTTACAACAGGAAATGTACGTATTTACAACATAAAATGTATGTATTTACAACAACATTTAAAAACCTGGATTTTAATTCCGTACAAATAATATAAAAAAAGTCTCAAACCATTTACAACAGGAAATGCATGTATTTACAACAACATTTAAACAACTGATCATTTACAACAAGAAATGTATGTATTTACAATAGAAAATGTATGTATTTACAACAACATTTAAAAACCTGGGTTTTAATTCCATACAAATAATATAAAAAATTCCCAAACCATTTACAACATGAAATGCATGTATTTACAACAAAAATTCCCTTGGGACTTTTTTGTAATTTTGTGATTTCAAGGGACTTTTTTGTAATGTTTTTGCTTCCTTGGGACCTGAGTGTAATTTTCCCTAAATACTTTAGGTGAGTTATGTTCCGTTGGCTTATTAGAATCAGGGTATTTTTTCGGAATCAAAAAACAATTAAAAATATACTTATAGATCACTGACCTTAAGTCCTTACATTAAAAAGATTTAAATTTATAACCTTATAGTTATAATGTAGCTCGTTATTAACTGAACCAACCTTTGATAATAGACAAACTAAAAGTGTGTCATTTTCTGGTATAATCAATTAAAAAGTATGTATCCGAGCAAAAAAAAAAAAAAAATTAAAAAGTATGTAGAAAGAGAGTAAATTGGTGAGTCACTTTTTTGCCCACCACATCCTGTCTGCTTTAATTTATGACGTGCCAACGTTTTTATTTTCTTTGCTTGTGACAAACTCTCTTTTATTCCTCATTTTTACTGAGAAAATTGGGGAAATGACTTGTTCAACAAGTTATTTCAAAAAAAGGACCTTATTCTGTTTTTTTTTAAAGGATTTACATAATTTAGCTTACAGGATCTAATTAACAAAATCAACAGCAAACAGTATACCATACTAAATTATTCATTCTTAACAAATACAAATCCAGGTTGACAACTTATTCTTGGGACTCTCAAACCAATTTTTACCACTCTCAGCAACCCATAAATTCAATTTTCTGCTTGAGGGCAACCCTTTGGCTACAACCGTAATTGATTTTGCTCCTTCAAGCAACCGTTCTCTTGATCTGTGCGGGGATGTCTGTGAACTTTATAGGCACTTTAAAGTTCAAAGGGAAATTTTCGGGAATAAAGGGAGCGCATTATTCTATACAGTGGATACTTAATTATTACTTTTAAAGTGTTACTTTATTCTATTCCTAATGATGAACAAGATTACAAGATTGTTAATAGTGGCGGTGAAATATTAATTCATATTTTATAAAATAAATATGTAAAAACAATTTTGTCTCATAAACATTAAATAGCACAGCTTATTCTATATGAGACTGCCTTTTAGTACAATCAGTCAAAAAGTTTGTAGAACGAGCATCATGCGTCAATTTTTGCCCACCACATCTTATATTTTTCCATGACTCTGTCAATTTTCTTTTTCTTAAGATAGACTCCATTTTATTCCTTAGTTTTTATTGAGAAAATTGGGAGAAGAACCTGTTTAACAGCTATTAGTATATACTAGTTCACCCTCTTAATGCATTAAGGCCCAACTCCCAAGCCTCTTATGCAAATTGAGCTATTGTATAAACATGAAGAAATATGGGTTAAAGAGAAGTTCATTTATGGTTCAAAAGTTGTATTTGTTGAAGGGTTACATGTATTTCTATATGTCTCTACGAATACTATATAAAGGATATGAGATTAAGAGAATAAAGAGTATGAATAATAACACACATAATAACACTCTCCTCCCAAGGGTTTTCTTATATGATTTTTTTTTCTCTCTCTCTTCTTCTCTTTGGTATGTTTTCTCTATAACATGATCGGGGTCCGCATCAGTGATCCGGTTTTATGTGTGTACTTCATTAGTCGGTCCGATTCTAGATACACATGAAATTCTTATATGGTATAAGAACCCTGATTTTCCTGTGATGCACATCTAAAAAAATTGTCTTGTTTTTTAAGTCAATATTTGTTTTTCACATGACTACGCAATTATATTTATCTTTTTGCTTCCGCTGCATAATTTTTCATGTCGCATAAGGATTTTTAACTTTTTGGGTTGTGGTTATTTTCTTGTGACATATCATAAAACCTTAGTTTTCAGGGAACCCCGAAATTAAAAATGAAGACACTGAATTCATTGTGCATATACATTGTTCCGTCGTCTCTACGATTGAATATGTGATAATATCATATTTACTCCTCACATGGTCTCTACTCCCTTCGATGATAATATCTATTTAATCCCCCTGATAACAACTGTTAGTTCTCGGTTTATGTGTTTTGATTATAATAAATTTGGAAAAGAAAAGAGGACTTCAAGTCACTCGAGTTATGTATTTCATCAAGACACTCGAGTGATTAAGCTTTATTTAAAACAATACTTGAATCAGTAAGGAAACTCTTCTAAAGTGATCTAAGATGATCACTCAAGTGGAAGGTAATGCACTCGAGTGATTATCCTTAACTTCCAAATGATTTTGCAAGTGACTCATCGAAAAATGAGTGTGATGCAAGATTACTCAAGTGGCTATATGAACACTTGAGTGATCCTCTGTCACTTGCAGCAAATTACCTTGACACTCGTAGAATCCTCGGAAGTTCTAGCAGATCACTCAAGTGATGGTTATCATCACTTGAGTGATATGCTTAGACCACTCAAGTGGATAAGCGATCACACGGGTGATAGCGATCACACGGGTGATAGCAATCACTCATTGGTATTTTGCAAGTCACTCGCTGCTGAAATGAGAGTGTTGGGTACTACTAGAAAATGTAAAATTTGCTGCGGAATTTGCGAGGGAACCAAAAATCCCTCGCAAATCCAGCAATTTTGCGAGGGAATGTGTTTCCAAAATGACTTGATTTTGCGAGGGAAACCTATCTTCCCTCGCAAAATGACTTGATTTTGCGAGGGAAAATAGGTTCCCTCGCAAAATGACTTAAATTTGCGAGGGAAACTATTTCCCTCGCAAAATTGGCTTGGGACTTTTTTTTTTGCACTTGCCCAATTATCTTATATTGCCCGCACATTGAAACAGAGGGGGGAGGAGAGAATGTAGAAGCTTCACATTTGAAACCCTTGCCTCCTTCGCTCATCTCGGTCCTTCGTCTTTCCTTGTCGCCCGTCCGTTCACCATCGCCGCCGCTAGTGGCTTCCGCTCCCACCACTATGTGGCTTGCAACGCTCACAACCCCACCAACGCTCATGACTTCACTCTCGCCCGCAGAAGGTCGTGCGACACTTGGTAGAGAAAAAGGAGAACACAGAGATCGAACTACCTCCGACATCCTTTTCCTCTAGTCAAGATTTTTGGCACGCTCACATGGTAGTTTTCGTCATTTATTATTGTTGTTTTCTTATGTTAATTCGAGAAAGACGGAGAAAAAAAGAGCGAACGCGAATGTTGAAGGACAAGTAGATGCTTTAATTCAGCTCGAGTTTTGGGAATCTCTTGTTCATATTGTGGATAACTTATTCTTTCATTTTTGTATCTTGAAGGAGCAAGATTTAGCCTAGGCTTATCTTTACAAGCCTCCTGCTAGAAATTTTTGTGCTTCCTGAATAAGTTATCACAGCTATATGCACTAAATTTTACTAGAAAATTCTTAGTGCTCTGAGCCACGCATGGCGTCTTACGCATTTTATTAGGCACTTGTAACTCTGATTATCTTGATCCTTCTAATACATGATCAGGAATCGCGTAACCATCAATAGAGGGTTTATCACTTAAAACGGATCTATGTTGCATTTTGTCGGTAATTTTAAACTTTGATGATATTTTGTCACAGGATGTTGTAGATGATAGGATCAAGCATTGCTTAAGGCATGTAGTCGAGATGCGGATGAGAGTTCAGTTTGTGCCGGACTCGGCAAATGCAGTTGTATTAATTTATTAATCTTGCTTGTATCGTATGTTCCCAAATCAAATATGCTTGTCAGGAATTTTATTTCCTGTTTTGACTAATGATGATTTTTTAAAGAAGATTTAGTTGTTGTTTATCGTGTTAAATGTCGAACAATTATTGAGATGGTTGAAACAGATTGCAATTGTTAAAATGAGGATTGATAGTAAAGGTTATAAATTAGTTGGTGGCTATTTTATTGTTTCTTATATGACAGATATATGTTAGGAATTTTAAATATTAGCTATTTTGTTTGAATGCGTAAAGGAAGGAAAAGTTTAGAATTAGGGAACCAAAGGTTGTTCGTTGTGTTTAGTGGCACCATGGAGTGCTTAAATGATTATGATATGATATCATTTATATGTTTATGGATGTAAAGCTTGTAGGGTTTGAAATTCTTAAGTGAAGGCAGAAGAAAACCGTTATCTAATGCTCTCAAGTGCTAGATAAATCTTTATCTTGGTGTTGTTTGGTCTCTTGACCGCCGCCACCCCAATCCAAGTATGATTCTTTTCTTACCGCTTTGCCACAATTTCTAGTCCATCAAATGCTTTCAAGTTTGATCTTTTCGTTAAATATTGTAAAAGTTGACACTAATAATATGGTTAAGGACGTTTCTAGCTAGGTTATGTATTGCTAAGATGTTTGAATCAGACTACCTTGTATGCCATCTTGAAGGATTATGATCGAATTTATGTGATTTTAGATTGTGATGGGAAGCTTTATGCCGTATAGTCCCAAGGCACGTAAAAGAAAGCTACAACGTGAGAACACAGTGGCATCTCCGGGCCAGTGCAGATGCCGTGATGGCGGCAAGACCTATCTCACAAAGAATCTGGTGGTGGTGACAACTATTTCACACCCATGGCCCAAAGAGTTGCCAGCAGCTTTCCGTAACAAAGCCACGAGAATCGTACAACATTACAGCAAGTGGTAAACAGAGTTTAGCCGCTACACCCAATACTTCGATTGGAATGGATTTGAAGAGTTGTCTCGATCAGGCCCAACCCGTACATCCATATATCTTTGCCCGGGAATAGACGCTTGTATTATAGTTAAGTTAAAGGTACCGTTGTTATACTTGAGATGGATTTATGACTATAATTTGATATTGATTGTATGTAATTTAGTTTGTGATTGTGGTTGGTTTCGGTGATGTGGAGGCCGACATGGTAACTAGAAAGAAACTAACAAGTGAAACTTTTGGGGTGACCGCCGATGATTATATCTAGCAAATAGACATTTGATTTATAATTAAGATATTTGCGGTGAATTAGTTAGAAAGGATTTGGAGTTTATTTTGTTTTTTTGTTAATGCTAGAGTTGTCATTGAACACTCACGATTTGATTTTTATTTGTCGAAGTGGGTTAGGTAAGTGGATGACGATGAGAGATCAGAGGTCGTCCAAGTTGTTAATGCAAGAATATCGATGAATCGCTACCTTTTACTAATGCGAGTCATCTATACTGTTGGCTTTCTTCTCTTATTTGTTTATGTTTATTTTTATGATATATATATAAATCTTTTTATTTCTTAATTTTTAATATATTTTTTTGTAATTATTTTATTTTTTCTGATTTTTTATATTTTTTTAAAAAAATAAATTGAAATTTGCGAGGGAAAAGTTTTCCCTCGCAAAATCCATGGATTTGCGAGGGAAAAGTTTTCCCTAGCAAAATTCCAGTTTGCGAGGGAAAATTCTTCCCTCGCAAAATCTAGAATTTGTGAGGGAAAATGGAATTTTTCCGTCGCAAAATGATTTGCGAGGCCCATTTTTGCGACGGAACTTTTTCCGCCGCAAACCAATTTTGCAACGGAAAATAGCTTTTTTGCGAGGGATTTTTTCCGCCGCAAAAAACAGTTTTTTTAGTAGTCCTACTTGAGTGCATCCTAGTATCACTTAAGTGACACCAGTCGCACTCAAGTCACTGGTAGAAATTGAAACTATTTTTAACTGAGACTCGAAGAATTTAAATTTAAGAAGATTGAGAGAAAGTTACTTCACAGCAAAAGAAAAGAATGACTCAACAACATTAACCACGTAAACAAACGGAAAGCACATA
>JAMWYP010000493.1:142240-325554 GCA_025563575.1 Acacia pycnantha | reverse complement strand
GAACTAAAAATATATGTAAGCAAAGTAAGGCAGAGAAACCTCATAAATTCATATACAGGGGGGAAAAGCCGTAGAGGGAGAAAATCAGTTCAACCAATGAAATACAGGTATCTATAAACCAAAATAGATTGTAGAAAAAAGTAACAACATCCATGAGTTAAATTGTTTGTGACCTATATCATATCATAGAATATTGCCTTTTGCTATAAAGTTAGCATACCATAAGTTGAGCAAATTAATTGTCAACATCCTTTGAAAAGTCTAGCAAAGATACAAGTAATAAAAAGAACAAAGATTTATCAGCAGTTCAAATGAACAAAGAAACTGAAGTTGAAGAATCAAAAGGTAGGAATCATAATTATTTTTGTCTATACTTTGGGTAGTGCTTCAGCCCAAACCCCAAAGTTAATTTCGTGGTTTTAACCTTTCCAAAAATAGTCAGAATCATAATATTCAAATCAAACTGAAGTATAGAAGTATATAGAGTCTAAACACTATTCATACTAAAAGCTAATCACTGTAACACTTAAGGAAAATGAAATAATGAGAATTACAACCGAGCGAGAGGTCTGATTCAGTGTATTTCAAAAATCTCCAAAATACTTTGAGGCGACTTAAAAATAGGACCTAACTGTAAGAATCCCTCCAGAGTTCTTCACTGAAAATTTTTAATGGAGCCCACATCCTTTCTCTATACTCTCTCCAAAATCTACAAGAATTTTCAAATATGCAACTCAAAAGAATCCAGACTCTAGAACAAATCTAATTTTTGCAAGGTTCAAGCTTATCTTAGGTCTGGAACCATCCAAAACATTCATGTATGTGAAGAGAACGAATATTCCTGAGAATGAGAACATGTTGATATAGGCCTGTTTGACTAGAAAGGTGACATCAAAGAAGATAGTAAGTGATGGAATCGGATGATCAAAGAAGAATATAGCACAAGTAGTTTTAATTTAAGATAGGCGTAAACTATCCAAAACTGAATCAGACTTAAAATTCTAATGCACCCTGACGTGATAAGGGATATATTGGAAGGAAATTTCTCACCAAGGCTTCCTTAAATACGCACAAAAGATTCCCATAAAGTTTATACCTGAAACTGCTCTAATTTTGTTAGCACAATAAATGATAGAGTACATCGTGCCTATTCCACAAAATAAGCAGCTTTAACTAAATGCAAGATTCTAGCATTTCTTAGACGTCAGAGATTGTAATAAAACTATGTACGCACCCAAACTTATCAGCTTAATTTTTTTGTTGAATCGGTTCTTGGCAAAAAGTTAATATTAGAACTTTTATATGACCAAATCCTCAAGAGTTCAATCCTTCTTGTTCTCCAGTCCCCTTGGCTAAAAATTATAGTCAAGAACTCACTTGTCACCCACAGTACAAGGAACTTTAATCTAAGATCCGTGAGAGATATAAAACTATTCACGGGCCTCTATCAACAACTTAAGCTTTTGAGTTAAATTGGTTGTTGTCATTAGAAACAGAATGGCTTTCAAATTCAAAATATTAAATGGAAAACTTTGGAAAAGGTGCAGTTCTATCTTTTTTGGATGATTGATTATAATGAAACCTCTATTTTGTAGAGAGAAGGATTTGGACATCAGAATCTTTTTAGTCCGTTGTAACCAAGTTATGTCTACTGTCTCTTTTACACACAAATTCTCAATCAAATATCTAGTCTTAGAGTCCATTTGCTGCTTGCTAGACTGACTGAATAATGTTTAAATCACGTATGCCATAAACAAGAAAGTATACCTGCTACGTTATTAAATTGTTCAACAAAAGCAGATCATTAGAAACTTTTTACAACTCAATACACGATCAATTCTTTCAAATAATAATTCCTCTAACGGACAACTTGAAGAGCAAATGCTTTTAGATTTTCACGTGACTTTTTCCTGTTAGAAATTTAAATTCAATCATTAGATTTGGAATACGCTTAATCAGCTCGTAAAAACTAGTCATCACCCTGACCCTCCTAATCCCCCTTCTCTCCTCCGGCATCACTATCCTCTTGATTAATCAATATGACGGGCTATGAAAGCAAATGCTTCATTTACGTAGACAAAATAAGTATAGAACCTGAACATTGTGGTGGTAAATATAAAGCAAATGGTAGAGCAACAGCTAAAGACAAGTTCATAACTTTTATCGCAACAAGTTATAATACATCGTCCATAAAAAGACTGTAAGACGAATGGACATCATAGAGATCTAAAATATACGGAATTGGAAAACACTTATTTTCCTTTTATTTCATTCAAAAGTATATTCCCTTTCTAACGAATTCTTTTGCCAAAGTTAAATTTTAAAGACAACCTAATTAATGGAGTGGATGAAGTTGAAAACTATATAACGCGCATAACTAACAAATATCGACAATTGTTTAACAATGCAACTATTTCACAAGTCAACGGAAGAATATAACCTAGCTAAGGGTCAAATCAGTGTGTATTCCAGTATTTGTGTGTGTAAAGAAAGATCTGTTGTTCTCTAAATTTTACTTACTGAAAGTTCAAGGTTGGTAATAATTAAGGCAATTACATGAGCCAACAAATTAGAGTGTCTGTTTTGGCGAAAAGGCTGAAAAATGCTAATTTTAAAATATTGGATGACTTGAACGATTCTGCAGAAATGCACAGTCACAGGTAAGAAAAAGTTGAGCAAAGGTGCGGCAATGTTTATCTATAAAACTCTTCTCAATGGCAGTCTCCCGACTCAATTTTCCCTTCAGAACAAAAATTCACTGTATTTTGCATTGGAATAAAAAAAAAAATTTTGAGAAGTCGAATTCGGGACTCGAGTTTCATCCAATAACAAAAATTGGAAGTTTGTTTCGTCTAGCAAGACTAAAAATGCTATCCTCCAGATTATTAAGTTTAGTGAAATGCTTTCCTCCTGATTACTAAGTTTGGCCCATGCCTGACGTACTTCACATGGTAAATTTGAAATCCACCCAGCTGAGTCGCTCGAGCTTCAATTTTGTTCCTTAAAGAACTTGTATAAAAGTTAGATGTGATGATGGTCGGGCTATCGGATTGGAGCATATAGTTAGATGATGTGTTTGGCCGCGAATCATTTTGGTACAATAGAAAGGGCGAAATTTTAACGCAAAGGCGTAAATAACAATACATGAACCCGCAGAAAAGATAAAACAAAAATTATGCAAACCTAACAAAGTACAAAGATCAGAACGAACCGGTCTCGCAAACTCAATCTTCATAGGAATCCCGCGCAGAAGAGTGCCTTGTAACGCGTTCTTGGCAGCCTTGGCATCCTCGACGCGCTTGAAAAACACGAATCCGTAACTCCGAGAGGAATAAGACGTGACGCTATCAAGTGCGCCGTATTGGGCGAAGAGAGCCATAAGATCGGACTCGGTGACGTCGTACGATAAATTGCCAATCCATAGATTGTTGGAAGGGGTCTCAGGATCTTCGAAGTCCTTGACGGAGCCACCGCCTTCCTGAGCAGCCTTGATTGATTTAGCCGGAAGAGGCATTGCAGTCCAGAAATTACTGGGCCAGCCGGACGTACGGAAACCCTAACGAGACGAGAGAGATGGATTTTTATTGAGAAGGTCGAATTATCAGGATCTTGAATACCAAGTCAATATATAAATCTTTCGCAAAAGATAAAACTTCGGCCCGACTGCTGCGGAACAAAGTCGGGCCGGTGGCGCATTGGTTTTGATTTCCCCTTTTAACATAATTTTTTAGGAAAATGATATCCTCTCCTCTTCTTAGTTGATTTTTTTTTTAAGAGATTATGGAATCTAATTAAATTAATTTAGAATATTTTTATTTTTATTTTTATTTTTTCTCTAAACTAATTAGTTTAAATAATAAACTACTATATAATCTAAGGATACACACCATATAAAATTAACCCCCACTTTTACGATTGCAGCGACCGATGACTAGCGTCTTGGCAAAGTAACAAAATTAGTTAAGAAGTTTATAATATTTCATTAGGTTTTAACAACTTTTATTTATCAAGTAATAATATATCTACACAATCAAGTTTTCACAACTTTTTCACAACATTTCATTCTAACAACTTTTGTTTACCAAGTTACCAATATAAACTATTAGTTTTTTCACTAATTTTGTTAAGGAATTCACGATTTTTTGTTATATTTCAACAAATTTCATTTACCAAGTAACAAATCCGCACGATCATGTTTTTCACAAGTTTTGTTAAGGAGTTTCCAACATTTCATCGGGTTTTCACTACTTTCGTTTAGATTTGTTACTTTGTAAACAAACGTTGTTAAAATCTGAATTCTTTAACAAAACTTGTGAAATATGTGATAGTGTAGACTTGTTAATTAGTAAATAAAAGTTGTTAAAACCTAATGAATTGTCATTAATTTCTTAATAAATCTTGTTACTTTGCCAATAATTATTTAAATCGGCAATCGGCCAGCTGGCCACCGGAGATCATCGATGGCTGATCACGAGGCAGGGGTAGGAGTTGCTTTCTAACAAAAATGTGTGAGGGCATTTGTGTAATTTTTTTTCTGTTGATAAGGGATAGAACCAACTGCATTGTGTATTTTTTATTTATTTTAAAAAGGATAAATTAGGCCTAACAATTCTTTAGTATTCATAATATTCGAAACATCTTTTTATGGTTTCCTATTTTTAAAATTTTTTTTCCCAATTTCTTTTTCCGACCATGTCCATAATTTTTTAAACCTTTATTTATGGAGAATTCTTATAATTTCTTTCAATAACATGCTTTTAGAGATGTTTGGTGCCATCATGCTACAAAACCTGGACTTCATATGAATAAATTAATTGGGTATATTATATATAGAGACCCAAATATATTCTCCCTCTGATGTGAAAATTTCGATTTATTAATTTCGATTTCTTTTTTTAATACATTAGGACCAAGGGGATTCCTTCAACCAACGGCATCATTCGAGGTTAGCTCCTCCGAGCTCTCATTCCGGATTAAGCCTGCCAGTTGACCAAACGGGGTCTGATAACCAGGAGTAGTATTCAGGTCTTCCTTCGCCAGATAATCTACGGCCTGGTTAGCATGCTGAGGAATAAGCACCACCTCTATCCTCCAATCAAGTTCTAACATCCTCTGCACTTCCTTAAGAATATCAACATCAGGATGATTCTCAACGTCATCTAGACGAATGAGGTTAACAACTTCCGCTGCTTCTATTTCAACCTGTATCTGTCTAGCTCCATGATCCCAACCCATCCTCAATCCAAGCAACAAAGCCCACAACTCAGCTTTCAAACTATCCATGGTCTCTACTGCATGATGCATAAACCGTACCCCATCAGAAATTTCCCTTTAATTTCTCGTCTCTCAATACCCCACCGCTTGATGCCTCATAAAATCTAATGCACGCGCCATCCACATTTAGTTTCATCCACTGTCGGTGGGGGTCTCCTAATGTCATCCTTGTCCTACACCAATTGGCCATTCAAGTTCACGCCCTTCAATTTCTTACATGCATGATTCATCGTTTCAACGATAGAAGCTGCTTTCGCTCGAATATTGTCATTACTAATAGAAACCTGATCGAAAATACGCTCATTTTGCCTCCTCCAAACCAGCCAGCAAATGTTGGTAAACATGGCATTCAATACTCACTTTGACTGGATTTACGGTGCCGGAGATTGCCACGAATCCAATCGTGTGGATTGGTTTGGAAAAATCGTCGGTGATGCGCATGCGCCTGGTTAACTAGTTCCCTCCATAGACTCCTTGTCTATCCACAGTCTCGTAAAAAATGAATAAGATCCTCTGTGGAATTCTCACACCAAGAACATACAGCTTCTTCACATAAGCCACGTCTTGCTTTCTCAGAATTAGTAACTTATTATGGTAGGCAAGCAACATGAAAATATCACACCGTGGGATGGTATTCAACTCCCATATTTTCTGCCACGTCAGGTCATCACCAATGGCGGAACTGTGTGTTGGCCAGCTGTGGCCTCCTTATCTTATATATATATATTTATATGTATATATGTATTATATAATATTTTGTTTTGGCCAATAATTTAGCCCCGGTTAATCTCGTATATTCTCTATAATTACAATTCTTTTTTTATTAGGACAATGTTTGGTTCATTATTCATTTGGCTATAAAATAAAAGTAAAATTCTTGTTTAAAATACATACCGAAAATATTAGTATTATTTTATATCTTATTTTGATTTTTTTAAAGAACCGTGAGCTATTAAAACAAAAAGAATGATAATAATAATTGAAGGGGTCCGTGGCCCTTTAGCTTGTACGTGGAAGTGGGTATTAAATCAAATACACCACACATTCCTTTGTCATTTTCTTCATGAGTCGATCCAAAGGCGTCAAACTTCTTCCATTCCCGGGCTCTGGCGTTATTCATCTTCATTTTAAAGACTAAATAGGTGGTATTCAAAAGCACTTCTTTTCACCTCACTCCTTTTATAAAAGTTATTCTACGTATTTTTCTTTTTATAATGAGGGTAATATTGTGTTAATTGGTGAAAATTTTAGAGTTATGATTTTGAGAGAGTCTTGAGTTCTGACAATAGATGACTATATATATGTAGAGGATGATTAATGGCTAATTTTAATTGGTTTAGATTTATTATTTGGTTGTCTTATGATTTTATAATGAATTTCTCTTTAAAAAATAAATTATAATATGTTATTTACTTAGCTAAAATTGAATTAAATTTGTACATTTTTTTTTGAAATATTTTTTGGGGTTCATATTATATTTCTTTTATTTTCTCCAATCATTTTGTTTTGAGGTGGGTGGAATGTGTATTTAAGTGGTAGTTTTGTAGATTGAGTAATGCTATAATAATTCGTCTTTAGTGATAAAAAATATTAATTAATACTGACACTTATTTATTTATATTTTCAATATTATGTGATATTATTTTTAATATATTTATTTTTTACTCCGGACTAAAAATATTTTCTGGTTCGGCCAATAGTCATCACTTTGCTAATCCTTAGCGATTATCTTGTATGCCGACTTAACCGTAAGGGTTCCGCTTTGGTCATGCCTCCACTTGACATGTACATTTTGCCGAGACACATCAATTTCAAAATAAATATAATTTAAATCTAAATAAATACAGAAAATATGTCAGAAAGCAGTATAATTTAAATCTAAATAAATACAATATATTAAAAAAAATTAAAAAAAATATGCTCATACCTCTGATAGAGGTATGAGCACATAAGAAGCACCTAAACTATAGGCATGTAATGTGGACTCATACTTCCATGCTTGCTTAATACTAGACCATATGTTCGAACCATCCCGTAAAGATTTAGTTCGTGGAATTAGATCATTCCCACATTGATACTTGCTTCTAATAACTTAAACTAGAGCTGTCAAAACGGGCTAGGCCTCGCGGGCCAGCCCATTAAGCCCCCATATTATGGGTTATTTTTGCCCTAACCCAAAATAACCCCCACTCCTCTTGGGCTAAGATAGGGCCAACCGCGAGCCCAATTAAAACTAATCCAAAGTTCCATCAAATAATCGAATGTTCGAATCTCTCTTTGGTTACCAAAACTCACGCAATTGTAAATTTGTTTGGTCTTCGTATTTTTTCCCCCTCAATCTTGTTTGCGCAGTAATGTGATAATTTATCTTGATCATCGTTTATTTTTTTTTTTTAATTGCTTGATAGCTATCAAGACGAAGTCGTTCTAGTGTTAATTTTAATTTAATATAAAATACAAAATTCAGATTTTTTTTCAGAGATATATCTGTTTTTAATTTTGATTTAATTGATGGATTATCATTGAAGTATTGACCTACAAATAATTTTTAAAAATAGATATTTTCTCTCAAATAATAAATGATTATCCCCAGTTAACATTGAAACTAATGATAAAGCATTTCATGCAAGAACTACAAACTTTGAGATATTGTCATTCCTTTTATTTCTCCATGCCTCAAAAACAAATTTTGAATTTTCATTTTTATATCAAATTAAAATTAACACTAGAAAGGCCTCGTCCTTGATAACTGTCAAGCAATTAAAAAAATAAATAAATGATGATCAAGATAAATTATCACATTACCGCGCAAACAAGATTAAGGGGAAAAAAATACGAAGACCAAACAAATTTACAATTGCGTGAGTTTTGGTAACCAAAGAGAGATTCGAACGTTCGATTAAACAAATTTGAGACAGTGACGTGAACTCAAATAGTAAACTTATTAGAATTTACTTTTACTAATAAATAGGCATTAATAGTGTATAATTAAAATGTAAAAACAAAAAAAAAATTGATTTAATATGTTTTTAATCTAAATAATTGAAATTAAATCCATCAATATTTATAAATTATTATACTTAAGAATAAATTAAATCCATCAAAAAAATTTCTATAAAATCCATATTTGAAGCAACTGAGCATCATGAAAACAAAAAAAGCTAGCACAGGTTTAAGAATAATTGTGTATATAGCTTCCCTTTGGTGCTCAAGACATGGATTTCCATATAATGATTTTTCTTTTTGATTATTCAAGTCTAAGTTGATTATTCTAAAATGATTTTTGGCCCACAGGCTAGCCCTAACCCTTAGGGTTATATAATTTTTTGGTCCGTGCGGGTTGTTTAACATGCGGGCTTTTTGGCCCTAGCCCGCACGGGCTAGGGCCTAACGGGTCGGGGTGACCCGTTTTGACAGCTCTAACCTAAACCCACAGGTCATCACGGCTTTGAATGAGGCCCCACCCCAACTTTGACATTACGCCTAGTTCTGGTTGCGGAGATGTCTCAAACCAAGACCTCCAACCCTCTTTAGCTTACATATTGTATCCCAAGTCGCCACAAGATGTGTAAAATCTTTTCCTTAATTTCATAACGTTAACTCGTCTTTTAAATTGCTAATCATGATAGAATTAAAGTTTAATAGATTAAATAATTCAAAGAATCTACCATGATTATAAAGAATTTCTCATTTCAAACTAAAGTCATCCATAATAAAAGAGAGATAACCTAAACAATATAACCTAAACAGTTCAAGTAATAATGTATAATAACACCTTTTGAACATTTCACATATCAAACCATGTTAAAAAGATGGCAAAACTCCCCTAACATGGATATCTAAATAAAACTCCTTTTTACTCGGATTTATAGAATAACACTTGGATTTTGAGTTTTTAGAAACTCAGAATATAACATTCACCATAAGTCCAAAAACAAAAACTCATTTTTGCATAGCATCCAAATCATAGTACAATAATTAAAAGCTTCTAAAATGTGAGTTTGTGGATTCACATCCAATCACATGCAATCCTAAAGGCCTCAGGCCTTTTACTAGCACACCAACCACTGATAATTTAATCACAAGTATGCAATTAAATCAGAGTGCAAAATATGGGCCCTAGAAGTGGCAATATGCATCAATCCATCATATAATGAACCAAAAGAGGCTAAACACACACACACACACACACACAGATATGTATGTGTGTGTGTGACACATATGTGTATATGTATATATGTATAGGTGTACCTATACATATACATATATATGTGTGTGTAGTGATATCTATGCCTTAGGAACTCTCTCCGATGCCCCAACATGAGAACTATCACCTAAAAAATGTTAAATCAACGGAATGGGGCAAAAGTTTCAATAACCAGCTATCCAACTCCTTATACATGCTAATATGTGCTCATAAAGTGCCACGTGGAATATTTTATATAACAAAGTTTTAGAATTATAATTCACAAAATACCATATTGTAAATTCCATATTACAATTTCTATAACAATTTTCATATCATGAATTCCATATATTGAAGGGCTTTTGTATAAGTAATGATATTGGGAAAGTGATATGCTTATTTAATGAATTGAGAAAGAATGGTGTCCTACTGAATAACTGTAGCTACAACACACTTATTAGTGGACACTGTGAGGCAAAGAATTTGAAAGAAGCAGTGAATTTGTTCATGGTAATGAAGCAGCAGGATTGCTCACCTGAGGTTCTAATAAGTACCAATTATTTTAATCACATGATTAGAAACCTGAAAACATTAAATAATATTTATTATCATGAGTACCATTCTAATACCCCATATTATTATAAATAGTAATAACCATCTTTTTAGGAATTTTCAGACATGCGCTAAGAAAGAGATTTTAGGTAACAAGTTCACTACTTGTCAACCAAGTCGCATTAAATTTACATCTTGATTGATTGATTGAATTTAATATGATGAATCATATTTATATCTTGACTGTATGATTGATTGATTGATTGAATTTAAAATGAGGATCACATTTATTTCATTTTTCTTCAAAAACGTCCATAAAAATGTCACCAGAAAAATCAGCACTTTATAAGAGTCTAACCCTAATTTAAGTGCCCCAGATTATTATTAATAGTAATAATAATAATTAGAAGGTATTGTTATATAACCTATTAGTGAGTTGGCAATAGTTAAAGAGTCCAACCCATAGCTAAACCCTAATTTTAAATTATAAATAGAGGCCTAGCCTAACCCCAGCTAACGCTCAATACTCTTTTTCTCTTCTACTACTCCCTCTATTCTTACTCCGTCAAATTATTCTTCTAAGAGGTTAGCAAAATGAAGACCAGATTATTCTTCTAAGAGGTTAGCAAAACGGAGACTAGGTAATCCTAATTCCCATATAGCTTAGGTTAATTTTATATGAATCTTGATAGGTAATTATGATCCTAAATATATCATATGTGTTTGTTATATATGAAATATATTATATGTAAACCTAATCACCATAAGTCTTAGGTTAATTTTATATACATCATAGAGTTGTTATGTATGAAATATATTATATGAAATCCTAATCCCCATATGTCTTAGATTAATTTTATATGAATTCTGATAGAGTAATTATGATCTTAAATATATCATAATGTTGTTTTATATGAAATATATATTATATGTAATCATAATCCCCATATAGCTTAGGTTAATTCTATATGAATTTTGATAGTGTAATTATGATCTTAAATGTATCATAAGGTTGTTTTATATGAAATATATATTATATGTAATCCTAATCCCCATATGTCTTAGGCTGATTTTATATGAATTTTGATAAGGTAATTATGATCATAAATATATCATAAGGTTGTTTTATATGAAACATATTATATGTAATCCTAATCCCCATATAGCGTAGGTTAATTCTATATGAATTCTGATAGGGTAATTATGATTCTAAATATATCATAGCGTTGTTTTATATGAAATATATATTATATGTAATCCTAATCCCTAGAACAATAGGAATTAATTGTTACATGCCGATCTCGATTTTTGTGAAAGACCCTTGAATGTGTCGCTGCATATGTATATTTATATATATGTTTTTTATTTTTGGTTAGCGTGAATTACTTTATGAAAACAAAATGTTATACCTTCTTATATACATATATATTTCTCCTTTTTTTTATTTGTGTAATTAACTTTTGCAAACCATTTATCGATTTCATGGTTCATGAATATACTTTGCTTTGGTTACCTCGATTTTTTTGTGCCAGTTGACCAATCTACTTTGTGCTATTATATATACATGTACTTTCTAATAGTTTTTCCTTGGGTTTTCGTAATTGACGATAGCAGTATGTATATTAAATTCGAGAAATTCATTTTGTGTGTGATTAAAATAATTTAACCGTGGGAGGATAGTGTTGGCTTTGATTAGTTTTGATGATGTCTTATGTAGATGTCATTATTAAGAGCAAAAAGTTTGAATGATATATTTATCTTATAATTTGACTGATATTTAATGTAGATGTAATGTTGATATGAAGAAGATGGAAGTTGGAATGGCTCAATGATCAAATACGAGCTTCAGGATGAATTGTCTCGAACTTCCGTCAATACTCGAGTATCAAGCTTCAATTGTTGAGTATGAGACTTCAATACCCGAGTATGTCACTTATATACTCGAGTATGGTACATAAACAGGTGCTTCTGTGCTTAAATCCCGACAATACCCGAGTATGCAAGGTCAATACTCGAGTACATCACTCTGTTCAGCTCTGTTCTACGTTCAGCTTCGGGCGACCTTTGGTAAATCGACAATATCTCCCAAACCAGAGATCGTATTAAGGTGAAACCAATTTTGTTGGAAACTAGACATCCAAACGGTTCTAGTCGCACAAGATTCAAGTCCAACTTAGGTCATATGAGAGAGTTATGAATTGTTTAAGATGAAAGTTACATCACCGTCACACTGCTGACCATGCCTCAATGTTTTGGGTATATCTCCAAAACTAGAAATCCAATGAAGCTAAAATCGGTGTCATACGAAAGTAGACATCAAGGGCTTTCCATGGATATATAATATGATAATTTTGGAGTTCATACCAGGAAGTTATGATCTTCGAAAGTGGACACTCACGCAGGATAAGTTATACCCGAGTATGATAATTCACATACTCGAGTATTGACGCAGAAAACCAGTACGCTCTGTCGAAAGCTCAGATGATGATTTTGTTATTTAATTCAAATTGATTCAGTCTTTAATGATTTGATTCCTAACCATTGACCATATAGAATTGCAATTACTGATATTTAAGTGCAGGATAATGAGGTAACAGATTGGGCAATAGGATTCACGCGTTTTCAGAAGTGCCTCTGCAAAAATGGAATGAATATTCAAAATGCAACAGAAATGTTGAAGAACAGACGCGTAGAAATGATGTGCAGCAAAACGAAATCATGTCTACATTATGACCATCATTCCCATGAATACTTCCTGCCAATACTTTCGAATACTTTCTGAGACTGTGTCACAACTTGTTCTTCAGTGCTTATGGTTATCTGCTCTTAGAGAGAGTCATTCATCTATTACTATTTCTTGTAAGAATCTCAGAGTATTGGGACTTTGAGATTGGGTCATTTGATTGCAACTTGTAAGGGGGAGTGTTATTCAAAAGAGAGGAATTGCTCCAAGAGTTACAGAGTGTGTAATCAAGTGGGTGTATCAATTACAACTTGTAAGGGGGTAATTTGCAGAAAGTTTTTAAAGTTCTAAGTTTTTAATCAAACACCCAATTCACCCCCCTTCTTGGGTGATAGCCAAGTCTTTCAGATAGCTTTGGGATGGTACCTCCTAAAGTGATGAACACAACCCTTAGGCTTTATTCCTCTGATATGTTATTTGATGTGAATCGATTATATCCGTTCTTCCTAAGGTGGTGTTTGGCAGGGTTTCCCGGGACACTAGTAGCAACTTTAGGAAGAGGTGTGCACATTAGGACGAAATGTTTTATGGCCAATTTGATGGTTTGTGACTGGCCGGTTTCCGGGTCTTCCGGGTCACAGGGAGTGACTGGCCGGTTTCTGGGTCTTCCGGGTTTCAGGGTATGTGAATAATATTTGATTCAATTACTACGTGATCATATATTTGATTTGATTGTTATATGGGAGCCAGGGTAGACTGGCAGGGTTTCCCGGGTCTACTATGGTTCTCTTTCCACTAAACAGTCTGGTAGGGTTTCCCGGGTCTAAATAAATTTTAAAAAGATGATAAATGATATTTGATGCAATTACTATATGATTATTTATATTTGATCTGATTAATATATTTGAGTTATTTAAATTGTATTTTATTAGGATTACCAGCTTTGCTGATTTTTGTGTTATGGGCTGTGATGATCCTTCGGGGGAGCAGATTTTCAGTGAAACAGGTTCCAAAGGTTGGGGCTAGCAAGGAGAAGTGAGGAAGAACATTCGATTAATCCTAGCTAGTTTATTTTATTTTCCTATGCTCCGAATAAACCTATTTATTTAAGTTTTGGATTTATGTTAATATAATAAGTAGCATTGCACTTGTCCCAGTACAAGTGCGGCGGTAACACTTCCCAATGTTGTTTATTTTGAATTTCAGTGATTATTTATAAAAATCTTTGAAATTTGATGTTGTTGTAACTGTTAGAAATTGGGGGTGTTACAACCATAAAAGTTATGGGTTCTCATGATAACCTTATAGGAAGTAAAGCCAAAAAGGGATAACGAGTAGAGCTAGGGTTTAAATGATGGTCCTGGGAATTTCTCATGACAATCTTATAGGAACCCATGAATATTTACTTTATAGTTTAATTTGGGAAATCTCGTGATAAAATAGATATAAAATTTCAATGATTACATTTGGGAAAACTCATGAGCGCTCGTAAAGAGTTATAGCTCTTAGGTTTATGAAATTAAGTTTCATGCTCTCCTGTAGGAGTTATGGATTCTTATTATTATATATATTTGATTACACATACTGGAAATAGTTTGCGAATTTTACTATGCGTGTATTTGAAATAATTTAACAATGGGATGATAGCTTTGGAATGGTACCTTCTAAAGTGATGAACACAACCCTTAGGCTTTATGCCTTCGATATGTTATATGATGTGAACATATATTATCCGTTCTTCCCAAAGTGGTGTCTGGCGGGGTTTCCTAGGGCACTAGTAGCAACTTTGGGAAGAGGAGTGCACACTAGGAAGAGATGTCTTATGGCCAATTTGATTATTTGTGATTGACAAGGTTTCCCAGGTTACAGGGTAGACTGGCAGGGTTTCCCGGGTCTACCATGGTTTTTCTTCCCACTAATTAAACTTAATAAAGAATAACGAAATTGACATTTTTCTTTTGGTAACATATGAATGATATTTTTATGTAAATATTTTATTTCACTACATTATCTTTGTTTTAATTAAGATTACCAGCTTTGCCGATTTTTGTGTTTAGTGGCTGCGGTGATCCTTCGGGGGAGCATATTTTCAGTGAAACAGGTTCCAAAGGTTGGGGCTAGTAGTGAGAAGTGAGGAAGAACATTCGGTTAATTCTAACTATTTTTTTTTAATTCTTTTTATACTCTGAATAAAACATATTTATTTAAGTTTTGGATTTATGTTAATGTAATAAGTTAGCCTTGCACTTGTCCCCGTACAAGTGCGGTGGTAACACTTCCCAAATTTGGTTATTTTGAATTTCAGTAATTATTCATAAAAATCATTACAATTTTTTGTTATTATAATTGTTAGAAATTTGGGGGTGTTACATATATGTATGCAGTGGCGGAGCCACGGTGTAGCCCATGACCGCAAGTGCAGACAAAAATTTCATTTTTTTTTTAGATTTCGTCGGTGATCGATCCTAGATCTGGAAGCAAGCTGGACGATGTTGAGGGATGAAATTGTCGATTCGAGGAGCATGAGGCATAGCGCTACCGTGTCTGCGGCATCAAATAAAGTTTTAGTGGCCGTGAAGGCGGCGGGGGTGATCCACTGATCTGCAAGACCGCATTGACCTGCGCACTCACTCATGTCGTTCCCTCCAGTGATTGCATCACACTGCTGGCTGTATACTGTAGCGAGAAAACTGGTATACTCAGATACCTCACGCGAAATTCAGAATTTATTGTCCTTTCTCCAGCTGTTCAATTGAATTCAATAATCAAATTTCATGGGTTTGCCCCCTGGTTTTGCTTAAAATTTGAATGAGAAATGATTTTTTACAGTTGTAGGGTTACGACAATAGCTCTTGATAATTACATTTGTGCATATTGGATGTTCATTACAGGCAGAAGATTCTGGAAGCAGGAACCAGATTCTTGGTTCTAGAAACCACAGATGCTTTGCTAATTGAAGGATAAAACTTATCAGCATTTTTAGGATGTTTGCTGCAGATAAAAACCCAACATAAAAATATAATTTACAACTTAAGTTACATGATTAGTTATTTAGAAAAGTTTTCTCTACACGTTTTTCTATTGGGGAATGGCTAAAAATATTTTATGCAAGTGTTGTCTCTTGTTTTATATGAATATGATATGTTTTTTTATCCAATAATAGATTTAGTTGTATGACAAGCAAGAACATCATGAGATCATATGTAACATTCACTGCATGGGTGGTACAGATGAACTGTTGAATATTCTTTCTTTTTTTTTTCCTCTTTGTGATTTTCTCCATTTTTCCCTTGCGCTCTTGAAAGAGTTTGGTTGGAAGTGTCAAAGTAAGCACCCATTGTTCAGTTTCTGGTTTCCGCATTCATGATCTAAAGATCTAAAAAAAATTAACATTTTCTCAGCAAGTCAAGTGAATGAAGGTGAAGAAAAGAAAATTCATTTTCTGGATCAAGAATGAATGGTGGGTCAAAGCTGTTGGTCTCATTTTGAAAAAGGTAGTTTTAAATTTGGATTATGGGCGTTTTCCAACCCTGAGGAGCCATGGGAATGGAGAAAGAATCAATGACTTACAAAAAAAATTCCTTAATTTTTTTTTTTATTCTTTTAGGCGTTTTCAGTTTATATTCTTTTGTTTTTGAATATATTTAAAATTTTCCTTAAAAAAAAAATCGGGGGCGCTGCCCTCGAACCCCCAAATACCCCCATTAATTGTGCGGACACAAATAATAAATCCTAGCTCCGCCACTGTATGTATGTATATGTATTATAATGAAAACTGAATATTACAGTTTTGTCCCCATGAAAATTACAATTTGTGCCCACCAAAAATTACGGTTTTGCTCTCGAATTTCAGAAATGACAGTTTAGTCCCGAATTTCAGAAATGACAATTTACTCCCGAATTTCAGAAATGACAGTTTGATCCAATGAGGTTTTATGAAATGTTTGGATTTACCTTACGATGATATTTTATATAAATGGAAGCATGTTTTAATATACTTTATTTTTTATTGAACATAATTATCATGGCGGCTATATTTGTGATGAGTTAGAGTAAGGAGGAATTTAAATGATAAAATTTATTTATGCCATCACTCGGTGCATAGTGGATGGTACTTGTCAGGGGCTCTTCTTCCATGTTTTCCTTGACTGGGATTGCATTGGAGTTGTGGGACATGCGACACTTCCTTAGTTGTGTTTTTAAGGAGGGGCCATAGTCCGGACTTAAGCTTTATACCTTTGGTTGGGTGTATCTTAAGTTTTGGTGAGCTTGGAACCATCCAGTCAAATAAATGAGTTTCTGTTGGACTATGTGTTAGCTTATGGCTCCATCGGCGAAACAAGGGTGGACAGTGATATAAGGGAGGTTGCATATTGCATATTGTATAGTTCACAAACTGACACAATGATGATTACTTTTGCAAAATAATGTTTAATGAGAAATTATGGTATATACAAATATACATTTGTAATCAACCCCTGCTTTTTGTCATATGTAATTTGCCTGTGTACGGTAGAAACTTTCAGTAATTACTGAGACGTGAAATCTCATTCTATATTAACATTTTTTAGGTGAATATTATAGTAGGGAGCAAAGGAAGGCACCTATGGAGTGAGCTTTGAAGTCTCTTTTGTACTCTTGTAGCTTATGTTGTGTTATTTTTATTTGTCATAACCCTAGGACTTCCGCATTATATTTGACTACGAAATATTTCGGGAATTTATTATGACTTTGTAAAATGAATTTTATTTGAAATAGATATGTAATTTGATGATTTGGATGTTATGCATCCACATTTGAGGTATTCTAGATATTTTGACCAAGTTTTCGGGTGTTGAATTTGGGGTGTTACACATCTCAATCCAATTATCAAAGTAATTATCAATAAATAGCTCAACAAAATTTCTCAAAACTTTCACATTCATACAATGATATTCAAATCATGTTCATACATATGGCATAATGTAACACCCCCAATTTCTAACAATTATAATAACATAAAATTACAATGGTTTTTATAAATAATTACTGAATTTCAAAGTAAACATCCTTGGGAAGTGTTACCGCCGCACTTGTTCTGGGACAAGTGCAAGGCTACTTATTACATTAACATAAATCCAAAACTTAAATAAATAGGTTTATTCGGAGCATAAAAAAAAAGTAAAATAAACTAGTTAGGATTAATCGAAGTTCTTCCTCACTTCTCACTGCTAGCCCCAACCTTTAGAACTTGTTTCACAGAAAATCTGCTCCCCCGAAGGATCGTCGCAGCCCATAACACACAAAAATCAGCAAACGCTGGTAATCCTAATAAAACATAATTTACCTAGCTCAAATATATTAATAAAATCAAATATAAATAATAATACAACAATTGCATCAAACATCATTCATTATCTTTTAAATGTATTTAGACCCGGAAACCACAGTCGATCTGTTTAGTGGGAAGAGAACCATGGTAGACAGGAAACCACGCGATCTACCCTGTGACCAGGAAACCACATCGGTCACAATCAATCAAATTGGCCATCAAAATATTTCGTCCTAATGTGCACACCTCTTCCCAAAGTTACTACTAGTGTCAGGAAACCCCGCGACACCACTTTAGGAAGAACGGATATAATCGGTTCACATCAATACATATCAGAGGCATAAAGCCTAATTGTGTTCATCACTTTGGGAGGTACCATCTCAAAGCTATCCTCCCACGATTTAAATTATTTTAATCACACACAAAATGTATTTCTCAATAAATAAATAAATAATAATTTCCAAACATACATTATGTCTCCATGCCTCATTGATCATGCATTTCTAGTATATTTGCATTTAACATAATTTCATTTTTTATATATGTGATAAACATATATTTTATAATTAAATAAGTACAGATTAAGAGATATATTGGATTGAATTTATTAATATTATACTTATTTAAGATTTAATTATCTTTCATATATTTATCCATCTTTTAATTAACTATAGGATAAAAGAATATTATAACAGAATCTATTAATATCCTATTTGGTTGTGTGGGAGATATTATGTGATCTAAGGGAGGCAACAAATTAAATTGAAAATGATATAATAATATATATTATATTAAATTCCAATATAATATATTATTAATTATATGCCACAACAAACAAAAGAAGTAGATTAAAAAGCAGGGAACGAATCAACAAAAAGACGGAAGAAACGACGCAATAATGAATACGCATAAAAATGATGAACAAAGAATTCAAGAAGCAAAACGAGAACGGATCATCAGGGACATCCTCGTGGCGCGATAGCAGGAGTAATAAAGAGACGAAGATAGGTAGATCGACTATTTCAAATGGAAGATTATATATATATATATATATATATATATATATATATATATATATATATATATATATATATATATATATATATATATATATATATATATATATATATATTTGATTCAATCACGAAAACCGAGAAGAAGAAAAAGATACCCTATAATATATTTAGGATCATAACAACCCTATCAAATTTCATATAGAATTAACCTAAGCTATATGAGAATTAGGATTACCTGATAGCCTTCTAGAAAAATGCTTTAATGAGAGTATGAGAGGAGGATGCAGTAGAGGAGAAAAAGTGTCGAGCGTTTTCTAGGTTTAGGCGGCTAGACCAAAGTTTATAATTAAAATCTAGGGTTTTAGCTCTGGGCTGGGCTCTTTAATTATTGCCAATTAATAAATTAACAATACAAACATTATTAATTTCCAGATTTTACTACTACTACTACTATTATTATTTTAATCTATTATTTCTATTATTATTATTATTATTGTTGTTGTTATTAATCAGGGGTATTACACATAATGTCTCATTTCTCAACTCATGCATACATACATATATACCCGGATTTTACTTGCATTCACCTTTAGTCCAAAAGCGCAACAAAATTCATCAAGGCACTCTCTCACTTCCTCTGCTTTTAAGGTGCTGAGGCAAGAGGCGAATTTGGCTAAATCAGGGATTTTTTTCTCAAAGAATATTGCGGATGCGGAGGTAGTAAAAGAAAAGGTGTGTGGTATTTTGGGAATTCTGAATATTGAGGAACCGAGGAAGTATTTGGGAATCCCTAATGTTTGGGGCGGATTGGAGCACCAAGCATTAGCATACATTAGAGAAAGCGTTGGAAGGGAAATCCAAAGATGGAGAGGAATATTATTGAGTAATGCTGGTAGGGAGGTAATGATTAAGGCCGTGATCAGCACTGTGCCAATCTATCATATGAGCTGCTTTAAATTTTCAAGGAAAACATGTAAATATTTGGATAGAGCAGTTGCCAAATTTTGGTGGAGTAAAGGGTTGGAAGGTAGAAAGGTGCACTAGAAAGCTTGGAGCCAAATAACATGGAGTAAGAGGGATGGGGGGCTTGGCTTTCGAGATTTTGAAGCAATGAATGAGGCATTGCTAGCAAAAACAGCTTGGAGGCTGTTAAAAGGCTCAGATGAACTTTGGGTTCGAGTTTTGAAAGGAATTTATTTTCCGGACACATCCTTTTTCTTGGGTTAACTAGCCTTCTTGAAGGGAGAAACCTTATGTCCAAAGATTTATTTTAGAGGGTTGCCAATGGGCGGAATGTGAGGTTGTGGAAGGATTCTTGAATTGCAGGGGATGTTAGGGCGTTAACGAATCATGTGATTGTCCTGGAGGATAAAGAGAATTGGAAGGTTGCTGACATTATGCCGTGATAAGGATGGAAGGATAGAATGAGGCTTTGTGGATCAGGTGAGAGTTTGGACTGTTTTTTTTGTATCCCACCCGGTTTACCGGAACCTTTGGTTCCGACTAATCCAGATTTCGCCCCGCGTCAGGCTCACGGTTGTGGGGGAAGAGCTCTCAACACCATTTTCACCATTTCCACGCCTCGAACTGAGGACATAGTGGTGGGAAAGCAAATCCCTTACCATTTGTTCCCAATGGTTGTTGGTGTTGGGACTGCTTTTGAAGCAGAAGTTTTGGCGTTGGAGAGAGCTCTTTGTCTAATCAAAGAGTTGGGTATAAATAATGCAGAAGTTGAGGTTGATTGTGTTGAATTATATTGCTGTTGTAAGAAGAATTCTATGGAAGGGGCAAATTGGAGAGGAAGATGTTAGCTGAATTAAAAAAAAATTGAAAAATGAAGTTACAAAATTTTAATAAAGGGAAGATATTATCACTACCACTTTTTCACCGTTAGATCAGAATCTCATCTACCTTTATCATTTTTCTCTCCTATTGAGATTCTGATCTAACGGTGAAAAAGTAGTAGTGGCATTGATAGTGACAAAAAATGGTAGTGACAATATCCTATCTCTAAAATAAAAGAGTAATAAAATTAATTAAAAACTTTTAACCCCACTCCTCCAATTTTTTTAATCCAACTAAAACATATTTTTCCTTTACCCACTCTTCCTCTCCTCCCCTCATACCAAACAAGCCCTAATTAATGTCTCAACCTCTCGATCATGTTTTTAAATTTATTTTAATTGATCATTTGAATATACATAAAATGAGAAACATTAAAATATCTTGAAGGTGATAAAACGATGTAAATTTATGTTTTTATGATTTTTTTTTTAAATAAATTAAAGCTAAACAATAGTAGGGTATTTTTCTTTTTTTTAAATGGATAATTGAGAATTTAACTTAAAAACAAACTTTTTGCCAAAGATTTTATGATATGCACTTCTAACGTGTTAAACTTATAATGATCCAGCTCGTTAAATTTTACAAGTTGCAAATTTGGAAAGTGTAAAATCACCAGACAACGATTTTAAGGGATTTGAGGAGTGAATTCTAGGGTATTTTTCAAAATTAAATGAAATGTTTGGGTCTTAGTACTACAGTGTCATTCACCCAAATAAATTCCTGGCCTCCAATAGGCTAGTACACCTCTGCCTACATTATCCAAACCTTGAGTCATCCTTGTTACCACCCCAAACGGCACGACATTGATACAATGACTATAGAGCTATTCTTTCAAATTTCACTTGTTATGTAGGACAGGGGGAAATGTCAAACATCAACGTCTTCGGCCAAACTAATAGTCCTAGTGTGATTAATCGGAGGAAACATATCCAAATCTCTTGATATCCCCCATCTCTTCTTAGAAACGCATCTCCGCATTTCTACTGGTGAGTATTAGAAACATGGTAAATCAAAAAAATTTCAAAGAACTAAGCTGAAATTCATCTGGACTACCTCAGCGCCTTTACCCTTAATGTCCTGACCCACTGTCATGTTGAAGTGGTGACATGGAATCAGGTAAATAAGTTGTGAAAAATGTCATTGATTCCTTCAAACTGTTGAGCAGAACCCCTACTGTTCCATCAATTCCTGATTCATATTGCTCATAAACAAAAAATGCGGTAAAGGCAAAGACCAGAGCTGCAAAACAATTCAAAACTGAGTAAAGATGAAAGCAGGCAATCACACCAGAAAGTTCTCCAAGAGCAAAACTACAATTCCCTACCTATTCCTATTGATGACGCCAAAAACTCTGACAGGATCAGCCTCAGAAAGAAGAGCGAAATTACAACCTGCATCACTTCAGAACTGCCACGTAAAGGCAAAGTCTCCAAGGAAGGGAACAAGTATCATAGAATCTCATTCTTTAATACATTACTTTTCCTAACCCACCTCTTTATGAGATATGAAAGACAAAGAAAAGCTAAGAGGCGTCCTGCTGGCCCCCATTCAAAGATAGGCGCTTGGTTTAATTAAAAAATAAAAATATATGTGTGTGTGTGTGTGTGTGTGTGTCTGTATAGGATAAAAAAATCTTTGAATTCGGAAAACCAATCCAGAACCAAATATTTGTCCAAAATATAATGAAAATTGGCAATTTCATTCCCAAAATCAATAAAAACACATGTTGCTTACATCATAAATTTAGAGGGGAAACTGTTCAGTCAGAAGGAGGCAGCTCAACATCTTTAATTTTATAAAGGAAGTCACATTTCGTACCTTGAAGAACACAGACCAATCATTTCCCTGAGCCAATATTTTTATGTTCTGAAAAACAATGTTCCACAAGTAAACCATGGTTGCAACTGAATCTTTCACCACTTTCTCAGAGATCTCAAAACTGGAGAGAGACGTCCTTTGGATAGGTAAACCAAATCTGTCATTAAGCACACTATCATTAGTGCTTAGACAACAATTTCCTCTCCTAATGTGCTGTGAGTGTGAAGTTAGAAAGTGATAAATCCCTGGCTCAATTTTCAAAAGTTCATTTGAGGTAGTTTCGCTAAAATGAAGTGATTTATGTACCTAGACCATATCATCGTTCTTAAAGAGAGACTAGAACCAGCACACCAGAAATGTGGAAAAATGCTAATTGCAGCATGAGAAGGCAGCTGTTGTTGGCAAAAATGTGCAATAGAATGTACAGGGTTTTGCAAACATAAAATTTCTTAAATTGATATAGACATAATATCTCAGTCTTCATAAATAATTACTGACAGATTTGATGGCAGGATTCCATATCCATAGAGAATGACAGTATAAAGAAGCAAAAGTCTGGCAGCAGATGATGTAAAAGCCCTTCCAGAGAGGAAAAACCAGTGAAACAACATAACCAATGCAAGGAAATATGTAAAGGATGTTGTTTCGTCTCTCCACAACAAAATGTCAGCAACTGCAGCAACAAAATTCAACATTATTTTGACTGACAAACATCTTATGAAAGCTCTGATTCAGAGCATCATCAACAGATGGGAATGAACCTGCGTCATTAGTAGCTAATAGAAGAAATAAGACAGCTAGACATGGGACTTTTCTTATGTGAGAAAAAAGCCTTCAAGGAGTTAGGCCTGGGCAAGCACCGAGGGAATTGAGTTTAGTTAGTAACAGGTGAAAGGAAGTGAAGAACATAGTGTAGAGAGGAAGACAAAGAAAGGTAAGACATGCCTCAGGGTTGTTGGGAAAATCTGCACCTCTTAAAAGCATAGGAGTGGTTTGCTTGAGTGTTCTACTTTCATTTTGTAATCCCAGAATCGTAGCTTCTTCCTACTTAAGACTTACACTTTTTAAGTTCTGATGTTGTAATCCCGGTCAAATCCTGGTTTTTTTGTCTAGGGTTTGTGACTATAAAGTCTATTATTGTTCAGTGAAAAAAATTTAAGCTATTCAGCATCGCAAAATTCTTCTTAGAGAAAGACTTTAAGTAATGTCCTCGATGAAATAACACAATTTTATACCTTTTTAAAGGAAAATTGTTCTAATACACTTTCAAATTTCTACATTTGCAGTGATCCCTGAGGATAAGGATCATTTTTGGGGGAAGTATTCTGTTATGTGGTGGGAATATCAATTGCAAACACTATAACAAAAGAGAGTATTATATAAAAGGGTAAGGTTCAAACCTTTTCCACCACATAGTAGCTTTTCTGCTTTTGATTTGGGAATATTAATAGGGAACGCTATAACAAATGAGACTATCGTATAATAGGATAAGATTCCAACCTTTTCCGCCACCTAGTAGCTTTTCTGCTTTTGATTGTTCAACGGATCCATAGTCTCTTGAATGATACAAGTCTCTTTCCAAATGAGAGAATGCTTCTATGGTTGATGTGATGCCTTCCTGTATGGTTGATAAAAGCAAATAGAAGGCAAATATTATGATTAAGAATTTCCATAACATATATGAACACGGCAAAATTCCACCTGTTTTGTTGTTTTTTATTAGAACATCATGAAAAACATAAAGAGGAAAAAGACATGATTATAATATATATGTTGACTAAGGAGGAAAAGATTCATCTTCTGTTAAATTGTTAACCTCTTGGTTAACAATTTAACTAAAGATTTGGTTGTCGATGGAGTTCAATGGTGTCATGCGATCCATGTAACCGACCTCAGCTAGTGGGATAAGGTTTGTTGTCGTCATATATATATATATATATATCTTTCTCACCCTTTAATGTGTACTCAAATAGGGTGTGGAAATATTCCCTAAAATATGGCTATTGAAGTGGGAAAACCAACCCACTTTAAAACCTTATCGAATATCCAATGCTACTGAATGTGGGATATAAGTCTTTGTCAATTGGCTTCCCTTAAAGAGCCAACATCCCAAAGGCTACACTTTGTGACATTTTAGTTGGTGACACTTCACAAAAATCTCTTGCCAATTAGAATCCTCTACTGGTTAGAACTTTCATAGGTAGCCCTTCCGGGAATTGCTAACTACCAGGTCTGATAACAATTGATGAATATCCAAGTAGGATAGGAAACCCTTACCAAAAACTAGTTATTGATATGAAAGAAATGACCCACCGAGCATCCAATAATACCCAAGTTTCCATCACTCTAGTAGTTAGGAGCCTAAGAACCTGATGCTGTATTTAACACTATCAAAAAGCATCAATACACAAGTGAAGACCTAACAAAACCCAAGGATCCCCACAAATTCATTTAGTCTGGTCATTGAACAGGTGGGATGGTGTGAAAAGTATCCTCAAGCCCAGAACGCTTGCTACAAAATCTAAAAAACAAATGGCTATTAGTAAATGTTGATATGAGTTTCCCAGTCTTAGCTTTTAGTTTGAAAACATGAATAAACCGTTCTTCAATTTATGGCTCAAATAACTAGCTTAATAGAAAAGACAATGTAGTAATATTTAGATAAAGGACTCTTCGACCTTTTTTTTCAGGTCACAAATGTGACGAGTGCGGGAATTGATGAACATGAAACAAGAGGAAGTAACCTCTATTCTCTAAACTTCAATTCGTTGTCCATTATTATTGTAAGGCGATAGACAGAGAAATAACCTAAATTGTATGTCTATTCATGATCAGAGTGGGTGTTTATATAAGAAGGAAGAGCCTAGGCATTAATGGCTCATAACGATGATTACCCTAATTATAATCCATGATTACACTCCCTTACAAGTTGGAGCATAGATGTTAACTAAGCCCAACTTGTTACAAAGATAGTCAACTCGAGTTCCATTCAGGGTCTTAGTCAGAAGGCCACCTAATTGTTCATTAGACCGCACCTGCTTGTAGAGATAAAGTTCTCATTGATCTTATCTTGAACAAAGTAATAGTCAATTTCAATTTGTTTTGTACATTCATGAAATATAGAGTTGCAGGCTATATGTAGAGCACCTTTATTATTACACATTTACACCACAACTTTGTTGGCAATGACGAGGTGGAACCTACCTGCTTCATCAATTAATGGATCTGCACAATCTCACACACTGACTGTGCCATAGCTTTGTACTCATCTTCTTCATCAGACCGAGACACCACATCTTGCTTCTTACTCTTCCAAGAAACCAAATTTCCACCTATAAACACCCAATATCCTGTAGTGAACCTTCTGGTAGCTTTCGACCCACCATGATCTACATCACAAAAGTATTCAATTTCAATATGGCCATGATTATATAGTATACCATGGCCTAGGGACCCCTTCAGGTAGTATAAGGAAAGCTCCAAGACTTCCCATTGACCAACAATTGGCGCTATCATGAATTTGCTCAGCACATTGATTGGAAGAGTGATATTGGGGCAAGTCACAGTGAGATAATTCAATTTTCCAATTAGTCTACTGTATCTCTCAAAATGTTCAAATGGTTTGATCGACCTTACTCCTCACATCTTCAAGTAGCTCTTTAAACGGCATGGTGCTATCAATATCTAGAAACAAATTAGGAATCATAGGAAAACTAATTAGTGTAGCTCCAAGTTTCCTGTTTCCTTCAGCAGATCAAGAACGTATTTCTTATGTGTCAAGATGCCTTTCTTGCTCCACATAACCTCTATTACCAGAAAGTAAATCAGCGGCCCCAAATCCTTCATTTCGAAATGTGAATTGAGGAATTGAGGAAGGCTTTGAGTGGTGAGATTCCAGAGATATTACTGTCTATGATCACAATGTCATCAACATACACAACCAAGAGAATCATGCCTACATCTACCTATTGATAAAATAAAGAATGGTCACACTTGCTTTTACTCATACCAAATTTCTTAACAACAAAGCTAAACTTGTCAAACCAAGCACGCAAACTTTGCTTTAAGCCATATAGAGACTTCTGAAGACGGCATACCTACCCACGTTCCCCCTAAGCAACAAAACCAGGTGGTTGAAATTGTAAGTGTGTGCCATAGAGATGAATAGACAAATAGAAGATAGTTTCGCCAAAGGTCAGAAAGTCTCAGAGTAATCAATACCATAAGTTTGGGCATATCCCTTAGCGACAAGTCGAGCCTTTAGACGTTCCAAGGTGTCATTGACCTTTATTTTAACTGTGAACACTTACTTACGTCCAATAGCCTTCTTTCCTTTAGGTAAATCGACTAGAGTCTAGTTACCTTCCTGATCAAGGGTCATCATCTCTTCTTCCATCGCAACAAGCCAATCGGGGTGAGCTAAGGCATGGTAGAAAGTGTTTGAGATTGTGATGGAGAATGATGTAATGAAAGAGCACGAAGCAAGGGACAGGTGGTTATAAGAAACAAATGAAGAAATGGGATAGGTGCAAGTGCACTTACCTTTACGAAGGGCAATGGAAAAATCAAGGGAAGGATCAGGATCGGGCGTAGGGATTGGATCAAGAGCAGGTTCAGTAAAGGGTTCTAATATAGGCTCGGGTACGATATCCGGCTAAGGCATATCTGGCACAAGAATTGGCTCAGAAGTAGGGATCAGATCAAATGATGAAGTGGATATTGAAAGGCCATGAAGATAATCAGCCATACTATTATCTCTAGGACATCTCTGATAGACATGATTGACGGGTGGCTTAACAGGTACTTGGGTAGGTCGTGAGTGAACTCGATACACCAAGAGGTTGTCTAAATCGTCCTTCTCATTAGGAGAGGAGACAAAAAGAATGGAGTGGACTCATGAAATGTGACATCTCTAAACACAAGATACTGACGAAGGGTGGGAGAAAAACAATAGCCCTTTTGAACCCTAGAATACCCAAGAAAGACGTACTTGGGATCTAGTTTAGAAACAGTAAGATGAACATCATGAACGAAACAGATTGAACCAAAGATTTCGAGGTCAATAGAAAACAAGGATTTGAAAGGAAACATAGTGGTGTATGGAGTGTCATCGTTAAGGACTGAGGAAGGTATACGATTAATAAGAAAACAAGCAATATACATAGCATCAGCCTAAAAGGTGTAGGAACATTAGGGCTCAAGCTACTTCAAGTAAGTGTCGATTCTTGCATTCTACAACACCATTTTGAGCTGGTGTATCTACCTAAAAGAACTGATGAAGTATGTCCTACTGAAGCATATAGTTTTGGAATTGTTATAGTAGAGGGATTGACATAAGGCGCATAAGTAGAGAAAATATTATGGTTACCTGTCATATGATCAACAGCACCAGAATCGATGACCTACTTCAAGGAAGAAGTAGCAAGGCAAGAATCACTCATTACTGTAGCAAGAGCACTTGATGTAAAGGCAGCAGACTTAGGTGGTTCACGATGCCAAGACAGGCCCGTCAACATTATCATCGGCCATGTTAGCAAAAGCACTTCGTTGCTGCTTGTTCTGCAACTTGCAACAGTGATGTTTCGTATGTCTGGGTTCCTTGCAGTAAAAGCATTCAATCACTCCTGAGTAACTCCCCTTTGTCATGAGAAACCCAGTTCCGGTTATTAGCAAAGCCACGACTAGCCAACACACTGGCATTGGGGTTGGAAGACGGTTGAGAAATGCTCTTAGTGTACAGCACACAAGAATACACATCCCAAAGTGTAGTAATCTCAGAACTAGACAAAATTTGAGAGCAAACCGTCTAATATTCTGGTGGAAGGCCAATAAAGAAGCTCAGAATTGCTTGTTTCTCCAAATTTTCCACTTGTGCCTGAAGATCAATGATAGATGGCGTTAATAGTTTCATTTTTTCATACAAGCGCTTGAAATCCATAAAGTCAGTCTTCAAAGGACATTCTTGTTTTTGAACATGATAAAAGCCTTTATTGACTTCGTAAATACTAGTGATATTGCCTTTACCAGATTTTCCTGTTTCATTGACTTTGTAAATACGAGTGAATTGCTTGTTTCTCTGGATTTTCCACCTACGCCTGAAGATCACTGATAGGTGGCGTTAACAGTTTCATTTCTTCATAAATGCGCTTGAAATCCACAAAGTAAGTCTTCAAAGGATGTTCTTGTTTTTTAACATGAAAAAAGCCTTTATTGACTTCGTAAATATGAGTGATATTGCCTTTATCAGAGTACAGGAACTCTAAATAGTCCATGATCTCTTTCACCGTATTACAGTGATTGATGGAGGGAAGAACGTCGCTCTCAATAGAATTCTTAATCTACAAGGATAATTGGACATCTGCCCATGCCAAAGATTTTCCTGAATCAGCCGTAGGAGGAGCCTTAGTTAAAGTCCTCCTTTTCAATACTCAACAAGTACATCCGAATAGTTTTACTCCAATCCAGATAGTTTGTCCAATTTAACTTAAGATCAGTGATTTCATTCGCAACAGGAACAGCCCCAGCAGTGGTACTAGTCTTAGAATCAACCATTGAAATAAACCAAACAACGTGAAGCCTTTAAAAACGCACAAGAAGCAGCAACACCAAAAGCATCTCAAAAGGACAAAACAACAACAGACAGTGAACAAAAAGTAACCAAAGAATAACAATAGCAAAAACCAGACCGCACAGGAGACTGAACAACAACAAATAAACTTCACTAGGGGTCAGCAAATGTCAAATAAACCTCCAGCAAGTCAAACACGCAGACCAGATTGTGCAAGAAATGAGACTGAGTTTCTCAGACAAAAAAACCACAAACCAAGCAGAGAAACAAGGAATCTAGATCATGGCGCTACAAGAAGGGGTCTAGGAAAGAGAATCATCGCCAAAAAAGGGAAAACCGAGCGAAAATTCGCTGGAAATTGAACCCACGCGCCGGCTCGTGGAAGATCTATAGTGGAGGTTACATAATTGAGTACCGAAAAGTGAAAGACATGAGAAGAAGATTTTAACCTCAAGTGAGACTACTGGCAAATATCCAATATCTTCCTTAGCAGCTGTGCAATTGAACGTTCTAGTATGTGAAGCTAAATGGAAAAAGTGAACTAATAAAGGATAGCTGAAATATCTGGACCCCATATTATCATGTGCCCACTTTACAAGCATGAGAACGTACTGCACCATCTTGACAGGAAGTTTTATGAATGGCCTGGAATTAAACAAGATTTCTTGGTCTTAGTTATCACCATAAAAGGTTGTAAACCAGCATTAGAAATTAAAAAATAACTATATATGACTTGTCATTGCCTTCAGCAGTGAGTGAAGCAGCAAACCAAAGGCACAAATATATTGATAAAGGAAGTCACTTGGGAAATAAAAAGTCAACAAAATGAAGTACCACACACAAAAAATAGTTCTAGACCCTGAGCTATATTACACAATCATGTCTATTATCTTTCAGAGGTGTAAACTCTCTCTGTATATGTTATTATTCATATGAGGGAAAAGCTACAATATATATAGGTTCACAAAGGAGCACACACGGTGAGAAGAAAAGGGAAGGAATGAGAAATACAATCAATGACAATAAAACACCTAATGATCTATTTCCTAAAATAGAATCACAGAATCAGGAAATGAATCAAATCCTATAATCAAGGCAATGATCAAGGGATCCTAATAATGTAGAAGGATTTCCTAATTCTAATACTCCCCCTCAAGCTGGAGAGTATATGTCGATCAATCCCAGCTTGCCACGAAATCCTTCAAACTTCGTTCGACCGAGTGGTTTAGTTAGGACATCTGCAATTTGGTCTGCAGAACTTATGTGAGATAGTGTCATAATGCTCGCTTCAATCTTCTCTTTAATAAAGTGTATGTCTATCTCAACATGTTTAGTTCTATCATGATATACTGGATTCTTGACCATTTCAATGCTGGCCTTGTTATCACACCAGAGTTGCATTGGTCCCTCATGTTGAATTCCCAACTCGCGTCGTGTCGATAATCCAGATTCCTTCACATACTCCTTTGTTGACAGCTCTTAGTTACGCTTCAAGACTTGCTTGGTGACACCACCGTTTGTTTCTTGCTTCTCCAGTAACTAGGTTTCCCACACGTATGTACAGTACCCGAGATTGACCTCCCGGTCTCTCTATCTCTTGCATGATCTGCATCGGTGTAGATTTCTGTTTCTGGTAGTACCTTTCTTAAAGAATATTCCCCATCCAGGATTAAGCTTCAGGTAGCTCAAAATTCTGTGGACAGCCTCCATGTGTTCTTCTTGGGGCTGATGCATAAACTGACTTACTATTCCAACCGCATAGCCGATGTCGGGACGTGTGTGGGTTAAGTATATCAATTTTCCCACAAGTCTTCTCGTATCTCTCGCATTGGCCGGAATACCTTGTGGTTTGATCTCTAAGTGGCATCCTCTTCCATTGGTGTTCCTTCGGTTGAGTGCCCAACATTCTGTCTCATGTAACAAGTCTAATGTATACTTGCGTTGAGAGACATTGATGCCCTTCTTGGTTCTTGCTACTTCAATGCCTAAAAAATACCTCATTTGTCCAAGGTCTTTTACCTGGAATTCGGTTGACAAGTCCCGTTTTAGTTGAGCCATGGATTCTTCATCATCCCCTGTAATGATTATGTCATCAACATAGACGATCAATATGGTGACTTTGCCGTTAACACGTTTGGTAAACAATGTGTCATCAGCTTGTCCCTGAGTATATCCAAGCCCTTTTACTGCTTCGATGAATCTATCGAACCATGCCCTAGGAGATTGTTTCAGGCCGTACAATGACTTCCTTAGCTTACACACAGAGTTATTAGGAGCTAAAACTCCATCTAGAATCTCCATGTATACTTCTTCCTCTAGGTTGCCATTCAGGAATGCATTTTTCACGTCCAGTTGGTATAGAGACCAATCCAAGTTCGCGGCAAGTGATAACAGTACTTGAATGGTATTGAACTTGACCACTGGAGCAAATGTCTCCTGGTAGTCGATCCCGTACGTCTGGGTATATCCCTTTGCAACAAGTCTCGCCTTGTATTTGTTGATACTGCCATCGGGATTGAATTTCGGAGTGAAGATCCACCTACATCCCACTGGTTTCTTTCCTTTAGGAAGAGTCGTGATCTCCCATGTTCTATTTTCCTTGAGTGCCCTCAATTCCTCTTCTGCAGCTTGCTTCCAATTTGGATCAATCATGGCTTGTTGAAATGTATTTGGAACGGTTATCTCGTACACCGTTAACAACAAAACTTTGCATTCTTGCGCATGATTACCATATGAAACAAATCGTTGAATAGGATGTTGAGTACACGATCTTACCCTTTTCTCAAGGCAATAGGCCAACCCGATTCTTCAGATTTAATCCGGATTGGATTCATGGTCGTTCCTTTGAATGGGAGAGATAGTTCTACCAAGAAACAGTTCGAGTCTCTATCTCTTGTCGTGCTCCCGCATCCATCCCCGAATTGATCTCAACATGTGTTTCCGGTTCATTGGATTCGGGTTGGGATGGAATGTATGTGTTAGGCTGGTTTGTGGGAGCAAGTGAGTCAAGAGAGGCTATGAGGTTAGGTGGTTCAAATGATGTATCAGGTGACTTTGAGGTGTTGGAATTAGATCGATCCAAGATTAGCCATTCAATATCAGAATACTCCCCCTGAATGGGTAATTTAGGATAATAAGCTTCTTCTTCCGAGAAAACTGTGTCCCGGGAGACAATGAGTTTCTTGGAAGAGGGACAGTAGCATTTGTACCCTTTTTGAGTGGAGGAGTAGCCAAGGAAGATACACTTGTCGAGCGAGCACCAAATTTGTTACCCTCCTTTTTGTGAACAAAGACAACACACCCAAACACCTTGGAAGGTAAGGAATTGATGAGGGGCAATTTGGAAATAATTTCGGGAGGTTTTGAATTGGGGTATCGTATTTGAGAACTTTAGAAGGCATGCGGTTAATGAGATAAGCCGCGGTGAGGATGGCATCACCCCAAAATATGGTGGGAACATTCCGTTCCATTAGCAAGGCACGGGTTACTTCCAACAGTGACGGTTTTTCCGTTCGGCTACCCCATTTTGTTGGGGGGTGTAAGGACAAGATGTTTGGTGATGAATTCCTTGACGATCAAGAAACTCTTTAAAGGTTGTGCTCATGTATTCCTTGGCATTATCACTTCGAAGCACCTTAATGGACGTGTTGAATTGGGTTTGTACAAAGGTATAGAAGTTTTGAAAGACTTTGGCGACATCGGATTTGTCTTTCATTAAATAAACCCATGTGGTGCGAGTGTGATCATCGATAAAGGTAACAAACCACCTGGTATGAGTGAGAGTAGCTATTCGGGCAGGGCCCCAGATATCACTGTGTATCAATGTGAATGGGGAGGTGGGAGTATAGGGTTGTTTGGGATAGGAGGATCGTGTCTGTTTAGCAAATTGGCAAGTTTCACAATGAAAAGGAACAGAATTTTTATTGAATAAATTTGGAAACACATGTTTCATATAATCAAAACTAGGGTGGCCTGATCGACAATGCCACAACAATATATCATTATTCTGTGAGTTTGAGCTAACCAGCGCCGCCTTGCCTTCCACGTTTCTTTATTCTTTGAGGTTGACCCTTCAAGGTAGAACAATCCATCCCATTCTCTAGAAGTCCCAATCGTCCTCCTCGTTCTTAAATCCCGAAACACACATAAACCATCATCAAAGATCACTCGACATATTTGACCTCTAGTCAACTTGCTTACAGAGATCAGATTACGTAAGTTCCTAGTACAAACAAAACGTTATGTATTGCCAAGTGGTCGATAATGCAACAGTCCCAATACCCTCAACTCGTGTGAATACACCATTAGCAACTTTTACTTTGAGGTGTTCATGACGAGTTTAAGGTTACGGAATAGAGTTTTGTTACCGATCATGTGATCTGTAGCTCCTGAGTCAACAATCCAGGTATCATCATTGGTCATCACAGCGTTTAGGGCAATAATAGAATTACTTGATTGTACAAGATTCACGCTGGGAACAGAGTTAGACTTATTCTGTTGTTCGAGCATTCTACGAAACATCTGTAGTTCCTCTTGACTCAGGTGATTGTCACTCTCCACCTTTGGTCCAGCTGTGGTCAACTTTCCTCAAATTGCACAAAGTTGACCACGTCAAAGAGTTGTGGGAGTGGCTTCATCCCCATGATTCTGCCCCGTACCTCCTCGAAGACATCATTTAGGCCTAAGAGGAAGTCGTGTATCCTTCCTTCTTCCACAATTTGTTTGTACAGTTGTGCATCTTTGAGACTGTCCCAAGGGTGGACCTCAAACAAGTCTTGTTGTTGCCACAATTTCAGCAACGCATTATAATATTCAATTACTGACTGATTACCTTGTCGTAGATCCCGGAGTTGTCTCTTTAGGTGAATCAAGGCAGCAGTGTTTTCAAGGGAGGAGTAGGTCCTCCTAGCGGCATCCCATATTTCCTTTGCCGTGTGTGCAAGTAGATAACCCTCACCGATCTCCAAGGTCATTGAATTACACAACCATGTCATGACTTGGTTGTTTTCAAGAAACCAGTGTCAAAATTAGGGTCATCGGGGGCTGGTTGAGGGCTTCCCCGAGAATGTATTTCTCCTTTCTCTTACCTCGAATATACCTCAGACACTTTGTGACCACTGGAGATAGTTTCTACCATTAAACTTATGGCTAATAGCCATAATGTGATGGTCTGTAAATTCTGAAGCCATCTCTGAGGTTCTGTTTGGTACTGGGTTGATGGTCATAGAGGAAGAAGAAGAAGAATTGTGAGTTTGAGAATCGGTACCGGTCATAAAACCCATGGGATATGTTCCGGGAAATGTTCCGAACGTAGGAGGACTCTGAGAGGAATCCATGTTTCTGGAAGAAAGAAATAGTCGCCGGAATCTGGAATTTTCGCCGGAGAGGTCGCCGGAAAATTCAGAAAAGTCACCGGAGGATGTACTAACCACTGGGTCTCACCGGAAATCAGAGGAGGAGGTCGAAACAAGAAGTCGCCGTCGAAAACACTCCGTCACGCGCCGTCACAGCGCCGGTGTTCGTCAGGCGCGTGTAACCCACGCGCCGTCGTGGAGTCGCCGGATCGTCGCCGGATTTCTGGGTTTCGCCGATCGGAGCCCTCGGGTACTTCTGGGCTAGGCGGTGTAGTCTAACTCGCCGCCTACAGTGAACCCTAAACTCGCCGGAGAACTTTCCCTTCACTGTTTCTCTCTCCCTCACATCACTCACTGTTTCTCTCGCTTGCTGAGGCCTCGGACAGGTGTCCTGGGCTCTGATACCATATTATCTTTCAGAGGTGTAAACTCTCTCTGTATATGTTATTATTCATATGAGGGAAAAGCTACAATATATATAGGCTCACAAAGGAGCACACACGGTGAGAAGAAAAGGGAAGGAATGAGAAATACAATCAATGACAATAAAACACCTAATGATCTATTTCCTAAAATAGAATCACAGAATCAGGAAATGAATCAAATCCTATAATCAAGGCAAGGATCAAGGGATCCTAATAATGTAGAAGGATTTCCTAATTCTAACAATGTCAAGTAAATGTAACTGCACATTAGCAACATTGGGAACAATATTATATCACTCATATATCAAAACATACTGCTTACAATACCTTTGATATCCAAGACCTTCCAATATAAGAGAGATAAATTTCCAGAACTTCATAGGCTCATAGTTTGTAATAAAAAACGCCTGCACTACCACAAGAAGATACTTGCTTATGTATATATGTTAAATCGGAGCTGGATCCCAGGGATATTCTATATATATACCTTTCCAGCTACAGAAACTGCTTGAATACTTAGGGCTTCTTCAGCACACATATGGGCATGAGCAACATTCTCAGAATAGGTGAAGTCAGAAAGATTATCACCACTTCCTATAATGAACTGAAATGAGAAATTGTTAATGTAAAGGGTACACTTAATAGTTGACGACAGCATCAAAGATATTTAATACCTGAACTAACAGGAAAACAAACAAAGCTTCATAATGAAACATAACAGAATAGTATCATACCCAATATTAAAGACAATACTTTATTTTCAAGGGTTTAGAAAAGATAATTGAAGGCAATTTCAGCCAAGTTATAAAAAATGGGAAAACGGTTTTAATTAAACTTCAATTTGGCATTTTTTTTTCATACCTCCTCCCCACCCTAACATCCTCCGAGGATCCAATGTTCAAATAACACAAACAAATGATGAAAAAGGACGCCCACCTTTGCCCAACCAGATCTCCCTAACTTTAGAATGAACGGAACAAGCTCAGAGTCACCAGGTCCAAAAACATTACTGGAACGGAGTGCACATGTTGAAAGGCCATCAATGTCATTGACCCCCAAGATCATTGCTTCAGCTTGAGCCTTAAGGTCACTTAACTTGTTCTCAATCTGCAATACACCACCCTATTAAAAATGTTTACTACCTGTACATAGAAAGGATATAGCTAAAAATAAGGAAGAAGCTCTCTCAGAACAGCATACTCTCCAAGGACGTGATAAAGATTCATCTCCATCATGGATATCACGCAATCCGTCAAAAACTACATCTGCAGAACTGTTGTATATTAGCCGTTTGACTCTACATTCTCGACAAGCATTGATGACATTTTTTGTACCTGATTCAAACATCAAGATATATTGGTAAACACCAATCCCATCAAAGCCACTAGAGCTAATAAAATATTGAATGGCTAAACTTTTATATGATAATGGAAGACTACCTTGAACTGTAAACATATAGCAACTATAAAAGTCATTTGCCTTCATGTCAGCAGCATGATCCATATAAAAGACCACAGAAGAACCTTCTATAACTGCAGAACATTTATTTTTACGCTGCTGTTAAACATAACAAGTGTAGAAGGTGTAAAAAAAAATATTCTTAAAAATGTGACAGTATAGGAAAAGGAGAATGAGATTTGGTACACAGAAAGATCTGACAGGAAAAAGACGAAGTTCCTACAGCATGTAGAAGGAAAAACTAAGGGCTACTTGTCAGTCCTCTGATAATTGTTCACCTTACAGATATGTACTATTTAAATATGCTAAATTTGAGGAATCCTTTTGAGCACTCCTTTCACCCATGCACAAGCTCCATGCACGGACATTCATATTGTACAAGTTAATATTTAAATATTTAAAAATTTGGCTAGTTGACTATACTCTGCTTCTCGTAGCGAGCCAAATGCAAAAAATAATAATAAAAAAATCCTACCAACATCTCCGTGGTATTTAAAAAACCAGGAGAGTTAAATAAATAAATAAATCACATTCAACGCCCAAGAAAAAAAATAATATTCTCATTATTTTCCCCAACCTTCCTCACGGGAAACATTAGAAATTACACCCCTCCTCGTGTTCAAAAAAGTAAAATTCATGTCAGACGAATTTAATTATCATAACAAGCAATACCATGCAACAAATTCAAACGTTGCTTTTGGAGTAGAGGAAAGGGGAGCGGGAGAGTCCATGAATTCTACATTACATTTTCGATAGGAGATGAATATGTTGAATTTGAAATGAATATTTATAACTTGAAACAGTAACTAGATTAGATTACTGATACCAGGGCTAGCAAGAGGAGTTCCCATCTCAAACCAGCAGTAAAGTAGCTGCAGCTCTACCACATCTTCTAAGTATCATAACAGAAACGAGACTGGAAATAATAGAATCTGATTTTTCACCTTGGGTAATCTGACGTTTATCGAGAAGGTGGACAGAAAAGTAAGAGACGCGACCAGAAGAGAGAGCCCGGGCAAGAAGGGAGTGGTGGGAGTGATCCAGGTGGATGGACGGAGGGGAATCGGCAATACGGATGATCCAATTGCCCTTCTTCAATAGCCTCAAGACAAGCGATCTTCCGACAAATCGTGAACCGCCTAGAACCACGCAAATCTTACGGTTCAACTCCGTGAAGCGATCGTCGTCCGCCATTTCTGCTGCGACAAAGAAATCTAGAAAGTAAGAGCCGGAAAGAGTCTTGGCGCGGTAGCTCTATCTGGATCTCGTATTTGTCTTGAAGTGAAAATTGGAAAGAAAAAAAAAAGGATAAAAATCCGTTCATGCTTGTTCCAGCTCCAGCAGTGGGACCACTTTCGCAAGCTGCCAGCCTGCGAGGGCGACTAATCACTTGTCTTTGCACTGCACCCTGCATTCTGAGATAGCTGTGAGAGAAGTGACTTATGTTTCTGATGGACTTTTCTTAATGGACTTATTTTCTGATGGACTTTTTCTAATGTGATTTGTGTTTGGGATAGCAGTGGTAGAAGTGACTTATGTTTCTAATGGGCACGTGTTTGGCATAGCTTTTAAAAAGATGGATGAGATGAAAAATGACTGAAAAGGGCATGAATCAAATTCACACAAACACACACATATATGTTGTATAAAATGTCATAATTTGGGATAAAATATTAAAAATAAATATAAATTTACTAAATAAAATAGTAAAATTACCATTAAAAAAATTACAACATAATGAAGTGCTTAAATAAACCTAGTCCCTACAAGTTGGTCTCTAATTTGATCACGAAGACGATTCATTTGTGGTGAAGATAATGATGAGGATGCTTCACCTGATGTGCGTTCCATCAATTGCTCCTATGCAATTCTCGAAAAATGGGTGATATCGTAAATCGGCAGCTGTTTTCCTGTGACACTGACGAAACTCCGGATCAAGTGGTTTGATATTTTCTGTTGAAAGATGGTACCCACATTGCAAAATCTCCTGCACCCACATTGCCCCTGTTTGCGTACTAGTTCTACGTGGTTGTTTGCAAAAAGATGGCGCGATATACTGAGCCACCAAGTTACCAATATGTGCATATTTTGTCACTTGTTCATTTATAATAGCAAGTTGTAGAGACCTTCTTTGTTCATGAGATAATCCTTCTTCCTCCGAACTGTTTGAAATATCCTCGTCACTCGAACTTGCCATGGATATATAATGAAACCTGTGTGATAAATGTTGCAATACTTAACCAAATCAATATCAATAATAAGTGTCATTAGATAATATATCTAACTTCTCCCAAGTCGTCCATTGGCTCTTCAAACTATCTAACTTATTTTTCAGTTGTTTCTTGGTATATCATTTTTCTGTTTTTTCATTAAATTTGGGCACAATGTACTTCCACCTGTCCCTCGTAAATGATGAACCAAGTCGTTCTTTTTTATATATTTGTTCAATGCATAGGTCAATGAAAGTCTTAGTAGAATCAACATCCCATTCTGCTGCTATGGTAGTCATATTTCTATGTCACTAATACAAACACAAGAACAACATAAATACACTTTCCATACGCTTACAATGTTTTATTAGGCACATGAAAATCCTTCACTCATTCATAAACAATTGTCTCTCCGCATGTTTAAGTTTCACATTCTCAAGACATTTAAGTTTAACATTCTCAAATTCTACATGATCGAGTTGCATGCATTGTAACTCGTTCAAAAATAAATGGGAAGGAAAAGAAATTTATGTAAGCAAGGAATTCTAGGCATTGTCCTCAATTAATGTAACTCGTTCAAAAATAATTGCTTAGTCATTACAGATTAAGTAAGGAATTCAAGAAGAAATTAAGATTCCTTCAAGCTCTCATTTTATTAGTGAATTTTAGAAATCAAATTCTAGGCATTGTCCTCAATTAATTCAGAAACCGCAGCTATAAAGGAATAATGGAAGATCAGATCTCAAAGAGTTCAATTCTCATTCTCAACACATGATCAATATAAGCATTAAGTTTCCTGGTCGAAATATGAGCAACCAATTCAAAAGTCACAAACTAAAAATGAAAGTTATAGTTCTTCCACGTAAAAGATCTTCAATTTTATGTCCTAGAATAACATAACCTGTCCAAATTATCCAATGCTCTCATCTCAACGCATACAATAAGTTAAGGCAGTAAACTAGCACAACCAACCAACTCCTACAACTAATTTATCAGTTACCTATATCTATTGGAATTCTAATTTTTAATCATTGTAAGAAGAGTAGATTCATCAAATCCATAGGCACCACTATAACTTTAATATGACAGGGCTTATCAATGTTGTCACCACCGACAGTTGGCCAAAATAAAACAAAATAACTGTCAACCTCCATATGCGTAGCATCACACAACCAAAACTCACTAAATATCTCAAGAAAACCCAGATTGGAAAACCCAAAAGCTCTGAATAATAGACCAAATATTACAAACAGAGCAGTGAACAAGGATTCGAGCAGTGAAAAAAAGAAAAACAAATAAAACCAGAACAAAATCAGAGCAGAACGTTATTGTAACACCCCAATTTCTGGCAATTATGATAACGTAAAAGTGCAATGGTTTTTATAAATAAACACTGAATTCCAAAGAAAATATCATTGGGAAGTGTTACCGCCGCACTTGTACCGGGACAAGTGCAAGGCTACTTATTAACATAAATCCAACTGAAATAAAAATGTGCTTTATTCATAACAAATAAAGTAAAATAAAATAAAATAAACTGAAGGTGCTTCCTCACTTCTCACAGCTAGCCCCAACCTCGATCACCCGCTTCACTGAAAATCTGCTCCCCCGAAGGATCGTCGCAACCCATAACACACAAAAGTCAGCAAACGCTGGTAATCCTAATAAATAAAATTTACCTAACACAAATGTATTAATAAAATCAAGCATCAACAATAATACAGTAATTGCAGCAATTATCATTCGTTAACATTTTAAATTAGTTTAGACCCGGGAAACCCTGCCAGTCGTTCTAGTGGGAAGAGAACCATGGTAGACCCGGAGCACCCGGAATCGGCCGACCACTCCTCGTGACCCGAACACCCGATAGCCGCCGCCTACCCCGTGACCGGAGCACCAGAATCGGCCACTCACTCCTCGTGACCCGAACACCCGATAACCGCCGCCGACGCTAATAATCAAATTGGCCATAAACATTTCGTCCTAATGTGCACACCTCTTCCTAAAGTTGCTACTAGTGTCCCTGGAAACCCCGCGACACCACTTTAGGAAGAACGGATATAATCGGTTCACATCAAATACATATCGGAGGCATAAAGCCTAAAGGTCAGTGTTCATCACTTTGGGAGGTACCGTCCCAAAGCTATCCTCCCACTGTTAAATTATTTTAAACACACACATTAAAATCCCAAATTATTTCTATTATTTAATTACCTTTTATATACTTTCCTATTATTTAGTTAAATATGATATATAAATATATTTTGATATAAAATCTATCCATATCCTATTTTATTTTGCAAGAGATATTACAAAAAAAGGAAATAAGAAAAAGGAATAAAATAATATAACTTTGCAATATAGTATATTGTATTATTTATAATAACTGCAATTAATGAAATTAAGGAAAAGAAGTCTACGAATCAATTGTATTGCACAGGGAATTCTTATTTGGGATTAGGATTACATGAATCTAAGACTTATGGGGATTAGGATTACATGAATCTAAGACTTATGGGGATTAGGGTTACATATGAATTAACCTAAACTATATGGGAATTAGGATTACCTCGGTCTCCGTCTTTGCTAGCCTTCTAGAAAAGCGATTCGGTGAGAGTGCGGGAGGAGGATGCCGTAGCAGAAAAAAGAGGCGAGAGAAAAGAGTCGAGCGTTTTCTAGGTTTAGGCGCTAAACCTAAGTTTATAATTAACATCTAGGGTTTTAGCGATTGGGCTGGGCTATTTAATTATTGAAAATTAATAAATTAATACTAAAAATATTATTAATTTTTAGATATTTTATATATTATTATTATCTTATTATTTTAATCTATTATTATTATTATTATTATTTCTATTATTAATCAGGGGTATTACAGATCTAAATGCAGAAAGGAAGAAGACAAAAGCAGAAATGGAAACAAACAGTAAAAGCCATCTACCTCGTGCCTCTCTGGTTTAAAGCCATGCTTTAAAACCGCAAGCCACGGGTTCGAGATCTGGCATTCAAAAAAAAAAGAAAGGAAGAAAAGCAAAGCAGAGCAATTACGGTATCGGCGAGATCGACGGCGACGCAATGAATCTCTTCCTCACGGTCCGACAGAGATCCGGCGAGATCCACGGCTTAAGGAGACGAGGAGATGAATAGTTCAACCGAAGAGGAGAAGAGGAGATGAAGTACAGTTTAACCGAAGAGGAAACGAGGTAGGTCGATTTAATGCTTGAGGGTAGCTCGCCATTAATTGCATTAATTGGAACAGGTAGATCGCATTCAAGTTGGAGTTGAGCTTCGAATTCAATTTGGAGAGGGTGAGCAGTCGAACTAGAAAAAAGGAAAAAGAAGAGAGGAGAGAAGAGGAGGGTAGGACGATCAAGAGAGGGGAGAGAACACTGGGGCCCACTTATTTGTTTGATGGGGAAGAAGTTAATGGGGTAATAAGCTCCATTAAGCAGCTTCCAAAAAACTACCCCATTACACTTATAAGTCCATTAGATTTTTAGAACATCCAAACACTCAAAAAAATTTGATGGACTTATTACCCCATTTAATGGACTTATAAGTCCATATGTGGGTTTGCCAAACAGGCAAGAAATGATTGAGATTTGGTAAGCAATTCACATCTCATGGGAAATACTTGATTTAAGATTTTACAATTTCAATTTTTTTTGTAGTTCTTCCTAAAATTTATTATTTTAATTTTTTTAAATGAATATTTTATTTTATATTTATTTTTGTAAATTCATAACAAGTTCAGGCCGCCTGATAGGCCTAATAGGCTTTTTAGTGAGTCTAGACCTAGCCTTTTAAAATAAACATACCTTTTAAAAGGTTCGAGACTGTTCCTGTTATTAAACAGACTAAGTCATAGGCCCTTGACAGACCACCTAACTTGTTTCCACTCCTGATTATTAGATTTTATATTAGTTTATAAGTTAGATAAGTTAATTTAGAGAAAAATACTAAATATAAATATTATAAAGTAATTTATTTATTTAATTCCTTATTCTCTTTTTAAAAAAAAAAAACTTAACTGAGTCTTATATTAAAAACTAGATGTAGTATCTTAATAATTTTTTTTACATGTGGACTATAATATAAATGGAAAAAAAAAAACATTGAACAAGTCACAACTCACAAGTTAGGTACAATGAAGTGAAATTTCTATAAAATTATTAGCATATACACTTGTCAAGTTTTACATATGAAATTATATGGTGTGGGATACCATAGGCCCATAGCATATTCAAAAATAATCAAGTGTGAAAAACCAGTACATTTCTCAGTGATAAACAACAAAATAGTTTTCCCCATAAATATATTTGAATAGTGACAGTTCTCAACATTTGTTGATGATTTAGTTTGACATTTTATCTATTTTCCTTTAGTTTTTTTTTAGCAGTGGAATGGTTGATACTATATGTAATACCCCATAATAATAATAATAATAAAATTGAGAACTTTAATAATATTGTTATTGTTATATAACCTATTAATGAGTTGGCAATGGAAAAAGAGTTCAGCCCATAGCTAAACCCTAATTTTAAATTATAAATAGAGACCTAACCTAACCCTAACTAACCCTTAATACTCCTCTTCTCCTCTACTACTTTCTCTATTCTTACTCTGCATCAAATTATTCTTCAGGAAGATTAGCAAAAACGGAGACAAGGTAATCCTAAAACCACTAATGTATTTTAATGAGTAGATCGTGGGAACTTCCCATGAAAATCTGAATGATACATAATCAACGATTTTGGGGTTTGTAATCTCTTATTTTTTTAGCTTTTGAATTAGCTATAGCAATTATGATAATGTCAAAACTGCTTCTCGCTCCTCGTATTGGCGGTTCTATTTCCTGCAATGATCACGTCTTTCATATTTATGTCAAGCCTTGGTCTTCTTGGTTTATTCGAAGATGAGCGTTGTCGGCGTCTTGCTAAGGTTTACATCATTAAGCAGTTTGATTGAGAGTTTCGTGAATAACCATAGGCCTGACTTAGCATGGGGGGTCCTGGGGATGATAATCAAGCGTGGTTTTAAAATTCATGTGTCTAATGTAAACCAAATATTGAAGGGCTTTTGTATAAGTAATGATATTGGGAAGACGCTGTGCTTATTTAATGAATTGAGAAAGAATGGTTTCCTACCGAATAGTTGTAGCTACAACACACTTATTAGTGGACACTGTGAGGCAAAAAATTTGAAAGAAGTAGTGAATTTGTTCATGGTAATGAAGCAGTAGGATTGCCCCCCTGAAGTTCTTATAAGTACCAATTATTTTAATCACATGATTAGAAGTCTGAAAACATTAAATAATATTTATTATCATGAGTACCGTAAGAGTTATGGGTTCTCATGATAACCTTGTAAGAAGTAAAGCCAAAAAGGGATAATGAGTAAAGCTAGGGTTTAAATGATGGTCCTAGGAATTTCTCATAGCAATCTTATAGGAACCCATGAGTATTTACTTTATAGTTTAATTTGGGAAATCTCGTGATAAAATAGAGATAAAATTTCAATATTACATTTGGGAAAACTCATGAGCGCTCGTAAAGAGTTATAGCTCTTAGGTTTATGAAATTAAGATCCATGCTCTCCTATAGGAGTTATGGATTCTTATTATTATATATATTTGATTACACATACTGGAAATAGTTTGGGAATTTTATTATGCGTGTATTTGAAATAATTTAACAATGGGATGATAGCTTTGGAATGATACCTCCTAAAGTGATGAACACAACCCTTAGGCTTTATGCCTTCGATATGTTATATGATGTGAACATATATTATCCGTTCTTCCCAAAGTGGTGTCTGGCAGGGTTTCCTAGGGCACTAGTAGCAACTTTGGAAAGAGGAGTGCACACTAGGAAGAGATGTCTTATGGCCATTTGATTATTTGTGATTGGCAGGGTTTCCCGGGTTACAGGGTAGACGTGCAGGGTTTCCCGGGTCTACCATGGTTTTCTTCCCACTAATTAAACTTAATAAAGAATAACGAAATTGACATTTTTCTTTTGGTAACATATGAATGATATTTTTGTGTAAATATTTTATTTCACTATATTATCTTTGTTTTAATTAAGATTACCAGCTTTGCTGATCATTTTTGTGTTTATGTGGCTGCGATGATCCTTCAGGGGAGCAGATTTTCAGTGAAACGGGTTTTAAAGGTTGGGGCTAGCAGTGAGAAGTGAGGAAGAACATTCAGTTAATTCTAATTAGTTTTTTTATTCTTTTTATGCTCTGAATAAAACATATTTATTTAAGTTTTAGATTTATGTTAATGTAATAAGTTAGCATTGCACTTGTCCCAGTACAAGTGCGGCGGTAACACTTCCCAAATTTGGTTATTTTGAATTTCAATAATTATTCATAAAAATTATTGCAATTTTATGTTATTACAATTGTTCGAAATTTGGGGTTGTTACACTATAACATGTTTTTGTCATCTATAGAAAAAAAGAAAAAGAAAAGAAAAGAAAAGAAATAATGGTGGGTTGAGGGTTGGGGTTTTGGCGGCTCGTCAAAGGGTGAGCTGCATAGGCCGGTGCCATGTAACCCACGGGCTGAGGCAGGTCAGCCCACAGCTCACAAGTGGACCTGTATTACCAGCTCTACCGCCAACATCGTGGCCATCATGCTCCTTAGCTCCTCAATCAACCTTTCTCTTACTCGTCATTCCCCTCTCACTCATGTAGCGAACAACGTACAAAAATATGCAAAGAACCAACGTCCAGTCTTCAATCTTCCTCTTGCTTGTCATTCCCTTCTACATGAATTTAGGTGTTTTCAAATGTGTAGGCATAATGTTTTAGGGTTATGTTATGTTTCATATTTTTTATTCCTTTCTTCATTTGTCAATTTCATAATTGCTATAGCTTTTTTTTTTTTTTTGGTAAAAGAGAAGCATGAAGCCTTATATTATAGGTGTAATATCTTAATTTTTATATTAGGATTTAATTATAAATAAGAAAAATTAATTAATCACGATACATGAATTTATTATGTAATTTTCAAAATAAAGGTTTTCATATAAAATGTCATTTATGATAGTAAAAGAAATTAGTAGAATAAGAATGTAAAAATAATGAATAAACTAATAATATTTTGTTGTTGTTTTTTTATAAAAAAAAAAAAAAGAAGAAGAAGAGGAAAAGAAATAATTTATAATATAATAATCTATTATAAAAATAATAATATATATTATTTAGTGGGCAATGTGCTGCCCACCATACATTTAAGGGCGGTGGGGGGGAAGTAATCTGTAATACCCCAGATTATTATAAATAGTAATAACTCTCTTTTTAGGAATTTTCAGCTTATGCACTAAGAAAAATGTTTTAGGTAATAAGTCCACTACTTGTCAACCAAGTCACATTAAATTCACATCTTGATTGATTGATTGAATTTCGTATGATGAATCATATTCATATCATGATTGTTGGATTGATTGATTGATTGAATTTAAGATGATGAATCACATTTATTTCATTTTTCTTCAAAAAACGTCCATAAAAATGTCACCAGAAAAATCAGCATTTTATAAGAGTCCAACCCTAATTTAAGTGCCCCAGATTATTATTAATAGTAATGATAATAATTTGAAGGTATTGTTATATAACCTATTAATGAGTTGGCAATAGTTAAAGAGCTTAGCCCATAGCTAAACCCTAATTTTAAATTATAAATAGAGGCCTAACCTAACCCTAGCTAACGCTCAATGCTCCTCTTCTCCTCTACTACTTCATCTATTCTTACTCTGCATCAAATTATTCTTCTAAGAGGTTAGCAAAAACGGAGACCAGGTAATCCTAATCCTCATATAGCTTAGGTTAATTTTATATGAATTTTGATAGGGTAATTATGATCCTAAATATATCATAAGGTTGTTTTATATGAAATATATATTATATGTAATCCTAATCTCTAGAACAATAAGAATTAATTGTTACATGCCGGTCTCGATTATTTTGGGAAAAAGATAAAGTCTGATCCTTTTAGGTATTCGATTATGAACATGCCTGTTTATTTCTGGGAATATTAAATCCTGATAAAGACATTTTTTTTGGGTTACTTAGTCGTATTTGCTGACATTCAAGTCTTGATTATATTGAGAAATACATTTTGTATGTGATTGAAATAATTTAAATCGTGGGAGGATAGCTTTGGGATGATACCTCCTAAAGTGATGAACACAACCCTTAGGCTTTATGCCTCCGATATGTTATTTTATGTGAATCGATTATATCCGTTCTTCCTAAAGTGGTGTCTGGCAGGGTTTCCCAGGACATTAGTAGCAACTTTGGGAAGAGGTGTGCACATTAGGATGAAATATTTTATGGCCAATTTGATGATTTGTGATTGACAGGTTTCCGGGTCACAGGGTAGACTGACAGGTTTCCGGGTATACCATGGTTCTCTTCCCACTAAACAGACTGGCAGGGTTTCCCGGGTCTAAATGAATTTAAAAAGATATTGAATAATATTTGATGGAATTACTATATGATTATATATATTTGATTTGATTAATATATTTGAGCTATGTAAATTGTGTTTTATTAGGATTACCAGCTTTGCTGATTTTTTTGTTATGGGCTGCGACGATCCTTCGGGGAGCAGATTTTCAGTGAAACAAGTTCTAAAGGTTGGGGCTAGCAGGGGGAAGTGAGGAAGAACATTCGATTATTTCTAGCTAGTTTTTATTTTATTTTTCTCTTAATAAAACATTTTTATTTTAGTATATGATTATTTTTATTTGATTTGATTAATATATTTGAGCTATGTAAATTGTGTTTTATTAGGATTACCAGCTTTGCTGATTTTTTTGTTATGGGCTGCGACGATCCTTCGGGGAGCAGATTTTCAGTGAAACAAGTTCTAAAGGTTGGGGCTAGCAGGGGGAAGTGAGGAAGAACATTCGATTATTTCTAGCTAGTTTTTATTTTCTTTTTCTCTTAATAAAACATTTTTATTTTAGTTTGGACTTATGTTATTGTAATAAGGTAGCCTTGCACTTGTCCCAGTACAAGTGCGGCGGTAACACTTCCCAAGGTTGTTTATTTTGAATTTCAGTAATTATTTATAAAAATCATTGAAGTTTTATGTTATCATAACTGTTAGAAATTGGGGGTGTTACATAATCAATTACCTCCCACCACCTATATTAGTTAATATATAGGGATAAGGGTCTTATTTGCCCCGAAAGTTTTCGCTCAGGAGCACTTAGCAATTGGAAGTATTTTTTGGAGAAAAAATGCCCCGAAAGTTTAAAAACGTAGCAATCTTGCCCTTAGGTTAATCTTGACCGTTAAATTGTTGCTCTAATTTGTAAACTTCCAGGGCAAAATTGCTCATAAAAAAACTTTCAGGGCAAAATTGTTCCTAAATAAAACTTCCAGGGCAAAATTTCTCCATTTTTTTAACTTTTGAGGCAATTTTGCTCCAACAAAAAAACCTTCCGAGTGCTAAGTGCTCCTGAGCGAAAACTTCTAGGACAAATAAGACCCTTATCCCTAATATATATATGTGTAACACCCCCAATTTCTAACTGTTACGATAACCTAAAATTCCAAATATTTTTATAAATAATTACTGAAATTCGAGATAAACAACTTTGGGAAGTGTTACCGCCACACTTGTACTGAGACAAGTGCAAGGCTACCTTATTACAATAACATAAGTCCAAACTAAAATAAAAATGTTGTATTAAGAGCATAATGAAATAAAAACTAGCTAGGAATAATTGAATGTTCTTCCTCATTTCTCCCTGCTAGCCCCAACCTTTGGAACCTGTTTCACTGAAAATCTGCTCCCCTGAAGGATCGTTGCAGCCCATAACACAAAAAAATCAGCAAAGCTGGTAATCCTAATAAAACACAATTTAAATTACACAAACATATTATTCAAAGCAAACATACATAATCATGTGGTAATTGCATCAAATATCATTCATTATCTCTTTTAAATTTATTTAGACCCGGGAAGCCCTGCCAGTCTATTTAGTAGGAAGAGAACCATGGCAGACCCGGGAAACCTTGCCAGTCACAATCAATCAAATTGGCCATCAAAATATTTCGTCCTAATGTGCACACCTCTTCCCAAAGTTGCTACTAGTGTCCCGGGAAACCCTGCCAGACACCACTTTAGGAAGAACGGATATAATCGGTTCACATCAATTAACATATCGGAGGCATAAAGCCCAGTTGTGTTCATCACTTTGGGAGGTACCATCCCAAAGCTATCCTCCCACTGTTAAATTATTTTAAACACACATAATAAAATCCTAAATTATTTCTATTATTTAATTACCTTTTATATACTTTTCTATTATTTAGTTAAATATGGGATACAAAGATATTTTGATATAAAATCTATTTATATCCTATTTTATTTTGCAGGAGATATTATAAAAAAAAGGAAATAAAAAAAAGAGAATCAAATAATATAACTTTGCACAGGCGTATTGCAATTAATGAAATTAATGAAAAGAAGTCCACGAAGCAATTGTATTTAGGCACAAAAAGGATGCACTGGGATCATGTATATGTATATCATTCACACATGAAGGCCGAGGCGAAGTTATTCATTCAATCACAAAATGGACGCACAGGGGTCATGCAATTGTATGTAATTCCTGCACGAAGGCTGAGGCGAAGTTATTCATTTAATCACAAAATGGACGCACAGTGGTCATGTAATTGTATATAATTCCCGCACGAAGGCCGAGGCAAAGTTATTCAATTAGTCACAAAATGGACGCACAACACTTTGTAATCATTTTGCAAAGAAACTTCACGCGCAAATCGAGAAGAAGAAAAAGATAATTGTAACGTATTCAATATTCATTCCTACTGGGATTAGGATTACAGATTATGATTACATATAATATATATACTTCAGATAAAACAACCCTATGATATTTTTAGGATCATAACTACCCTATCAAAATTCATATGGAATTAACCTAAGCTATATGGGAATTAGGATTACCTGGTCTCCGTTTTTGTTAGCCTTCTAGAAAAACGATTTGATGAGAGTACGTGAGGAGGATGCAGTAAAGGAGAAAAAGTGTCGAGCGTTTTCTAGGTTTAGGCGGCTAGACCTAAGTTTATAATTAAAATCTAGGGTTTTAGCTATGGGCTGGGCTCTTTAATTATTGCCAATTAATAAATTAACAATACAAATATTATTTATTTCTAGATTTTACTATTATTATTATTATTATTATTATTATTTTAATCTATTGTTTCTATTGTTGTTGTTGTTGTTGTTGTTATTTCTATTATTAATCAGGGGTATTACAATATGTGTGTGATGGTGTAATATGTATGTGTGTGTTGAGAGGAGCTGGAGAGGCGGAGAGACGAGGTGTGCGTGCATTGAGTGATTTTGAGGCAAGAAAATGAGAGTCAAGAGGATATTTTAAGGTACATTATTTATTTTATAAGATCATTTAGGCAGTTGAATTAATTTATTTTCAACAAACTTTCTTTACGAAAGTTATCTATGCATTTTTCTCTTTCTAATGAGGATAATATAATACTGATTAGTGAAAGTTTTGGGATTAAAATTATAATAAATTTTTGAATTTTGATAATAGATGACTGTATATATGAAGAACATGATTAATAAATAACTTTAATCGGTTTAGATTTATTAGCTGGTTGTTGTGAGAATTTAAATTTATTTTCTATTTAAAAGAATTTAAGATTTATGTCATATAGTATATTTTTACCGATTAAATGAGGATTTAAGCATTTAGTTGGATTACTAGAGGTATTATTAAGGATTTAATCGGTTAATTTTGCTAAATCTTGAACTATATGAAATTATGAATTGGGATTTGAGATTTTAAATTAGAATTGATATGTTTTTGATTATGTGGAGGTTTGGAGATTATTTAATAAATTAGGTTATACTTATAAAAGTTACTATTAAGTTAAAAATTGAGGAATAGATAAACTGTCATTTTTCTAGAAAAACTAAAGTGAGATAATAATTTAATTAATTATTATTATTATATTAGTGATTATTCTTGTTAATTATATTAACGTATAATTATATATTTATTTAGAGAATGGACTTGATCTCTCAAGTTTAGTTCTTGTGTCAAGAATTTGAAGTAACCACTTTCCACTTATTGTACTTGCTTGTATGATGTTTGTGAGTGATTTTTAATATAAGAACTATGTTGTTAATGAAATTTCCTTGTGGGATTTTATTTTAAAAATGTGACTGGTGATCTTGTATTATTGATTTTATATATCAATGAATACTTTGAAATGGTTATTGAGACAAAAAATTATGATATTACATGTTTTTTTTTTTTTTGGGATGATGCACTTTTGTTATGATTTTGTGAGTTAAAATAGTATTGTTATCTCATGTTTGGAATCTTATATAAACATGCCAAGATTATGATGATGTGGAGCTGTGATAGTTGTAGTGTGATGATGAGAATTATTGTGTATATAATACCACGTGATATGCCAACACTCAATGCACATTTGATGATTTTGACATTTTCAGGGCCCCTGGTATCACCCTTTTCCTTTGGCCGGGTTAAGGGTCAGCCCTTGGGACAGTGACATCTTTCTATATTCGAAGGAAAGGGAACCCATGGTCCGATATGAGTTCTATAGCCTTTGGCCAGGTTATACCTCATTATGGGAGAGCTTGGTGCAGTCTTGTCATAGAGATTAAACCTATTACGTTACAACCCATGGGTTTTGTCAGCCGAATAAGGATGGGGGGTGATAAGGATTGTCCGAGTATCGATATGTTGCCTTGCATGTTATATATGTGATTCATTATATGAAATTTGATATAGAATTATTACAGAAATTGTAAACTGATAATTTTGTAAATTTGATATCTAGTACTTGTTATTTAAAATGTTTCACTTGGCACCTCATGGGCACGTATTAACATTTACAATGAGTTAGATTGATGGTTACAAATATTTTTCAGGTAATAGTTCTCGTGCGGGTCAATCCGGGAAGGCTTCGGAAGCTTAAGTTACTTTTGCTAACAGTAGTGCTTCTACCTTTTTGGTACATGTTGAATTATTGGGCTTTTTGACCAATTTTCCCCTTATTAAATAACTATTTACCAAAATGCCCCTGTCTGGAAACTATTTCCCAATGTGCCCCTGTTTAGTCGACTAAGCCATGGTTTAGTCGACTAAAACGCGGAGAATTTTTTTTTTGAAGACCCCCGAGATTTAGTCGACTAAACCATAAGTGTTAGTCGACTAAACCAGTCAAGGGGGATTTTTAAAAGCCCAAACCCGCGATTTAGTCGACTAAACCGTAAGGCTTAGTCGACTAAATCGCGACAGAGGGGTTTTTTAAAACCCCCAATCAGCGCCTATTCGAAGCTCCACAAACCCTAATCGACTCCCTGAACCTCTCCCCCTTAGTTTTTTGCACCAAATCCTTGTTGAATCCGTTGTTGAAGGTACAATTGTTGTGTAATCTTTGTAGTTTCACTTTGTTAAGCTTTTGTTCTTGTTTGTAATCTGAAACTCTCCCTTCTGCAGCTCGAAATTCTGGTGTGAAGGATGAGTTCAAGTTCAAACACGCTCGTTACTGTAATCTACTATAGTGGGAGGCATTTTGAAGGTCCTGATGGTGTTCAATTTGAAGGAAAAATGAAAATGATGAAAATCAAACGGGGCACTACGTACAACGAGCTCAAAGAAAGAATTTCCCAAAAATTGGGGCTACATGGAAGCCAATGCATTCATCGGATAATGGCCAAAGTGGAGACTATAGTGGGTAAGGATAGTGTATACTACATTAGTAACGATGTATGTGATGATGAAGACGTAGAGTGTGTCATAGATGCATTTGCTAGTCGGAAATCACAAAATTTTATTGAGATATATGTTGAGCTTGAATCTGGTGAATCATCATTTGTACCCATGCATACAAGATCTCCACAGTATTTTGGTCAAGAAGAAAGACCTGTACGTGTATCTGCACCTTCACAAGGCTTAAGTGAGATAATATTGATGCAAGAAGAGGAGGATGAGGAAGATGAGAATATGGATAGCGATGAGGAGGACGAATATGAGAGGTTTATTTCACTAGGTGAAAGCTCAGATACTAATGTGGAAGATGATTTTGATACTCGCACGAACCCTATAAACCCGAGTACCACAACAATGCCACCGCTAAATGTTCAACCAGTTAGCAGTGGTAAGTTAGTAAACTTGTATTTGTATTTGTAATTTCGATTTAGTGGTTATGACAAAAAGAACATTTTGACAAATGTAGGGCCTGGGACTGAACCATTTCGGAACGAAAGCCAGCACTATTCGTTCATTGAGTGGACGCAATGTGATGATGAGATGAAGATGTTGTATGGTGATGATGATGAGCAAGATGGTTGGCATTTAGGTGATCCATTATATTTGAATCAACAGTTTCCTTCTAAGTCTGAAATGCAACATGCCGTGAAATTATATTGCATGAAGTCTCATCGTACAACCAAAGTTCAAAAAAGTGATGAGCATAGGTTTGTGATGAGGTGTCGAAACTATGCTGACAGTTGTCCATGGTATATGAGGGCAATTTTCCCCAAGGATGGACATAGTTGGGTGGTGCGTAAGTGGGGTAAAGAGCACACCTGTCTGAACCAGAGTCTCGCCCGGGATCATAGACAGCTGGACATAGATGTTATATGTGCAGCCATTATCAGTAGGTTTTCATGTCTTTTTTGTTCCAGTTACATTCGGTTTGTTTATTGACAGTACATTTAGAATTTGCTTTGTTTTCACTAGGTATGTTAAGAGAAGATCCAGCTTTAAAACCAGTCTTTGATACAAGAGAGGATACAACGTCTGTATGGATATAATATAACATACAAGAAGGCTTGGAAGACGAAAATGAAGGCCATTGTGAAGTTGTTTGGTGATTGGGAGGAATCATATGCATTCTTGCCCAATTGGTTGACATACATGACGCAGTGTAGCATGGGTTCTTTTTTCAGGCTTGAAACTCATGAATTGTATATCCAACGTTGTGTGGTGCTAGACAAACGCGTCTTTCTTAGGGTTTTTTGGACATTTCACCAAACCATTGAAGCCTTCAAGTACTATAAGCCCATACTGCAAATTGATGACACCCACTTGTACGGAAAATACAAAGGTGTACGGAAAAATTTCACCCGCGTTTTAGTCGACTAAACCATGGCTTAGTCGACTAAACAGGGGCACATTGGGAAATAGTTTCCAGACAGAGACATTTTGATAAATAGTTATTTAATAAGGGGCAAATTGGTCAAAAAGCCGGTACTTTTATATATTCAAAAAGTATATAATGTTAAATGCACTTTTAATAAAAATTCATAGATATTTTTGTACTTTATACCAACATTTAATAAGGGAGTATCTTTTTAGAAAAAATAAGTTCATAGGTTCCAAAAATCAACAATAGCCAATGGTAGGGAAAGATAGGTCTTAAACGCAAATATCTATTTGAAAAAATAAAATATTTTTATAGATGAGCTAGTGTGATTATCTTTGCTTTAGCAATTCGAAATTCACGTGAAAGCCTTCCATACCTATTCCCACAGACTATGTATGAATGTACCCATACAAATTACTGTGTGTTTAACTGTTTAGATGAAGAAGATGAGACTTTCTAAAATGGAAGTTCTTACTTTACCTCAACCACGATGTGATTCCAACTAATTGCAGGACTCAATGACGATGCAACTCTGCATGGTAGAGTGACGAGATTTCAAAATGTCTACAGCACTCAGATTTAAATGGAGAGGTGGCAAAGTAACGCGATTTCAGAATAATCTTCAACCAATGCTTTTGCCAGCTAGTGAAGGTCAAAATGCATGGAGACGGGCTCTAAGTGGCTCGAAGTTGCTTCTTCCTTCATCAATAGGCTATTTCTTCTTTCTCCCCTGGTTAAACCCCTTATTTTTTGCTGCAGAACTTATTTTTAGTTTGCCCTAAAAATGGAATGGTGCAGTGGAATTTGAGATTTGTTGGGAGTAAATGGAAATAAAATTGCTATAATGGTCCTTATTTAAAATTCTCCTTTAATTTTATAGTTGGAAGTGATTTTACTGTGTATGAGATGAGTATTCAAGAGAAGCTTTTTGTTAGTATGCAAAAATGCACTTTTAAAATGCTAAAAGAAACCGCGAATCAATCTTTCAATTTTTGTAACTGATCTCCCGTTTTTATGATTTATTCTTCCAATTTTTATATATGTTTTTTTTTTTTTTTTCCCGTTTCTAACTTTTTAAGTCAAATTTTGTCACTTTTCCATTTGGGATTTTACTCTAATTTTTCCTTTCCTTCACCATTGATCTTTCAGGTTTTATTATTAATTCAAATTTATTGTTCCACCCTTCATTGAATCTCCCAATTTACCATGGGATCTACTATCCGATCCTAAATATAGAACATAATTTGTAGTGCAATTTAGGATCGGAGATAATTTTATTTTTTGTGACTATTTTTTTGGTCTTTTACAAGCCTTCCAATTTTTAAATTGTTTTGAAACTGACTATTCTACTTCTAATATTATTTGATCATTTAGTTTTTGCTGATGATAAGAATCTAAGTTGGATACTCATTGCGTACAAATTTTACAAAGTGCTAATATTTTTTGTGTATACAAATTTATTAGGCCTTTCACATTTATAAAATATTCAATAGGAGACTTTTCTCAATTCTCTCTGTACAATTTTTTTTGCTCAAACTCTCTGTACAATTGAATCTTGTAATTTTCATAAGAAGAAGTTATCCTCAAAACCAAGGTTAAAAAATTAAGGGAAAATCTCATTTAAATACAAAATAAAATTACAAAACTCCTAAATGTTTGTTAAAATTTGTAAAGGACTTAAAGGTGATAGGGACCCAATTGGAATTTTAAAATGTTAGTGAATTTATCCTTTTACTCTCAGTTTTTAAATAAATTTTAAAAAAACCCTCACCGGAAGGCCACCGTGGTCGGTCGCCAACAGCCGATGGCCTGAGATCTGATGAGGGGTTGAATCTTTTTTTTTTTTTTTAAAAAAAAAGATTGAAAGTGGGAGGAGGTGGGGTTTGAACCCACCCCAATATATATATATATATATATATAGGGATAGGTTATTCTGCCTATTCTTATTTTGCCTACCTTTGCCTACCGCTCTCAATACTGTTAGATTATGATCTCATCCAACGGTGGAGATTTGAGGCATAAAATAAATACTTTTTCCCCTTCCTCTCCCTCCCACCTCTCTCTCTCCCCTCCGCTGGCCTCCTATCTACCAGTTAGACGTTGGGAATAAACCAATTCATGAAGAATTTGCTAACTTATGTCCTGTGGGATTGAAGAAAACATGCTATAATTATGAATCTCCTGTTGAAGAAAGATTTTTAGATCTACTATTAAAAAAGGAACAAAAAAGAGATCGAGCATGATAAAAGATTTTTAGATTAATTCTTTAAAAATGAAAAGAAAAGGAATGCCTAGACCTTTTTCCAGTAATTGAAGAGGAGACAATCGAAACGAAGGAAGAGTTTATGGATGACAAATGATGGTTTTGCGAACAACCCCAGAGCTGATCACATCCACCAAAGGAATGGGATGCTCGCTTAGGGCAATTTTTTCCAGCTTTTATATCCGATACACCGCCTTGGTCACGAAGAACATGAAGCAAGCGGCTTCTGATATGTCCAAAGTTCTTGAGGTTGAGATAGATAGAACCAGAAACTGATATGAAAATATCTGAGAATAATGATAATAATAAGTTTGGGTTATTTTTGAGGGGTTATTTTCGAAGCAGTTTCTTTGCCGTCATGGACTTCACTTGCTTGGAACCACCACGACGTGGTTTTTTCTAGACATAGCTTTTTACAGTCAGAATTTGTTTCAGAAAGATATATTTAGTGTGATTGGTTGGCTTCCTAATGCGAAGAAGATCAGCGCTATTGAAGAGGTTTTCAAGATCGCCAGAGCTCAAACCCTAATAGCGCTTTTTAGCACCGTGTCGGGCTATTATGTTATGGTGGCGCTGATAGATAGGAGGCCAACGGAGGGGAGAGAGAGAGGGAGGGGAAAAATGTCCATTTTATGCCTCAAATCTCCACCGTTGGATGAGATCATAATCTAACAGTATTGAGAGTGGTAGGCAAAAGAAGAGTAGGCAGAATAACCTATCCCATATATATATATATATATATATATATATATATATATATATATATATAAAATATGTGTGTGTGTATATTTATACATGTATATATATGTGTGTGTATATTGTTCTGAAGTAGAACTCAGATTGTCTAGCCCTGAGGGGCTAGGATGTTGGTGTAGATGGGGACTTGACCTAGGAGAGATTCCTAGGGCCTACGTAGGGTTGTGATAGTGAGATAGTGGGCCTTGACTAGGTCCATAACAGTTGCCCCCAAGCTCGGTAGTTCAGGTCTCTGAACTGCCGAGATTAGTTGTTTGATTGACTGCGCCATCCGGGTCTCCGGGTTTGTTTTGCAAGGGCTGATAACAGCGGCCTCGCGTAATTTGGAAACCGGGCTAAGTCTTGGAAGCGCCCAACTTGCGAAAGCTTACGGTGGCGGCTTCGCTTGGCTGAAAAGCCGGATTCGATGACCCTTGCACGGAGCCCGGACTGTAACTGTATTAACTGTAACCGGGGTTCGCTTCTTTTTCATCAATGTAATGTTTCATCCGTGTCCACGATGAACTGATATAGTGAACTCATTTGTTTTTAGAGTACTATTAAGTGACCGGTGCTAGAGCAATTTGAGGAGATTGAATCAATGCTCTCGATTGAGAATTTCTTTATTTCTCTGCAGTTTGTAATCCGGAGTTTATACGGACTTCACTGTACTTTACACGGAGCCCGGATTCTAACTGTATTAAGTATGACCGGGGCAACTGTACTTTAGACGAAGCCCGGACTGTAACCGTATTAAGTGTAACCGGGGTCCGCCTTTTCACTTCCCGAAAGACTTTACGCGTAGTCCGGGTTTTAACTGGGATCAGTGTAACCGGGGTCGGCGTTCTTCTATTTTTGGAGGTGGATTCCATCCAATTTAATACGGCACCCTTGCGCCCAGTGATGGGAGGGCACTGATAACTCAAAGGAAACCCCACATGAGTTACTGGTTTTAACTTGAAAAAGAATATGTCACTTGACAGGGTTGATTAGTTCACACGTTAGGTTGCAGCACCTTGGCACCACATGCTCATAAATAAAACCAATATATAGACATATAGATGGCAGTAGACATCCGTCAAGAACAGCGGATGGGGCCCGAATAGAACTGTGCTATTCCTCCAAAACAAAGTTTGCCTATAGACAGCAGAGACAAGCAGATTTTGGAGCATTGAAATATCTTTCCCCGACTAAGCTTCCTTCAACTGGACATTTTCATGCAAATTTAATGCTTCAACTATGATGCAGGAGCACTACCGGCATCAATTGCTGAGTAGATGACACGACATTTCGAAACCCAAGACATGAAGCAAACCATGATGAGGAGGAGAACGCTGGCTACGCTTTCCCAAACAGACTCATCTTAGGATTCATCAGAAAGACATAATGAGCAATGAGAGCGAAATGAACGCGTTGTTTTCATAGGCCGAGGTAGTACGTATCCCAGCAGAGACATGGGCTGAGACAGTACCTATCCCAGCATTTTGAATCAGTTGCTTTTGGTTTCTGATAAGTTATAACTCAATTCAACATGACCAAAGAAACTCACACTCCTTTTCAAGACTGAAAATTAAATCTGGAGAATGCTTGCTCTAGTCTCGTGAAGTCGCAGAGTGCCACTGACAATAGTGAAGCATCTTCTCGGTGTTGGATCCAACGCTCTAAAGCATTCTCAGCATCTAAGCACCTCGACTGTGCAATGAACTTGGACGCCATGGGCATTGATTTAACTAACCACCGGCACTTTCTGGATTTCTGCGATCATTCACCCCGGTTCTCCCTGAGTCTGTCGCGACTTTAGGAAGTGGGTCCCTCTTATGATCTTGGATGCCGACTTTAGGTAGTGAATCTTCTCACCAGAAAACTCGGCATCATGCAATCCTGAGATGCTCATCTCTGCCGCATACCATCCATGAGAAATGAAGTCAATCCCATGCGTCTCGGCATCTCGGCTGTGTAGTGCCACTTGAGCTTGTGATAGTCGGTGTGGCGTTTTGCTGTCATGCAAAGTGAGGCATCCCAGCAGTGGGCCTCAATTCGCATAGCTTCACACTTGGCGTTGAATCCCTGCTCAAAGAGGTCTGCCACCACTCACTAGAAGAATCAGGTCTGCCACCACTCACTAGAGGAATCCCGGCGTCTATATCTCGTCTTAAGCACCTTGGTTCAAGAGTCTCGGCGTTCTCAACACCTCGGTCATCTTCCAACTCGGCATGAGAGTATCCCAGAATCTCAGAACGTGCACCTCGGATAGTGTCCAGTACACACCAGGAACCTCAGACCCACGAACCTCAGATTTCTAACACCGAATTAACCTGCAGCAAATGATTCTTTTGGGGCATTTGGATCTCAGTTTGATGATTTGAAGGATTCGAATACAGTAAGGAATCTCGGCACGACACCGTATCTCGGTCTTAACACCCCCCATGATTCAAATCTTGAAAACATCTGAGGATCGCCACATTAAACTTATACGGATACCACCAATACAAAGACGGAATCATAGAAGTCAGTTGTATCCAACTAAGAGATGGGCCTTCGGATCCTGTCGCGAGTACGGTCGGAGCCACGACTGTCCGAACCCCTCCGCCTTAATCTCCAGAAGATCGGTTGTGGCCTCCTCCAAGGGTATCTTTTGTAGAAAGAAGCGGTGACATGATGACGTAGGAACGATAAGGTGGGTCCATGCATCTGTGAGCGAAAACAAGGAACCCCCACACGTTGAATTTTAGACTACAACTTTGCACTGGAGGGTTTGGTCTGAGAACCTCCAAATTTGGACATCCTCGTTCGCCAGCCCTTCACAGAGATACTGCTGCTTCTAGTATTGGTATTGACAATGAATCTCGGCTCTGATTTGATGTTGACGTAGCTGCCTGAACCACTGTTTAGTGATCTCGGCTCTGACGAACCTGCTGCTCCAACCCTCCGTCGAACAAGAAGAACGCCTCCCCCAGCCTTTCTTTGAATTGGATTGCGTCGGTTTCTACGTACGCATCCACTGGAGGAATATGAATTGAATTGATCAATTGGCGAATTGAGAATTCAAGTGATATGCAGAGGATGATGGTGAGTCCCGTGAGTAGATAAATCAGTATATGAATGAATCAATTGATTCAATATCCAAAATCGTGGGTCCCGACGATTGAACTATTAAATCTCCTTCTGCGTCTCCGCGTTCCTTTTTGCGTTCTGGTATTTGCAGCTGCGTCTCTACTTTGCATTTTTATGTTTTGTAAACCTCGCAAAACCCTAATTGTTCGTTTGGAAATTTGGGAATTGGAGTTATTGATTGACCATCTTTGGTCATGGGAATCGAAATTTATCGATCCCCACAGACGGCGCCACTGTTCTGAAGTAGAACTCAGATTGTCTAGCCCTGAGGGGCTAGGATGTTGGTGTAGATGGGGACTTGACCTAGGAGAGATTCCTAGGGCCTACGTACCCTGAAGAGGGATCAAAGTCCACGTAGTTCGAGGATTGATGGATGAGGCGTTTAGCCAGAAGGGTCTCAGTATGCTCGAGACGGCCGCATGCCGTGAATAGCCGAGCGTAGACCGTTGTAGAAGATAGATGCTGATCTCTTAGGTTCACGCTCTATATGTAGATGGCTCCCACGTTGTGCGTGTCCAAGAATCGTGCAAACCGCCCTGGTCATGGCTGGGTCCCACAGTTAGTGGGTTGTGATAGTGAGATAGTGGGCCTTGACTAGGTCCATAACATATATATTATATAATATATAAATATAAATATGATATATATATAATAAGATTCACAAGACTGAACAAAATCTGAGCACTTTGAATAAAATTTGTATAAGAATAACAAGTTCATTAATGTGATTTATAAATTCAGTAATGAGTTTTAAAAGTTCATTCGTCAAGGTCAAAACATGTTAATGAACTTGTGAAACTCATTACTGAACTTGTAAATCTCATTAATGAACTTGTAAATCCTATTATTAAATTTGTTATGGCCATTACAGATTTTGTTCAAAGTGCTTAAATTTTGTTTAGTCTTGTGAATCCCTATATTATATATATATATATATATATATATATAAAATGAGATTCACAAGATTGAACAAAATCTAATCTGAGCACTATGAACAAAATTTGTAATGAGAATAACAAGTTCATTAATGGGATTTACAATGTCAGTAATGAGATTCATGAGCGTGTTTCTTGATTGAAAAAATGTTAAGAAGAATATATATATTTGTTAGTGTGTGAGTGCGCATATATATATCAAAGGAAGTGGTTGGGTCACTTAGGCTGTGTTTGGTTGGAGGTGAGGGAGGAATGAGAGGTACCCATTCCTAGTGTGAAAAGTCAAATATGGCTATGATGTGACATATTTCCAAAGTTAATGTGCGGAAAATGATGCAAAAAACTATGTAATTTTAAAAATGTTCCATGGGCAATTTGGTCAAAATTTTATCTCTCCTCCCCTCCCGTACCCTACAACCAAATACATGCTTAATTTCTAGAAAGGTGGGGTGGGTTTGAACCCCACTCTCCTGCTTTCATTCAATCTTTTTTTTTTTTTTTTAAGAAAAAGATTCAACCCCATAAAAAATAAAAACCCCTCACAAGATCTTAGGTCGCTTGGCAGCTGGCTAGGGTGGCCCTCCAGCGAGGGTCATTTTTTTTTTAAAATTTATTTAAAAACTGAGGGCAAAATGATAAATTCACCAATATTCTAAAGTCCCAATTTGGTCCCTATCATGTTTAAGAACTTTACAAATTTTAATAGACATTTGAGGGTTTTAGAATTTCATTTGGTATTTAAATGTGATTTTCTCAAAAATCAAATACAGATAAATATTTCAAATTTGATTTAATATTAATACGTTATGCAAATTTAACACTCTCCCGCTTTCATTCAATCTTTTTTTTGTTTAGAAAAAGATTCAACCCCATAAAAAATAAAAACCCCTTACAGGATCTCAGGTTGCTTGGTGGCGAGACGCGGTGGCCCTCCAGCGAGGGTCATTTTTTTAAACATTTATTTAAAAACTGAGGGCAAAATGATAAATTCACCAATTTTCTAAAATCCCAATTTGGTCCCTGTCATGTTTAAGTACTTTACAAATTTTAAGAGACATTTGAGGGTTTTAGAATTTCATTTGGTATTTAAATGTGATTTTCTCAAAAATTAAATACAGATAAATATTTCAAATTTGATTTAATATTAATACGTTCTGCAAATTTAACACTCTCCCGCTTTCATTCAATCTTTTTTTTTTAGAAAAAGATTCAATCCCATAAAAAAAAACCCCTCACAGGATCTCAGGCTGCTTGGTGGCGGGCCACGGTGGCCCTCCAGTGAGGGTCATTTTTTTTAACATTTATTTAAAAACTGAGGGCAAAATGATAAATTCACCAATATTCTAAAATCCCAATTTGGTCCCTGTCATGTTTAAGTACTTTACAAATTTTAACAGACATTTGAGAGTTTTAGAATTTCATTTGGTATTTAAATGTGATTTTCTCAAAAATTAAATACAGATAAATATTTCAAATTTGATTTAATATTAATATGTTCTGCAAATTTAACACTCTCCCGCTTTCATTCAATCTTTTTTTTTAGAAAAAGATTCAACCCCATAAAAAAAAAAACCCCTCACAGGATCTCAGGCCGCTTGGCGGCTGGCCGCAGTGACCTTCTAGCGAGGGTCATTTTTTTTAAAAATTTATTTAAAAACTGAAGGCAAAATGATAAATTCACCAATATTCTAAAATCCTAATTTGATCCCCGTCATATTTAAGTACTTTACAAATTTTAACAGACATTTGAGGGTTTTAGAATTTCATTTGGTATTTAAATGTGATATTCTCAAAAATTAAATACAGAAAATATTTCAAATTTTATTTAATATTAATACGTTCTGCAAATTTAACTTGTAAGTAAATCAATTTAAATTTTAAATATTGAAGTTCGATTTGTAAATATTGCATTATTAAATTTAATTTAGAAATGATATAACTCAACTTGCAAATATAAAATTTTAACTAGCAAAAGTTTTTTTTGCTAACACACTAGTATTAAATAAAATTTAAGTAGTAATTTTTTTTTGCCAACAAACTAGTACTACTAAATAAAATTTAGTATAAATATGAGCAATTATAAACGTTCAACTATTTAATTCTTTAGATTTATTAGTATTAAATAAAATTTAGAAAACCCGTTTATATTTAGTTTTCTTATTTGAGATACATGAGTAATTTTTCCAGCCGTCAAATGACAGTTTCATCTATTTGTTTTTATTTTTCATTCCTGACTCTTATCAAAATATCAAAACAGCTTGGTTTACTAGATTTTTATTTTTACATATGTATTGGGAAATTAAGATCACATATGTGCCTCGTTCATGCAATGCCGCAGCGGACCTCTTAGCGAAGAGTAGTTTGGAGTTACGGATGGGTCATCGCGAAGTTTACCAGCCGTCTGAGGATCTTGCAAAACTTATTAGTAATGATTGTAATGGGGTTAGTATTCCCACGGATGGGCAGATGAAGTCTCTCTTTGTTATAAAAAAAAAAAGAATATCAAAACAGCTAGTTTGTGTTAGGGGACAAACGTGAAGGGGTATAAAAACCTTTTTCCTGGGATTATATAAAAATGAATTAATTATAGTTTAAATATTTACACTGTAGCAACCATAAAGAAGAATCATCCTAAACAAGTCCCAGATTCCCCTTTTTTGAGAAGATTCTAACCTTCACCTGCTTAATGAAATAAAATATAATCTAGTATATGAAGCAAGAATAAATCCAGCATATGTTGATACGAGCAAGCCGCGGCAGGCCACAAAGTTGATCCTCTACGAAAGTCAGTTCCAAATGAAGGGGTTTCTAAATTGTGTTGCCATAGCATTTGATAAAAACTTGACTAGATTTTCTCTCTCAACTTTCTTCTCCTTCTTGAGTTCAAGGTGCCGAACCTGGAATTGGAAACTACCAGAATTAGTTCATAGAGTAGTACATTTTCTTAGGATCGAAATCCATGCTTCCGCACATGCAATACGCAGCATTAAGTGCTGAGTTTCTTGTCAAGATTAATTTTAGTTTAGTGGACCCATACTCAAAAGTAGTTGAATGGAAAGAAAATGTCGAGCTTTGATTTCAAATCAAATGTGGTCGAACTTGAATTAAAATCAATTTATTGTGTAGAGTGGCCCTTGTACCTCATTTGATACTCTCTGCAACACGCAAGCTTTTCAAAAGGAAGAACCGGAGAAATACTGGGAGGAATTTTAACAGATATTTTCAAAGCTTTGATAAGATTCCCAGGTTAGAGATATTGGGAAAAGATCACAGCTCTAGAAACCAAAGTTCATTTCGGACTGGCCATGAAAAAATGTGCCTGGATAACTAAATGGGTTGTAAATGCAATCATGCTAAATAAGATATTTGGAATTTCTGCGACTAAAACAGGGATGATAGAAAGAAGGATGACGACGAATAATTTCAGTCCTAATTCCCAGTAAGTCATAACTTGTGTCCGTGACTAACAAATATTCCACATTAATTCCTTTTGCTTTCCAATTTTTTTTTTTTGGGTCAATTTTGCTTTCCAATCTGACATGAATATAATTCACACATTCAGAAACCTTTAAGAGCCATGTCTTTTTCCATGATACTCTTATCAAATGTCATTATTGGTCATCCAACATTCTTCCCACTGGATATTTTCATAACACCTAATTTTTTTTTTTTGTATTTCAGCCTAGAACGATGACCTAATTCAACTTAAGAAGTTACCTAGTTAATTCCCCAACAGATATTGGAGGATGTAGATGAGTGGAAAAGTATATGCATCATTAAATTGTAAATTCAAGAGAAAATACACCCGGAAGACGATTTCCCAAAACATACCTTTACAGAATCGGTCTGATCTGTGATGATAACAAGACATTTGATATCATGTTCATTGGCGTACTCATACTGCTCTGTGAGACTAGGATCAGGGGTGGGAACAAATTCAGCCTGCTGACACAGAGACCAATGAGCAAGAATCTAATGAAAAAAACAACTTAATTTCGCAAACTAAGTTCCATATATGGTTCAACCTTAAAGTCTTTCTCCCATAATTCAGCCACCAGTTCCATACGCTCTGTTAGCAGACCACCACCTCCTCTTGAACAGACAAGAATATTGGTGCTGGCTTCATTTCTGAAACAGTTGAGCAAGTCAAATATGTTTGTATATACAAAAAAAACTATAACTTGAATTTTAATGAATTTGTAAGAAGTTAAATTGGCTAAATCAAATACAGCGCTAAAGCACACTCACTTAATGGGCTTAAAATCTACTGGACAGTTCTGAATTATTGTCTCTAGCGCAAGGCTGGCTCCTACACCACTGGGAGGATTTGCTTTCTGGGTAAATCAAAGAGAGCACTTAACATAAAATTCATGGATATAAGAAACCAAAAATTGTCTGAGCAAGTAGGAAGCAGTTTATCAGCACCGAACCACAGGCAAATAAAACATATAAATTTATCATTTATGAACAATAGACACAACTTTTGGCATTAAGATAAACTTGAGGATTTCTACCAAACTGTTTTTCATTGATTCAACAATGATACAAATGATCAACTATATAAAGCAAGACCCACAAGAAATTAGGAAAATAATCGACAGCAGTAAAGAGAAAATCACATAATAATTCTAAAGGTACAGAAATAATGTTTATAGTAAATGTTCTTTACACTCTCTTTCAAATTGGATTATAGGTATTGATCATGTCCAACTCGCCAAAAAGTCCTTCAAATGTTCGTCATGGCAGCCCTTTGGAGAGGATATCTGCAGCTTGTTCCTTGGTAGGAAGGTACATAGGTCTTACAGATAAACTCCTCTTCAACTTTCTTGATGAAGTGTCTAGCAACTTCAATATGCTTGGTCTCATTATCTTGTGCAGGATTCGGTGATATGTTGATAGTACCATTTTTATCACAATAAAGTTTTCTTAGTACTTGTAAATCTACATGTAGTTCCTTTAATAACTACTGCAACCAAAATCCTTCACATATACCCTGTGCTATGGCTCTAAATTCAGCTTCTGAAATGTTTCTGCCGACCACATTTTTTACTTCTGCATGAGGCAAGATTATCCTATGAAGAGGGTCTCCTATCTTCTTTTTACCTGTCAGTTAGCATCTATGAAGCCTTCTATACTTGTTTTTTCTCTTTTCAAGTAGCAATCATTTCCCAGGTGATCCTTTCAGCTATCCTAGGATATTGTAGACTGCTTCTAAGTGAGCTTCCTTAGCTGGTGTATATGCTAACTAACATACTAACTAGAAAAGCTATATATGGGATAAGAATATTAATTTACCAACTAATCTCTAATATTTCTCTTCATCAACGACTTTACCAACATCTTAATCAGCTATCCTCTTTCTTTAGCACTCCTATCTCTTTCAAGAGGTCAAGGATCTACTTGCTTTGAGACCCATTTATTCCTCTTAGAAAATATATCATTGTCTTATGTCTTTGAATTCAAACTCTTTTGCCATTCCCCTTTTAGGCGATCCATCTCTTCTGCATCATCTCCAGTCAATATGATATCATCACATATACTACTATAATAGTTTTTCCTGCCTCCTTTATGTTTATAGAACGTAGTGTGGTTTGATGCCCTTGCTTATAGCCTTCCCTTTTAAGGACTAGTATGAATTTTTAAAACCATGCCTAGGGAGACTGATTCAACTCTTATAAAGACTGTTACAGTCTATATGCTCCCTCTAACCTCGTTTATTGAAATCAGGAGGCATTGTTATTTAGACCTCTTTAGTGAGATCTTCATTAAGTAATCCATTCTTGATATCTGTTAGGAAATATTCATAATTAGTCATAATGGGCCTATTAACTCTAAGGCCTCTCTCTTGTGTGTATATATATCCCACTTGTATACATGAATAAGTACGGAATTCAAATTATATTTTCTCTGTTAACTACATGGTATCAAAGCTCTAGGTTATTCCTTGGGTTCGGCTTCGTCTTGTTTTTTTTCCCTTTCTCCTATAAGTTTCCGTTGATGAGAGTCAGGGAGAGAGAGCGAGAGTGTGTTTTTTGGTTCAAGTGTCCATAGTGATTTTTTTGGAACACGCGCCCCACCACTGGTATCCCCACCCCCTGATTGGTGTTTGCCTGAAATTTGGTGGCCGTCTGACATCTTTGTGATGGCGTGTGGAGTATACGCGCTCCGCGGGCAGCCACGCTATGAGAAGCCTTTTTTGACGGCGACTTCTTGTTTTGGCATCCTCTCCTCTTTTCCGGCGGTTTTAGGGTCTGGGTTCATCCTTTCCAAATCGTGAGTTTGCTCCTTATTGCGTTTGGCGACTGAGTTTGTGGGTTTTTTGGTTCAGACACTGGGTTTGGCATTTTTTTGATTGTAATTTGCATTTTCCTTTGTAGTGGAGTTAGTATTTGGCTCTCCTGTGTTGTTGGTTTGTTGTATGGTGTTGGGTTGACGTCTCTGTGACCATTTGGTATCTTTGGTGCGTTTTTGTGCATTTGTTTTTAGCTGTTGGGATTGGGTTTTATCGCCCAGGTTTGGTATTTTTTGGTGTGACTTCTTCTGCATTGTTTGGTTTAATACGAGATATTGGGTGTTTGGTTTCCGTTCTCTTTGGTTTCATGGTACTGTTTTTGGGTGTTGTCATCTTTGGTGAGGTTTTCTGCTCACTGTTGGGACTAGTGTTCTTTGCTGTCAATTGGAGGCACATTGGATATTCTTAGTGGCTGGTGATCTTGCTCGGAGAGTTTGTTGTGGAACTCAACTTATTTTTGGTGAGGATCGATGACTGAATCTAAGTCTAGTTCTTCTGTTACTCTTGCAGGTAATATTGCTTCTAGTCTTGCTACTTCCTCGAAGTGGATCATCAATTCCGGTGCTACTAATCATATAACACGTAACCACCATTTGTTTTCCTCATTATGTACCTTATGCCAATCCCTCTAGTATAACAATTGCCAACGGTTCTTATTCTTGTGTTATTGGCTTTGACACTGTTGAACCTACTCCGTTTGTTTCCTTATCCCATGTCCTTAATGTCTCTGACCTTGCATTTAATCTTTTGTCTCCTAGCAAGCTCACTCGACAATCAAACTGTTTCATCACTTTATTTCTTGACCATTGTTTGATACAAGATCTCACGACGAAGTGAGTTATTGGTAGGGGCTATGAATCTGGTGGCCATTACTTCCTTGAGGATCAGGTACTGTGTTCATTTAGTCTTTATCAAAAAATTTTTAGAACAAATTTAGTGAAATACATATTTATTAATAGAATTAATTAAAATTTCAATAAAATTTTTATGTCAACGTCAATTAAATTACTTGAGTTTCAGCCCCAATATGATAAAAAATAAATAAATAACCATTTGCAAAAGGAAAAATAAAATAAAAATAAAACTCTTAAATTCTTCATAACAAATTTAGCCAAAATGAGAGATTTCATATGATGAAGGGCACATTAGTAAGTAAAATTATTTAAATATCATTTTAAAATATTCATAACGGAATTAACGGTTTGAACTTAAGTGTGTGTTTTCAAAATAAAAGGAAAATCTGTGTAATAAAGGCAAAATGCATGGGAGGTTAGAGTATTTTACTCTAATTTTTAAAGACCTAGAATTATATACATGCTCGAACTTGGAATACTCACCCCAGGGTAGTAATAAAGTCCAGCATCCTATACTCAAATCAATGAGATATAACCCTGTCAAATAGTCAATGAATAAAGCATAAAAGGTAACAACAGTAGATATAAATGAGGGAATTCCTTCGCTTTTGAAATTGACACTCAAGAAACTGAATCAGGGTTACAAGTGGCATCACTGATTCTGGCCAAAACCCTATTCCCCTGCTACAACTGAAAAGATACTCTAAACAGCAACAAGTATGGAAAATAGGGACTAAACACTGAACAAAAAGGTCAACAAAACACAATGAACCTTCTCTGGCTTTCAAGAGGCCAGAGACTCTCCCTTACCACACTCAATCTCAAAATAAGTCCTAAAACTCTATCCGTAGACCACAAGGACAATATAACCCAAAAAGTAACTTCCACACCTCCCAAACATAGCCTGGATCCCCTATACTAAGCTAAGAGCAGACTAGTTCTTCATTTCTAGTTCCTTATAACCTGGAACCTTAGAATAACTTCTTGGACCAGCAGATTCTTTCCCTTCTATCTCTTGCGTCCCCCTCGGTTTCCTCCCATATGTTTTATTAACATCAGAAGTCTTATCACAATGTGTTTAAGCATGGAAATACAAAATATATGGATCAATTTTCAAGCAAATGGCAATCCATTTTTAGCGTGTTAAACTATAATATGTCCAATATAGGATGATAGCACTTTCAAGAAGCATCTTTGACTAGCAGATAAATACAAAGAGAGTGTAAATTAGTAAGCAGATATAAGATGTGCACAAAAAAACCTACGTAGTGACGGATCCACATCTGATGAAGCAGATAGTCATAGCAACCACCAATAGCAAGCAAGGCACCTTCTGGGAGTGATCCAGGATTATTCTCCTTTGTTATGTATACCTTCAAAGAAAAGTTCATCTTCATGTAAATGATTAACACATATGCCTCAGGCATTCTAGAAATGCTATTTCTAATAGTCATAATGCAATTCAAATTTTGTAACACACTAGTTGAAATAAGTTATGCTTTATCAATCACATGTAGGAGGTTTAAACTTAGGAAATTCACAAGTAGATCCCAAATAAGCAATCCAAATAAGTCCTTTGTATTTGGTTTGTTACTGAAAGGACCCTATTCAGCAGCAAGACCTATGCTAGGAAATCTAGGAAAGTATCATCAGCAAAGGACCAACATGCTTTTTTAAGGTTACAGGGTTGACTTTCCATTTTGATGTAATACTAGGATATTAGCTATCTGATAGGGTGGCTGTTGGGGTTCTGTGAAAGTTGTTTACTTTTACTATATTAGCCGTTACGAGCATTAGGGAAAGGTATGAAATACTTTGAGAGTTATTTTGGAGAGGAGGATCAGGTTTTGTTTTGCTAAACCTGAGACTATTCTTGGCTGTTAGGGAGCATTTTAGCTTCCAGCAGATCGTGTAATATATCAGTTATTTAGTATTTTGGGGTGCTAATTTTGTTAGTTCCTAACAAATTGGTATCAGAGCAGAGAGATTCTAGGGAATTAGAAGCAAGCCAGAATGAAGGAGAGAGACTTGAGTGTGCTTAGTTTTAAAGAACTGATGCAAATGTTGGATGCAACTCTATTACTGTTGCAGAAACATAATGTAGAGTCTCAAATGCATAAGCATGGGACTAGAGATGCTTTAGAGGGCAGCAGAGAAGGAGAAGAAGGTTGAGGCAAAATGTGTTGTAGTAGATGAGGATGCAAAAGAGGTGGACGAAACTGAAGTGGAGGAAATACTAGAAGATGAGTTAGCTGAAGTTGAAGAGAAAGAACATGTAGCAGCTGGAAAACGATTAAAGCAACAACCTTCTTCAGTAAAAGAAAATATCAAAGAAAATTTTGGTGACATCCTGAAAGAAAAGGTAAAGGCTGAAGCTTTTCAAGTTGAAGATGCTGTAGATATCCGGCCTCCATATGTTGCTATAGAAGCAGCCATTAAAGGAATGAGTAGAGAATGGGAAGTTGAGAGGGTTCGAGCACGACGATGGGAAATTGATAAGCAAGGGAGAGATTGGGTAAAGGGTGAATCGCCTGCTCAAGAACACTTATTTTCATCTTTTTCATCAGAAGAGAAACTAGAAGTAGTTTTTGGTTACAGCCTAAGAGAAAAGATGAAAGTTGAAGCTTTCCAAGTCATGGAAGCAACCAAAACAACGTCAAACAGTCCCAAAGAAGCTCATCAAATAAATGTTGCTATAGACGAAGTAAGAATGGGGATGAAGAGAAGCGGGAAAGTCGAGGAGACTGGAGCGAAACATGGGGAATCTGATGAGCAGAAAAAAGGAGAAAAAGCAGAAGCTAGCGCTGGAAGAGAAGAGAAGCGAAACTGGGTGGTGAACCTGGTCAAAAAAATCAAATGGGAATGGGGTAGAAGCCCAAAACTTATTGAGAAATTGAATGAAAAAGAGGAATAGGGCTTTAGGGATTATGTAACCCAACAATCTGGGCCTAAGTATTTTCGGCCCAACCCTACTTACTACCTACAAGTGAGACATCTGGATGAAGGCAGCCAGGGCATCGTTTTTGCGATCACGACCTCTGAAAGCTTGACAAAGACAAAAGCGCACAGTGACACAACATCGTCTTCCTCTGCTGCGTTTGTGAGTGACAACCTGAGGAAAATAGATGCGACGACATTAGAGACGAAGACGATCAGCAAGCAAGCGGTGCTTCCTTACTCCTTCAATGACGACACCACCTGAAGCAATGAGTTCAAGATTGCTTTCTTTAATGGTTGGGTTAAGAGTGCCTTAAAAGAGGCAATTCCTGCAGCAAATGAGAGTTTTGTCTATCCAGAAATCTTTGAGGGGAGTGGCTTATGGAATTGTTGCTGTTGTAGGCAGAGGTATGTTAGCATCTTTTATCACTATTTTAAGAACCTCTTTGATGCCTGGATTATTGGGATTCCAGCTTCTACTAGGCCTCTGGATTCTATCAACACTTACCCTGGTACTTTAATATTATCAAAGTTGCACTCAATGGATTATGGGGAAACAGATGGTATTATTTATTATATATTGAAGGGTGGTCCAACATGCATTTTAGAAGATAATGAGAATCCGCATAAGGTTGTAAGAGAAGGCATGAAAAGAACCTCAAAAAAATTATTATTGCTCTCTCTTGTGATGCAAGATGAAAGGGAGAAAGTGTACTTTGAGTCCAGAATAGGCTATCTTTCCTCTCCTAAGAAGCAAAACGGAGGTTCTAATGCTGAAGCCACCATTGAAATTACAACCCAATATTTTATCGTTGCAACAAACATATGTCAAGTGATTCTCAACGAAGAGAATTTGCTTGGTGTGACTACAGCAAGATGGGGATTGGAGGTCAATGCAAATGCTAAAGATTTCAAGAAATCTACAATCACTGATTTGCATAGAACATCCAACGTTCACATGGAAAGCTTACTTGATTTCACTGTTAATGGAGCACTGACAGTGACAGCCACACTTCTCTATGGTGGCAAGAATGGAATGGACATACATACTGCCATTGTTTTCTATTTTTGAAATAATGGGACTTAGTCACCTTGGTTCTCAAAAGATCCTTCAGCGAGCACTTATTGAAGGGATATCACCATTTTTCATTTTCAGTTTTCACCTTGAGGACAAGGTGAAGCTCTTAGGGGAAGGTAATGAAAGGACCCTATTCAACAGCAAGACCTATGCTAGGAAATCTAGGAAAGTATCATCAGCAAAGGACCAACATGCTTTTTTAAGGTTACAGGGTTGACTTTCCATTTTGATGTAATACTAGGATATTAGCTATCTGATAGGGTGGCTGTTGAGGTTCTGTGAAAGTTGTTTACTTTTACTATATTAGCCGTTACGAGCATTAGGGAAAGGTATGAAATACTTTGAGAGTTATTTTGGAGAGGAGGATCAGGTTTTGTTTTGCTAAACCTGAGACTATTCTTGGCTGTTAGGGAGCATTTTAGCTTCCAGCAGATTGTGTAACTGTTATATCAGTTTAATATATCAGTTATTTAGTATTTTGGGGTGCTAATTTTGTTAGTTCCTAACAGTTACCAAGAGGTCCTTTGTTTGGAGATTGTGAGAAAAGATATAATTTCCCTTTGACCATCCTTCCTTTTCTTTTTATTGTTTATATATATATATATATATATATATATATATATATATATATATTAAGAAAAATACTACTTTCAATTAATTTAAGGATCATACCAGGCTTTTCATTGCTATTAGAGGAATTTTTATTACAGAAAATTATCAAATAAAAATGGTAACAGTGCTATTTAATTTAAATTTAGAACATTTGAATTATTTGTTTTTGAAAATTTCAAGTTTAAACAATACTTTTGTCGACTTGCTTGAATAATGTTTTTTACCAGTCCATTTATAACTCCCTGTACCAATTTTTCAAGTCAATTGCTCAAAATTTGCATGCAACTTTATTTATCTTTTTTTTTTTTTAAAAAAAATAATAATCCTACAAGGACAGTTGGAAGAACTTGTGATAAAAAAGTATTGTTGAGTTGTAAATTTCCTAGTAGTTTTCCATATGCCACCTCGATGGTAGTGGGAATTTTCTCTTGTGAGGAATTACACAAAACATTGCATCTTGGGGACAGTTTATTACATGCCACAAAATTTTGAATAGGATGGCAGGTGGCACATCTCCTTACTTCTTTCCTAAGTGTTTCCTCATTCCTTTCAGTATTTGGAGCAGGAGAATCAAATAGGAATTGCTGCAAGTGAGCATCTCCACTGGTTTGTGATTCATTTCTCTGATCTTCCTTCTTTCTCTTTCCTTTGCCGTTCTGTTCTTTATGCTATAGACAAGCAGTTGCTATTGTTGCATGGCACTTTGGCACATCTTACTATGGGCATTGGACTTGTATAAAGTACAGGTTCATGATTAATTCTTCAGGTAGTGTTTGGCGCATACAATGGATGAGAAACCCTAGATAATCAGATTCTCAATATCTTGCTAAATCATGATCCCAAAATCTAATCTCCGAGATACAAAGATACAAACAGAAAAGTAAATCTTTTATATGTAGCCTAGATACTATATTATTGAATGAAATTAACAGCAAAGAAAAATAAATTAATAAAAAGGAAGTGGGCTGGGTATGCTTGGTCTCTTCAACAATCAATATGAAAGGTATTTTTGTAGTTGGCCTTCTATGTAGGTATGCCATAAAATATTTTTATACTTAGCCAGGTGTGAGGGGTATGTTAGGAACCAACAAACTAGCACCTGAAATGCTTAATGAATCAAACACACAAGCTGTATTTCAAAAGGTTACAACAATCTGTTGAGAGCAATTGATACTCCCACAGCCAAGAAAGTTACTGTTCTGTGACTCAAAACCAGTCCCCCTCTCCTACCACTTTCATACAAAATATTTCCTACCTTCCCCAATACTCCTAATGGTTAATACAGGCAAAGCAAATGCCTTTTATAGTACCCAAAAAGCCACCCTACAAGACAGCTAGTATCTTACTTTTACTCCAAAATAGAAGGTTAACTCAACAACCTTAAAAAGTATCCTGCTCCTTTATTTGTGCTAGTTTTGTCTTCCTAGGTCTCCTTGCATAGGTCTTACCATTGAAAGAGTCCTTTCATTACCTTGTCCTCAAGGTGAAAATAAGGAAATTGTGTTGCAATTGCCTCAGCATCTTCCCAAGAATTCTCATAAGAGGGCAGATCCTTCCACTGTATAAGTACTTCAAGTTGCCCATTCATCAGCTTTCGTGCCTTACAAATGCTATCCGGCTGAACTTGTAATTCTAATTGTTCGAACAGAGCTAGTGGTAATGTGGGAGTCATAATGGCAGACTGCACTGAATTTTTGAGGACTGAAATATGGAAAACTGGGTGGACACGGGTCGTAGGAGGAAGGTCAAGACAGTATGCCACAACTCCCACTCTTTCCACAATCTGAAATGGCCCATAAAACCGTGGACTAAGCTTCTCATTGACCCGCTTAGCGAGCATCTTCAATTTGTATGGCTGAATTTTGACATACACCTGCTCCCCAACTTCAAATTGAACGTCTTCGGTGCTTGTTGGCTTGCTTCCTCATTTCCTCCTGGGCCTTAACCAAGTTCTCCTTGAGTGTTGCAATGATTGCATTTCTGGACCGGATTTTCTCATCAACTTCTTCCACCACAGAGGGTTCATTTGTAAATTTGAGAAAAGTGGGTGGGTCCCTCCAATACATTGCTCGGAAAGGAGTCATGTTAGTTGATCCTTGATGAGTGGTGTTGTACCAATATTCTGCCCATGGTAACCATTGATCTCACAGGTTCGGTCGTTCGCTAGTGAAACATCATAAATATGTCTCTAGCCCCTTGTTTAGCACCTTTGTTTGCCCGTCTGTTTTTGGATGATAGGCTGAGCTGAGACATAACTGAGTCCCTGATTGTTTAAACAATTTGCGCCAGAACTAACTTACAAAGACTCGATCTCTATTGGAAACAACTGTCTTTAGAAATCCATGCAGCCTAACAATTTCCCTTACGAATATTTCTGCCACATCCTTAGCACTAAAAGGACGATGAAGAGAAAGGAAATATGCATACTTAGTAAGGCGATCCACAATAACTAATATGGTGTCATACCGTCATGAATTGGGCAAACCAGTAATAAAGTCCATGCTGATGTCTTCCCAGATTGCATGTGGAATAGCAAGATGCTGCAACAATCCTGCCGGGGAAAGGGCGTGATGTTTATTTCTTTGGCAAATCTCATATTTGGCGACGTAGTGTTGTATCTCTCGCTTCATCCCTTCCCAATAAATGACATTAGCAAACCTTTTGTAGGTCCTCAAGTCCCCGAATGCCCTCTGACGGGAGAGTTATGATACTCCTGCATTAATAAGGGAATTCTTGCTGATTTCTTGGGCAGAACCAACCGGCCCTTATAATGCAAACACCCTTTAACAAAAGTGTACCCTTCGGCCCCTTCATTGTTGGTGAGTAATTGCTGCATGATGTTTTTGATTTTCGGATCAGCTTGAACTTCTGCCTCCCAATTCTCCATGTCATCATTCTGCCACATAAAGAATGCCATTAACGTGATAGGTTCTTCTTGTCGTGACAAAGCATCTGCAGCTCTATTTTCTTTCCCAGGTTTATACATAATTTCAAACTTGTAGCCCATCAATTTGGAGACCCACTTTTGCTGGTTTTCCTCTTGTTAGGAAATATATCAGTATAAATATATTATAATTAATTAGTATCGCATATAATCAGGGATTAATTATAGGAATTATGAGTGATTAGGGAATCAATCATCATAATGAGTTATTACTCTCTTGTCTTCTCTTTTATGTATAAATACCCTATTGAGCATATGAATAAATACATTAATTTGAGAGTATATTTTCTCTATCTTTCTCTCTCTAATTTCTACATGGTATCACAGCTTGGTTAGTTCTTGGCCAATTTGGGTTTTCCGGTGGCCGCTGTCACTGTACAGTGACAATGGCTAGTCTCTGTACAGTGATAGTGACCAGTCTCTTGTCTCTAGTGTGTGTGTTCGTGTCATTTCGATTTTTTTTTTGGTTATCTTTTGGTGGTGCTCCTTCGCCGGCATCGGATTTCTTTTCCATTTGTGTCGATTTGTTGTTTTTGGTACTATTTCGTGATGCTGTTTTGTGAATAGGCCTTGTTCATAGGGGAGAGAGAAAGTGTGTACCTGCTCGTTTGGTTGTTATGCTGCATCTGATTAGCTGCTAGAGCTTGTTCTGGGTTGTCTCCTCATTTTTGTACTATTCCATCCGTTGTTTCGTGAACAGCGAAACATGTCGTCACTGTTCATAGGGGGAGAGAAAGTGTGTACCTTGTTGTTTGGTCGTCGTTTGGTTGCTGCACTTATTTTTTGGCCTTGTTTTGTTCTACAACGTCGAGCCTTCATTCTCGATGTGTGTAGGCCAGTCCTTTGCTTCGAAGGTTGCGTTGTGAGAATGAGTTCAAGGGTTTCTACTATTTCAGCACAGTCGGCATATTTCGTTTTGTGCACGTTCACTTGTTTCTAGTGGTTGGGTTCTTTGTTTGTTATGATTTCCAGCACATTCGTGAAGTGCTCTTTTGTCTTGAATGCCGTGCTTGTGGTTGGGTAATTTCGTTGGCATCTGCCGTGCTTTGGGTCCTCTGGTGAGGAGTTTGGCGGTCCTTTTGTGACCCGTTCGTTGCTTTGCCTCCGGTGAGGTGTTTGTCTCAAGTGAGACGTTTGGTGTATCGTTTGGTCTTTGGTGAGACCATTTGGTATTTATCTCTAGTGAGATGTTTGGAGTATTATTTGGCCCCTTGTGTGACCTTTTGTTGTTGGTCCATTGTGAGACAATTTGTTGTGACTTCTACTCTAGTTTAGTACCTTTTGTTGGTTGAGCTCTTGATGAAGCTGTTGGATTGTAACTTTTGAATGTCATTGGTGTGACGTTTGGTTGAAGTATTCTTGGCTATGCCTGAACTTGCTGCTTGATCCAAGATCTCATGAAAAAGAAAGTTATTGGTGATTAGTTTTGCTCACATTCAAGTTGCTTGCTTTGATTGAGGGAGTGTGTGAAAATTGGGTGAAGAGGTTCTTAGGAAGAAAATTGGGTGAAGAGTTTCTTAGGAAGAAAATTATTTTGTTTGGATTTATGTTTGCTTGTAATAAGTTGACCATGATTAACATCTATGCTCCAACTTGAGGGGGAGTGTTAGGAAATATTTCAGTGTAAATATATTATAATTAATTAGTGTCGCATAAAATAAGGGATTAATTATAGGAATTATGAGTGATTAGATAATCAATCATCATAATGAGTTATTACTCTCTTGTCTTCTCTTTTGTGTATAAATACCCTATTGAGCATATGAATAAACACATTAATTTGAGAGTATATTTTCTCTATCTTTCTCTCTCTAATTTCTACACCTCTAAAATTCTGTTCCAACAAGTATTTTAGCGCTTTTGACAAGTCCGGATGACAAAAGTTTGCCCCACAAGTAGTGTCTCCATTTATTAACCGCAAGCACAATTGCCATTAACTCCCATTCGTAATCGAACATTGCTGAGCTCTTTTGGACAACTTTTGGCTATAGTAAGCTATGGGACGTTCTTGCTGCCTTAGTACCGCGCCTACACCAGTCCCTGAGGCGTCAATTTCCAGTTCAAAAGGAATGGAAAAATCTGGCATGGCTAGCACTGGCAGTGTGGTCATGGCTGTCTTGAAAGTTTCGAAAGCTTTGGTGGCTTTCGTTGTCCACTTGAACGCTTCTTTCTTGAGGAGATCAGTCAAGGGGCTTGCTATCTTCCCATAGCCCTTGACAAACCTTCGGTGGTACCCAGTTAAGCCTAGGAATCCTCGTAGTGATCTCATGTTCTTCAGTTGGGGCCAAGCTATCATGATCTCCACCTTCGTTAGGTCAGCCTGAACACCTTGTTCTGAAATTAGGTGGCCAAGATACTCAATTATGGGCTGTACAAAGCTGCACTTTTTGAGATTAATGACTAATTGATTTTCCTGCAAGATGGCTAACACCTTTTCTAGATGTTCCAAGTGAGTACTAATATTGCAGCTGTAAATCAATATGTCATCAAAAAATACTAGCACAAATTTCCTTAGTATCCCTAATATCTCATTCATCAATGCTTGGAATGTAGAAGGAGCATTAGTAAGACCGAATGGCAACACTTGAAACTTATAGTGTCCTTCATAGGTCCGGAAAGTTGTTTTATGCTCATCGTCAGCTTTGCTTTGAATTTGGTGATATCCTGATTTCAAGTCCAGCTTCGAGAACACCATGGCTCCTTTTAGCTTGTCTAGTAGCTCGTCAATGGGTAGGATTTGAAATTTATCAGGTACGGTTATCTTGTTCAACGCCTGGTAGTTCACACAAAAAAGGCTTATTCTTTACTAATAAAACAGGGCTGGAGTAAGGGTTGGTACTAGGTTGGACAATGTCAGCTTGTAACATATCTTTTATCAATTCTTCGATTTCCTTCTTCTGCGAATCTCGATGTGTGTAGGCCGGTTCTTTGCTTCGAAGGTTGCGTTGTGAGAATGAGCTCAAGGGTTTCTACTATTTCAGCACAGTCGGCATATTTCGTTTTGTGCACGTTCACTTGTTTTTAGTGGCTGGGTTCTTCGTTTGTTATGATTTCCAGCACGTTCGTGAAGTGCTCTTTTGTCTTGAATGCCATGCTTGTGGTTGGGTAATTTCGTTGGCATCTGCCGTGCTTTGGGTCCTCTGGTGAGGAGTTTGGCGGTCCTTTTGTGACCCGTTCGTTGCTTTGCCTCCGGTGAGGTGTTTGTCTCAAGTGAGACGTTTGGTGTATCGTTTGGTCTTTGGTGAGACCATTTGGTATTTATCTCTAGTGAGATGTTTGGAGTATTATTTGGCCCCTTGTGTGACCTTTTGTTGTTGGTCCATTGTGAGACAATTTGTTGTGACTTCTACTCTAGTTTAGTACCTTTTGTTGGTTGAGCTCTTGATGAAGCTGTTGGATTGTAACTTTTGAATGTCATTGGTGTGACGTTTGGTTGAAGTATTCTTGGCTATGCCTGAACTTGCTGCTTGATCCAAGATCTCATGAAAAAGAAAGTTATTGGTGATTAGTTTTTGCTCACATTCAAGTTGCTTGCTTTCAGATTGAGGGGGAGTGTGTGAAAATTGGGTGAAGAGGTTCTTAGGAAGAAAATTGGGTGAAGAGTTTCTTAGGAAGAAAATTATTTTGTTTGGATTTATGTTTGCTTGTAATAAGTTGAGCATGATTAACATCTATGCTCCAACTTGAGGGGGAGTGTTAGGAAATATATCAGTGTAAATATATTATAATTAATTAGTGTCGCATAAAATAAGGGATTAATTATAGGAATTATGAGTGATTAGATAATCAATCATCATAATGAGTTATTACTCTCTTGTCTTCTCTTTTGTGTATAAATACCCTATTGAGCATATGAATAAACACATTAATTTGAGAGTATATTTTCTCTATCTTTCTCTCTCTAATTTCTACACCTCTAAAATTCTCTGTTCCAACAAGTATTTTAGCGCTTTTTGACAAGTCCGGATGACAAAAGTTTGCCCCCACAAGTAGTGTCTCCATTTATTAACCGCAAGCACAATTGCCATTAACTCCCATTCGTAATCGAACATTGCTGAGCTCTTTTGGACAACTTTTGGCTATAGTAAGCTATGGGACGTTCTTGCTGCCTTAGTACCGCGCCTACACCAGTCCCTGAGGCGTCAATTTCCAGTTCAAAAGGAATGGAAAAATCTGGCATGGCTAGCACTGGCAGTGTGGTCATGGCTGTCTTGAAAGTTTCGAAAGCTTTGGTGGCTTTCGTTGTCCACTTGAACGCTTCTTTCTTGAGGAGATCAGTCAAGGGGCTTGCTATCTTCCCATAGCCCTTGACAAACCTTCGGTGGTACCCAGTTAAGCCTAGGAATCCTCGTAGTGATCTCATGTTCTTCAGTTGGGGCCAAGCTATCATGATCTCCACCTTCGTTAGGTCAGCCTGAACACCTTGTTCTGAAATTAGGTGGCCAAGATACTCAATTATGGGCTGTACAAAGCTGCACTTTTTGAGATTAATGACTAATTGATTTTCCTGCAAGATGGCTAACACCTTTTCTAGATGTTCCAAGTGAGTACTAATATTGCAGCTGTAAATCAATATGTCATCAAAAAATACTAGCACAAATTTCCTTAGTATCCCTAATATCTCATTCATCAATGCTTGGAATGTAGAAGGAGCATTAGTAAGACCGAATGGCAACACTTGAAACTTATAGTGTCCTTCATAGGTCCGGAAAGTTGTTTTATGCTCATCGTCAGCTTTGCTTTGAATTTGGTGATATCCTGATTTCAAGTCCAGCTTCGAGAACACCATGGCTCCTTTTAGCTTGTCTAGTAGCTCGTCAATGGGTAGGATTTGAAATTTATCAGGTACGGTTATCTTGTTCAACGCCTGGTAGTTCACACAAAAAAGGCTTATTCTTTACTAATAAAACAGGGCTGGAGTAAGGGTTGGTACTAGGTTGGACAATGTCAGCTTGTAACATATCTTTTATCAATTCTTCGATTTCCTTCTTCTGCGAATGAGGATACCTGTATGGCCGGATGTTAGGTGGTAGCTCCACTAGTTTAATTACCATCGCATGGTCTCATGAACGCCGGGGTGGAAGCAACAAACTAATTTTGGGTGGAAGCAACAAACTAATTTGACTGCTCTGATACTAATTTGTTAGGAACCAACAAACTAGCACCCAAAATGCTTAATGAATCAAACACACAAGCTGTATTTCAAAAGGTTATAGCAACCTTTTGAGAGCAACTGATTCTCCCACAGCCAAGAGTTATTGTTTTGTGACTCAGAACCAGTCCCCCTCTCCTACAACTTTCATACAAAATATTTCCTACTTTCCCCAATACTCCTAACGGCTAATATAGGCAAAACAAACACCTTTCACAGTACCCAAAAAACCACCCTACATGACAGCTAGTATCCTACTTTTACTCCAAAATAGAAGGTCAAATCTGCAACCTTAAAAAGTATCCTGCTCCTTTGTTTGTGCTAGTTTTGTCTTCCTAGGTCTCCTTACATAGGTTTTCCCATTGAATAGAGTCCTTTCAGGGTATAATTGTTTTTCTAGAATTTTCTATTAATCATTTATGTAATACGTGGCCCCACATTGAGGCTATACCCATATTGCATGAGCTATGTGTATATTTCTACATTGAAATAAGACACAATCATTCAGCTTGTAGGAATTTTTCCTAGAATCCTATGATCTCAAATTCCAAAATCATGTAACACACTTAAAAGGGAAGCAACTAGTAGATGTCACAAAAATGAATCAACAACAGCAATAAGATCAATTTATGGTACCTGGAAAAAGAAACCTCTGTGATAAATTTCAGTTGGGGACATTAAAGCATCTATAAAAACATTGTTGTCAATCCTCCAAACTCTCAAGAGACTGCAGAGCTCAGACAATTCTTCAAGTGCCTTGCGTGTACGTTTATCTGCATTGGTTTATATTGACCAATAAGCACGAACTCATTTCTGTAGTTGATAATTATCAATGATAATCTGGTTATAAGAATAATACCAGGAGGAAGGGCTCCTCTTAGTCTAGGAAGGGCCTGATCTGCGGCTCCACAGAATCTTAAACCTACTGTTTGTAACCTATTTACAATAGCTTCTGCTAAATTCAGTTCCTGGGAAAGCAATTTAATTATATTTGTCACTTGTGAATATCATGACAGTTGAAAGCCAGAAGCTAGTATGGAAAATTTGCACCCAAGCATGCAAGGCTTTTCTGCAAATTTTCTTACCTGCAAAAGCTGCCTCCGTATGACTGCCCATTTTGATTTCCTTACTGAGGATTGTGGGCGCAGAGAACCCATCATTGCAAGAAGCTTCAGAAAATTTAATTATATGTAATGTTATGTCCCTACAAACTTGATAATGCAATACTAAAAAATGTACAGGAAACTAACCTCTGCCACTTTAAGTCTGTGCTCATCCTTAACACCTATCCATGACCAAATTGCATCCAGTAGATCACCATGATTTAGATGAATGTCACATGCGTCTGCAGGAAAAATACAAGTGACTATATCCCTTGTCACCTGTAACGTAACAAGTAAAGATTTGGTGAGTACTAAGAGGACCATCATGGGTCCTGAGATCCAGGGAAGGGAGTTGTGGGTGATCCAAGGCAACGCCCCCCCTAAAACTCAAGTTTTGTAATTCATTGAAATTATATTCCAATCTGTATTAATGAACATAATAGAGAAAAAATAAAATCAATATACAAAAACCAACAAGAGTTCACCAGAAAATAAAAAATACTGAAAATGGACTAGAATAAAATTCTTCCCAGATATTCCTCCTACCCATGCTTATACTATTGGGATATAAAAGAAGTGGATACGCCCCCACCCTCCTCCTCCAGTACAAAAACAAACTTAACACTAGATAAAACAACATCGCACTCACAATGAAATTATTTCAAATGCTATTCATAATGTGGGAATTTTATGCATTTATTATGGATTATTTATTAAGTCATTATCTTATTATTATATTAGATATAGATATATTATATCATATCTTAGGATTAGATATAGATATATTATATCTTAACCGTTTTGATTTATTTTGATTAGATTAGATTTTAGGGTTAGCTCTAGGTTTGCTTTTATAAAAGCTCGTATGTATTCTCTTTGATTTAGAGATTAAGAATAATATTTCTCTCTCAAATTATCCACATGGTATTAGAGCTAGGTTAAAAATATTCAAAACCCTAGTAACGTAGAGCACAGTTCTTCATCAACGACCCATCTCCTCTTAGACGCTGTCATCGTCGTCGAGCCTGTCATCGTCGTTGGTGGTAGTTCCCTTATCATCGTGCCTCTCAACACGTCCGACGACTGATCCCGTTGTCCTCAACTCGTCCGACGATTGGTCCCGTCGTCCTCAACTCCTTCGACGATTGGTCCCGTAGTCCTAAACTCAACATATTTTTTAGCCCTTCTGGTTTTTTCTATCGTGTGTACTGTTCATACAGAGAGTGAGGTTGCGTTGAACCTTCGATCGAGGTCCTCCTTTTGCAACACGCGCCCCACCATCGGAATCTACACCCTCCGATCGGCCTATCCCCGACGGTCCGATCACATTTCAACAGCGCGTGTGCCTTCATGCACCTCCTCGACGCTCGCCGCCGATTACACACGCCGGTGCGTGAGGCTTATTTCCGGCAACTTTCGCGACGCCACTTGCTCCTCCGTGATCATCTTGCTGAACCTGGCCTGTTCCAGGTGGTCTCGTGGTGTGGGTCTCTCTGTTTGACTATCAGGTATTATTCGGTTTATCATTGGGCTTCATTTGTCTCTTACTGTGCTATATATATCTACAACGATCAGTATGTCTACATAGTCAGATGCCTCATCCTCTGTGCCACGATCCGGGTCTAGTGACATCTCTACCGTTCTTATTGTTTCTGAGAAACTTACTAGTGACAATTATCGAGAATGGTCTCAATCCATGATCCTTGCTCTAGATGGAAGGGACAGACTTGGATATATTAATGGTGAAGCTAAAATGGCTCCAAAATCATAAACCCAGGCATTTCGAAAATGGAAGTCAGAAAATGCTTTGGTTTCCTCTTGGTTTATTAATGCTATGTCCTCCTCACTCAAGAAGAATTTTATGTATCTTCCATCAGCCCACGAGATTTGGGAGGCTCTCAATGAGACATATAGTACTGTAGGGAATCGCTCTTGCATATTTGACGTTAAGAAGTGTTGATAACATGAGAGAGAAATATTATTCTTAATCTCTAAATCTAAAAGAGTACATATAGGCTTTTATATAGGCAAATATAGAGCTAATCCTAGAATCTCAAAATCTAATCAAAATCAATCAAACTGATTAATGAACCTAGACCACAAAACCTATTTGACGTCACCGGAAATGAGGAGAGGAGACTGAAACAGGAAGTCGCCGGAGAAATATCGTCTCACGCGCCGTCATCGTGAGTCTGCCAGCCGAGCGTGTGAACACCACGCGCCGTCGTAGAAGCATCGGACGACCACCAAATTTCAAGCGTTCGCCGATCGGAAGGTGGGGATGCCAGTGGGGTGGCGCGTGTTCCGAGATAGCGCCGGCGATAGAACACGTATTCTCCTTTCTCTCGTGCGTTCTCACTGTTCTCACTCTGTTTACTGATGCAGAAGGAGCCAGACACTCTAATGAAAATATTCAAACTAAGATAAGAAACCCACAAAGCTTTGATACCATGTTGATAACATGAGAGAGAAATACTATTCTTAATCTCTAAATCTAAAAGAGTACATATAGGCCTTTAGCCCTTTACATAGGTAAACCTAGAGCTAACCCTATAATCTCATAAAATCAAATCAAATCAAAATCAATTAAACTGATTGAGATATAATAGGAAATACCTAAGATATGATATGCCTATATCTAATATAATAATAAGATAATAACTACTCCAAATAATCCATAATAAATGCATAATATTCTCACAAGAAGAAATTGTGGCTGCTGAAACAAGACCATATGTCACTTGATGATTATTATCTAGAAGAATCAACTCTGTGGCAAGAGTTTGATGCCCTAACAAATAAAACTCATCATTGCAAGGCTGATGCTAAAGAGGACTGCAAAGAGAAAGAAGAGGGAAGAGTCTACAAGTTGCTAGCCGGTCTTAATGTAATTTTGTTTAAAATCAGAGGTATCATTCTCTCTGTTTTTGTGTATTATTCATGAAGGAAAGCTTACAATATATAGGCTCACAAGGAGGAGCAGTTAAGGTGAGAAGAGAAGGAATAGGAAATACAATCAATCAACATAAAAGCATAATCTTTCCTAAACTAGATGCACATAATCTCAAATCCTATAATCAAGGCAAGGATCAAGGGATCCTAATGAATGTGATTTATTTCCTAATATTCTAACACTCCCCCTCAAGCTGGAGAGTATATGTCGATTAGTCCCAACTTGCTTCGAAATCCTTCAAACTTCGTTTGGCCGAGTGGTTTAGTCAAGATATCTGCAATTTGATCTACAGATCTTATGTGAGACAGTGTCATAATGCATGCTTCAATCTTTTGTTTAATGAAGTGTCTGTCTATCTCAACATCTTTGGTTCTATCATGATATACTGGGTTCTTGACCATTTCAATGCTGGCCTTGTTATCACATCAGAGTTGCATTGGTCCCTCATGTTGAATCCCCAATTCCGTCAAGAATCTTATAATCCAGATTCCTTCACATACTCCTTTGTTGACAGTTCTCAGTTCTTCTTCTGCATTGCTTGTTGACACCACTGTTTGTTTCTTACTTCTCCATGTAACCAGATTTCCCTACACGTATGTACAGTACCCTGAGGTTGACCTCCTGGTCTCTCTATCCCTTGCATGGTCTGCGTCAGTGTAGATTTCGATGTTTCTGGTAGTTCCTTTCTTAAAGAATATTCCTCTTCCAGGATTAAGCTTCAAGTAGCTCAAAATTCTGTATACAGCCTCCATGTGTTCTTCTTGAGGCTGATGCATAAACTGACTTGCTATTCCAACTGCATAGCTAATATCAGGACGTGTGTGGGTTAAATATATCAATTTTCCCACAAGTCTTCTGTATCTTTCTGCATTAGCTGGAACACCTTGTGGCTTGATCTCTAAGTGACATCCCTCTTCCATTGGTGTCTCTTCTGGTTGAGTGCCCAACATACCTGTATCATGTAACAGGTCTAGTGTATACTTGCGCTGAGATACATTGATGCCCTTCTTAGTTCTTGCCACCCCCATGCCTAAGAAGTACCTCATTTGTCCAAGGTCTTTTACCTGGAATTCGGTCGACAAGTCTTGTTTTAGTTGAGCAATGGATTCTTCATCATTTCCTGTAATGATTATGTCATCAACATAAACAATCAAAATGGTAACTTTGTCATTAACACGTTTGGTAAACAATGTGTCATCTGCTCGTCCCTGAGTATACCCAAGCCCTTTCACTGCTTTGGTGAATCTACCGAACCATGCCCTCGGAGATTGTTTCAGGCCGTACAATGACTTGCTTAGCTTACACACAGTGTTATTAGGAGCTAAAACTCCATCCGGAACCTCCATGTATACTTCTTCCTCCAGGTTCCCATTCAAGAATGCATTTTTCACGTCCAATTGGTATAGCGACCAATCCAAGTTCGCTGTAAGTGATAACAGGACTTGGATGGTATTGAACTTGACCACTGGAGCAAATGTCTCTTGATAGTCGATCCCATACGTCTGGGTATAGCCTTTTGCAACAAGTCTCGCCTTGTATTTGTTGATACTACCATCGGGATTGAATTTCGGAGTGAAGATCCACCTGCATTCTACTGGTTTCTTTCCTTTAGAAAGAGTCGTGATCTCCCACGTTCTATTTTCCTTGAGTGCTCTCAATTCCTCTTCTGCAACTTGCTTCCAATTTGGATCAGCCATAGCTTGTTGAAATGTGTTTGGAATGGTTATCTGTGCACTATTTACAACAAAACTTTGCATTTTGGCAGACAAATTACCATATGAGACAAATCGTTGAATTGGATGATGAGTACACGATCTTACCCCTTTTCTCAAGGCAATAGGCCAAGTCGATTCTTTAGGATTTAATTCCGGATTGGATTCATGGTTGTTCCTTTGAATGAGAGAGATAGTTCTACCCATATCTGGTTCAGTTTGAACTTGAGAACTGGACTCTATCTCTTGTCGTGATTCTCCATCCATCTCTGAATTGATCTCAACATGTGTTTCCGGTTCATTGGGTTCAGGTTGGTTCGTGGGGCCAAGTGAGTCAAGAGATTGGGTTCAGGTTGGGTGGCACTGATGATGATGATGATGTCAGGTGCGCTTGAGGTGTTGGAAGTAGATATTTCTAAGTTTAGCCATTCAATATCAGAATACTCCCCTTGAATGGGTAATTTGGGATAATAAGCTTCGTCTTCCGAGAACAAGGTATCTCGGGAGACAATAAGTGTCTTGGAAGACGAGCAGTAGCATTTGTACCCTTTTTGAGTAGAGGAGTAGCCAAGGAATATATACTTCAGCTCGAGACCAAATTTGTTGCCCTCCATTTTGTGAACAAAGGCAACACAACCAAACACCTTGGGAGGTAGTGAATTGATGAGATGGCAATTTGGAAAGAGTCCAAGAAGTTTTTGAATGGGAGTGTCGTAGTTGAGAAATTTGGAAGGCATGCGGTTAATGAGATAAGCTGCTGTGAGGATGGCATCACCCCAGAATATGGTGGGAACATTTTGCTCTATTAGTAAGGCACGGGTGACTTCCAATAGGTGACGGTTTTTTCGCTCGGCTACCCCATTTTGTTGAGGGGTGTAAGGACAAGAAGTTTGGTGATGAATTCCCTGGTGATCAAGAAACTCTTTGAAGGCTGTACTCATGTATTCCTTGGCATTATCACTTCGAAGTACCTTAATGGACGTGTTGAATTGGGTTCGTACAAAGGTATAGAAGTTTTGAAAGACTCTGGCGACGTCAGATTTATTTTTCATTAAATAAACCCATGTGGTTCGAGTGTGATCATCGATGAACGTAACAAACCATCTTGTACGTGTGAGAGTATTTATTCGGGCCTGGCCCCAAATATCACTGTGAATCAATGTGAATGGTGAGGAGGGAGTATAGGGTTGTTTGGGATATGAGGATCGTGTCTGTTTTGCAAATTGGCAAGTTTCACAATGAAAGGGAATATAATTTTTATTGAATAAACTGGGAAACACATGTTTCATATAATCAAAACTAGGGTGGCCTGACCGATAGTGCCACAACAATATATCATTATTCTGTGAATTTGAGCTAACCAGCGCTCGTCTTGCCTTCCACGTTTCTTTATTCTTTGAGGTTGATCCTTCAAGGTAGAACAATCCATCTCATTCTTTAGAAGTCCCAATCGTCCTCCTCGTTCTTAAATCTTGAAACACACATAAATCGTCATCAAATATCACTGGACATATTTTGCCTCTAGTCAACTTGATTACAGAGATCAGATTACAAGTAAGTTCCGGTACAAACAAAACGTTATGTATTGCCAAGTGGTCAGATAATGTAACAGTACCAATACCCTCAACCCGTGTGAATACACCATTAGCTACTTTTACTTTGAGGTGTTCATGATAGAGTTTAAGGTTATGGAATAGAGTTTTGTTATCGGTCATGTGATCCATAGCTCCTGAGGCAACAATCCAAGTATAGTCACTGGTCATCACAGTTTTGAGAGCAATAATAGAATTACCTGATTGTACAAGATTCACGCTGGGAACAGAATTAGACTTATTCTGTTGTTCGAGCATTCTGCGAAACATCTGTAATTCCTCTTGACTCAGGTGATTGTCATTCTCCACCTTTGGTCCAGCTGTGGTCAGGTGACTTTGGAAGTTTGATTTCCCCCCAGAGGGTTTTGCATGGAGTTTCCAGCATTTATCCTTATAATGGCCCTTTTTCTTACAATAGTTGCACCATTTATTGGTTTTGTGGTCCTCGGATGGTCCCTGAATTGCGAGAGCTGAGCTTTCAATGTGGCTTGGTCCACTCTGGTTCAAGAGTTTCCTACTTTCCTCGAATTGCACAAAGTTAACCATGCCAAAGAGTTGCGGGAATGGCTTCAGCCCCTTACCTCTTCGAAAGCGTCATTTAGGCCTAAGATGAAGTCGTGTATCCTTCCTTCTTCCACAATTTGTTTGTACGATTGTGCATCTTTGAGACTCTCCCAAGGGTGGACCTCAAATAAGTCTTGCTGCCACAATTTCAGCAATGCATTATAATATTCAGTTACTGACAGATTACCTTGTCGTAGATCCCAGAGTTGTCTCTTCAGGTGAATCAAGGCAGCAATGTTTTCAAGGGAGGAATAGGTCCTCCTAGCGGCATCCCATATTTCCTTTGTCGTGTGTGCAAGCAGATATCCCTCATTGATCTCCAAGGTCATTGAATTACACAACCATGTCATGACTTGGTTGTTTTCAGCAAACCATGTGTCAAAATTAGGGTCATCAGGGGCTGGTTGAGGGGCTGCCCCAGTAATGTATTTCTCCTTTCTCTTACCTCGAATATACCTCAACACGCTTCGTGACCACTGGAGATAGTTCCTACCATTAAACTTATGGCTAATAGCCATAATGTGATGGTCTGAAAATTCTGAAGCCATCTCTGAGGTTCTGTTTGGTATTGAGTTGCTGGTTATAAAGGAAGAAGATGAGGAATTTTGAGTTTGAGAATCGGTACCAGTCATAAAAACCATGGGGCATGTTCTAGTTGATTTTCTGGGAATTGTTCCAAACAAAGGAGGGAACTGAGAGGGATCCATGTTTCTGGATGAAAAACAGTCACCGGAATCTGGAAATTTTCACCGGAGATTTCGCCGGAAAACCCAAACACTCACCGGAAGATACAATAATCACTGGGGATGGCCGGAAATCAGAGGAGGAGGCCGAAACAGGAAGTTGCCGTCGAAACGGACCTCACACGCGCCATCATGCGCCGCCACAAGACCGCTGCCCATCAAGCGCGTGTACCCCACGCGCCATCGTGGAGATGTCGGATGGTGACCGGACTCTGGGCGTTCGCTGATCGGAGCCTTCCGGTCCTTCTGGGCTGGGCGGTGTAGTCCCACTGGCCTCCTACAGGGAACCCTAAACACGCCGGAGAGCTTCCACTTCACTGTCTCTCTCTGCCTCGCGTCACTCACTGTTTCTCTCACTTTCTTTGGCCACAGATGTCCTAAGCTTTGATACCATGTTTAAAATCAGAGGTATCATTCTCTCTGTTTTTGTGTATTATTCATGAAGGAAAGCTTACAATATATAGGCTCACAAGGAGGAGCAGTTACAGTGAGAAGAGAAGGAATAGGAAATACAATCAATCAACATAAAAGCATAATCTTTCCTAAACTAGATGCACATAATCTCAGATCCTATAATCAAGGCAAGGATCAAGGGATCCTAATGAATGTGATTTATTTCCTAATATTCTAACAAATTTATGATGATGCTTGAACACGGATTCTCAGTCAAGAGCCCTTGCCTTCTGTGCGTGAAGTGTATACCACTTTGCGCGACGAAGAGGATAGGCGCAAAACAATGCTTCAGAATCAGAATAATTCCGTTGCTACTTATGTACCTTCTGAGGCCTTAGCACTTACGGTTCAATTCAAAGGTTCTAAAGGTCGACCACTATGTGATCATTGTAAGAAACTGCGACGCACAAATGATAACTTTTGGGACCTTCATGGTAAACCTACAGACTGGAAGCCAAGGAAAGAAAGAGGTGATGTAGCTGAAGCCTTCAAAGAGTCATCCCAAAATGACCAGCTAAACAAAATCATGGAAATGCTAGCCGCATTTCAGAGTACGAAACAACCCACTACCACCTCGGCCACAGTTGTCAAAAGAGAATATACTAATGTGGACGATGATTGGGAGTGCTAACGAAGTTGAAAATTGTATAAGGAAGTTGGACATGATTAACATCCATGATCCAACTTGAGGGGGAGTGTGGGAATTTTATGCATTTATTATGGATTATTTATCAAGTCATTATCTTATTATTATATTAGTTATAGATATATTATATCATATCTTAGGATTAGATATAGATATATTATATCTTAACCGTTTTGATTTATTTTGATTTGATTAGATTTTATTAGATTCTAGGGTTAGCTCAAGGTTTGCCTATATAAAGGCCCGTATGTATTCTCTTTGATTTAGAGATTAAGAATAATATTTCTCTCTCAAATTATCCACACATAACATTCACATGGTCTTGATATACAAAGTCATGTATCATAAATAAGAGATCTTAACACCCAAAACACCTTTATTTTAAATAAAATATAGGGGTTCATCAACATGTAACAAACTTGTTGTGAAGACTCTGTCCTCAGTATTTAATTGTCCTCCTCCTAGTGCTAGAAGTAAATTAACCGGGATCTAAGAATAGACTACCAGCATCATAATGCCCCAACGAGGAACAATTTTATAACAAATGCTGAAACTGGTTTGAAAAGCGGTACCTTTATGACCTCTGCCTCTGTCAATGCTGATGCACCACCAATTATGTCAAAATCACCCTATAACAATGGAGTTTGAACCGAAAGGATGTAAACTTAGAATCAATATCTCCAGAAAGCTTCACATCGTTAACCATCATATAAAGTCCAAACAGGTTATTCCAATAATAGAAGAGATTCACAGTAGTTATATCTGGATTTCACTTTTCTCATAAAAAAGGTAAGAAAAAAACAACGAAGTGACATTGGTTACCACCAACAGTTCAAAAGTGTTCATTTAAAAAAACCACAGAGAACTCACAAGGAAAAAAAATATTAACGTGAATACCTGAAGGTATCGGTTTGGTGATGAACGTCCAACTGCTCTTCTGTAGACACATGATATCTCATATCGTTTGAAAGAAGATTTCTACAATTATTTTAGATTTGTTGTTCAGATTTCTACCTTCATGCTTAGGAAAAAGAAGATGCTGAAATTGAGCTATGATAATAGTAACACAAACAGTTAAGAACATCTTGGTGAAAGAGAAGTTAGGCATGAATCACACAAATCTTAATTCAAAACTTCAAGGTGATCAAGCTCCAAGATTTTTAAACAATAATAGAAAAAGATAAAATAATTTCATATTAATTTTATAGGGCAAGTCATTCCGCGAGTGATAAAGTTTACATATTTGGGATCAATTATACAACAAGATGGTAAAATTGATGGGGATGTTAATCATAGAATTCAAGTTGGATGGTATAAATGGAGAAAAGCTACTGGAGTCATTTGTGATCAGAAAGCACCTAATAAGGCAAAAGGGAAGTTTTATTGCACTGCTATAAGAGCAGCAATGCTATATGGTAGTGAATGTTGGGCTTTAAAGGGACAACATGAACATAAAATGGGGGTAGCCAATATAAGGGTGTTACGATGGATGTGTGGCCTTACAAGAAAAGATAAGATCTATAATAATCACATACGCGAAGGAGTTGGAGTGACATCTATTGAAGAGAAAATGGTAGAAAATTGTTTCAGGTGGTTTAGACATGCTCAAAGAAGGCCGGTGAGGAGGGTTGATCAAGCCATATGGAGCCCTTTAAAACGAGGTCAAAGAAGACCGAAGCAAACACTCAATGAGGTTATAGAGTGGGATCTTTTGGATTAATAATCTATCTAAAGATCTGTTTTCAATATAGCATAATGGCGTCGTGCAATTCATGTAGTCGACCCTACCTAGTGGGATAAGGCTTTGTTGTTGTTATTGTTGTTGTTGAATTGTGCTCTGTCCTTCATATTAGATGAATTCAGCTTTTCTCTAGTACATCACCTCTCTCTGTCCGTATCTATATATTTACTGAGCAAAAATCAAAGCAAGGTTCAATCTATGATAAATTAGGGAAATATAACTTGGATTATGATACTAATCTCTCCATCTATCTCTTCTAAAATTCCATTAAGTATGGAATTTTATTATCTCAATATTCTCCACTATGATATCTAAATATACTAAAGAAAAATAATAACTAGAAAATGTGGTATGGGGCTAGCTCAAATGGAAAGGGTGTGTGAGGAGTAGTAGAGATTAAAGGTTTAAATCCTCGTGATGTAACGGTAAGAAAAATGATGACGACTGTTCGGAATTATCATTAATGTAAATAGAGAGTATAATCAGGGATTGTAAATAGAGATTATAATCAGGGATTGTAAATAGAGATTATAATCAGGGATTATAATTAAGATAATTATCATTTTGAGCTATTAATAGCTAGGCTCCTCATACTTATATATAAACACCTATTCTGATCATGAATGATATGAAATTTAGATTATCTTTCTCTACAACGACTAAATACATCAAAGTGATAATGGAATAAATATTAATTCTCCAATATTTACCCCCAGGACACTTTCCTCGTTTCTAGTGCAGTTTTAATATAAAACAATTTTCTTGTCCTTTTTAGCAATTTTTGTTGAGATGTTTAGCTAGGTAGGTGAAGATGTGATTGGTTACTGTAGAATCTGTTATTAACTCCATAATTATAGGGATTAACTAAACCTAGAGATTATAAGAGCTTATTGTTAAGCTTAGGGTGTGCATGGGAACCATTATGTTCCCCAGCACTGATTCTGAGATGAAACAGTTTTTTCTGATTCTGTGCCTGGGAAAAGTTTTGAAAATCAGAATTACGTTTGTTAACTCATTTTATTTTTACTCAGAGAATCAGAATTACGTTTGTTAACACATTTTATTTTTATTTATGTAATTTTTATATTCAAAAAATTATTTATGTGGTTGTGGCAGTGGTGGTGGCGATGGTGGTGTGGTGGTGGCAGTGGCAGTGGCATCGGGGGCGGCGGTGGCGATGACCGTGGTGGTGGCCGCGGCGGTGATGGTAGTGGCGGCGCGATGGCGCGGTGGTGATGGAGGTGGCGGTGGTGGTGGCGGTGGCGCGGCGGTGATGGCGGTAGTGGTGGCGGCGATGGCTGCGGTGGCGGTGGTGGTGGCAGCGACGGTGGGGGCGGTGGTGGCAGCGGCGGTGGTGGGGGCGGTGGTGGCGGGGAAGAGAGAAGGGGAAAAATAGATTCTGGCTTTGTGCCCTGCAATAGAAAAGCAGAAATTTTTTGCTTCTTTTTTTTATTCCCCAGCACAAAAAAGAAACCGGTTCATCCCGGGAACAAGAAAAAAACCGGATGTACCAAACACATTTCCTATCCAATTTTGTTCCTGGGAACAAAAATGAAGGAAAAACTCATTCTGGGAGCGTTACCATGTACACCCTTATTGTTAGGATACTAGTTTTTCAAATTTCAAATCTGATTCTCTATCTTGTCTATAAATGTAATCGTTCTCTCATCTGAATATACACAACAATTATTCTCATCTCATTCTCTTCATGGTATCAGAGCAATTAGAAGAGATTAATTGATTGTCTTCAAAATCTGAGACATTGCCCACTGTAATGTCTTCAAAATCTGAGACATTGCCCACTGCAACGTCATCAGAACTCGTCCGAACGTTACCCACTGTAACGTCGTCAAAGTCTGGATCGTCTCAAGCCTAGACTAGTCCGTCCAAAGCTTATCCGGCGATTCACCCAGTCTCGTCCGACTGACGGTTCACAACTATCGACTCGTCCGTCGTCGTCCTCCAGAGTTCATCAGCCACGTTCCCAGTCTCGCAACAGGTTCTCCGGCATTTTTTGTCAGAGTTTAGATCGTTCTTCAGTTGCAATTCCAGAACTCATGCTCATCCGCAGACGTCCCTTCAGAACTCGTCTTCTTGTCCGACACCGTCAGAGTTCGTCCAACGTCATTCATCACTCAGGTTCGTCGTCCTCGGACTCGTCTCACTCATTCAGGTTCACGATTCTCAGCCTTTCTTTTGTCGTGAAGAGGAATTGGTTCACGATTCTCAGCCTTTCTGTTGTTGCGAAGAGGAACTGGGTTCGGATCAATCTGGTTCGTCCTCGCTCCGGTTCACTTGTCGGGTACTATTAATCACTACTGTACTGTGCTTCATTTGTCTCTTTCCTGAGCCCAATTTGTCTCATTTGGTTTGGGCTGTTCCTTTGTTTCATTTGGTTTGGGCTGTTACTGGGCTTCACGTTTTGTTTGGCATTGCTGGACCTTTTTTAATTGTTGTGATTTGAAGCACCTTCTTATTACACGGTCAATATGTCTTCAAAATCTGATGCCTCGTCCTCCGTGCCACGATCTGGGTCTAGTGACATCTCTACTGTTCTTATTGTTTCTGAGAAACTTACCAATGACAATTATCGAGAATGGTCTCTGTGGTAATTATATTATTTTGTAAATAAGTATTATTAGATTAAGTCAAGATCAGATCCTAAAATCTAGCAGTTAGTTAGATTAGTTTTCAATTTTTGAATTCCCTAGAAGTCCTCAATCTGTTACAACAGATTGCGCTCCATGTATCTTATATATTTCACATGAAGCAATGAGAATAATCATCGGCCTCAATTATCCTAATCCTAAAGGTCTACATGGTATCAGAGCCACACCGTAGCATCCTCCACAGCCTCCGTCTCGAGTCCGATCTGAGGAGTTACCCACTGTAACGTCCTCACAACTTTCAACCCCTGTCACGAGACGTTACCCACTGTAGCGATCTCACAGCCTCCTCAAGTCCATCTCTCCCTCACGAGACATTCCCACTATATCGTCCGACTCCCCAATCTCCAGTCTCCAGCCCTCCTTCTTCGACTCATCGTCGAACTCGTCACTGTCAGAATCTTGCAACTCTAGAGCTCGTCCGACACCGTCAGAGGTTGTGTCGTTCATCATTCTCTCTGGTCCGTCGTCATCCTCGGACTTGCTCGGACTTGAAATCTCCGACCTCATCTGTCGTCGTTCCTCTCCGCTGCAATTCCAGTATCGTCCGACTCTCATCCAGCGTCGTCCTTCACTGACACCATCTCCGTCATCCTTAGCGTCATCCGTCGTCAACTCGAGGTCCTGTCACGGCGTCGGTCTCTCCATCTCAGGTTCACGATCTCAGTGTGTTGTCGCTGAGCTATCGGGTTTCATCGTTTGGCATTTGAATATCCGCTTCTATTTTCGTCTCGGCCTTCAACAGTTCAGCTCCTGTTACTTTCATTTGGTTTGGACTCACTGTTCATTCTTTTTGGGCTGCTGCTGTTCATTCATTTTTTGGGCTGCACCTTCATTGAATTAACTTGCATATTCCACACCAATGGCATCATTAAATGATACAACCCCATTAAATGATACAACACCGCTCCCCAAGACTAGCGATAATACAACTCCTCTCCACTCTTCCGATAACCAATTGATATCTAACCAATTGGTGTCGGAGAAACTGAATCTTCACAATTATCATGACTGGGCACGAGCCGTTTTGCTAGCTATCGGTGGACGGGGCAAACAGAAGTTTTTAACTGGAGAGATCAAGCCACCGTTGGATCAAACCTCCCCAGCCTGGGTTCAATGGGACACTGATAATTCTCTTGTCTGCTCTTGGCTTATCAATGCCATGTCTCCACAGATTAAACGAAGCTTCATGTATCTTCCTACTGCCAAGGATATTTGGGATGTTGTTCGCGACTCTTATGTCGATGCCAATGATTTATCCCAACTATTTAATCTTCGTCGTCGCATCTGGAATTCATCTCAGGGCTCTAGGTGCATTGCTGAATTCTGGTTTGAGCTTGTCGCTCTCTGGCAAGAAGAAGATCAAATGGCTGAAAATGAATGGGATTCTCCCACTGATGCTACTCGCCACCTTCGGAATGTCAACATTGATCGGATCCTGATTTTTCTCGCTGGCTTAAACTCAGAATTTGACGATGCTCGAGCAAGGATATTGAGTAATTCGTCTCTTCCTCCTCTCCTGGAAGTATATTCTGAGATTCGTCGTGAAGAGTCCCGAAGACAAACTATGCTTCTCAAGGCTATCTCTTCAGGACCAGAAGCGTCCGGTTTAATCAGTAAGCACATTCCCTCTTCTGGTTCTGGCTCTACTAAATCTCGTCCAACGTGTGATCATTGCAAGAAGATTGGTCATACCAAAGACAAATGCTGGAAACTCCACGGTAAGCCATCTGATTGGACACCTCGCAAACCACGATCACCTTCTGCTCATCAAACAGTCAGTGAGGCAGATACTACTTCAGAATCCGTGCCTCCTTCCCTCAATACAGAACAGATGAGTCAAATTCTCAACTTGCTGAAAAATTTACAGTCCTCTCAAGGACCTGTTGCCACTATCGCCAAACAAGGTAATGATCATCTTACTCTTATATCATCATCCTCTCTGCCAAAATGGATAGTAGACACCGGCGCCTCTGATCATATGACCTCAGAATCAAGAGTCTTTACCTCCTATTCTCCTTTGGCTGGTAATAATCGAATTCGCACAGCCAATAATTCTAGTGCTCCCATTGCTGGTACTGGTACCATTCTCACAAGAGACTTAAAACTTGATTTTGTTCTTCATGTTCCTCATTTGGCATACAATCTCCTTTCAATCAGCAAATTGCAAAACTTACAAACTGTTCTGCTCACTTTTTTGCTACTCATTGTATATTTCAGGATCTCTCCTCGGGGAAGACGATTGGCACAGCTAAGGAGCATGACGGCCTTTACTACCTTGATGATTCCTCTGCAAGTGCCTTGTCATCACAAATAAAGACCTATGTCTCCCCTACTTTAGATAATAATTTGATGTTATGGCATAGAAGGATGGGTCATCCTAGTTTTCAGTATTTACAAAAATTGTTTCCTCAATTTTCATTCAATAAAGATGTCAATTTCCATTGTGAAACGTGTAAACTAGCAAAACATCATCGCACTACCTTCTCTCCCACTGCCTATCGCTCTACTCGTCCCTTCTCCATCATCCATAGTGATGTATGGGGTCCCTCTAGAGTACCTAACCGGACATGTTCGAAATACTTTGTCACCTTCATAGACGATCACTCTTGCATGTGTTGGGTGTACCTCCTAAAAGAAAAATCTGATGTGTTCAATATCTTTGTTGAATTCTACCATTCAAGTCTTACACTCTGATAATGGCACCGAATACTTCAATCATACCTTCAGCCACTTTCTCAAGTCTCACGGCATCATTCATAAAAGTAGTTGTCCTAACACACCTCAGCAAAATGGCATTGCCGAACGTAAAAATCGCCATCTTCTTGACATTGCCCGTGCCCTTATGTACACCTGCAATGTTCCCAAATATTTCTGGGGTGATGCAATCCTTACTGCCACTCACCTTATCAATAGACTACCTACTCGTGCTCCCATATGTCACCTTATCAATAGACTACCTACTCGTGCTCCCATATGTCCCCTCTTGATAAAATCCGTGAGACTCATGTGACTTCACACCTTGATCACTCCCTTCCTCTCCGTGTCTTTGGATGTACAATTTATGTCCATATTCATCATCCTCCCTCCAAATTTGACCCTAGGTCCATTCCTTGCATCTTTCTTGGCTACTCCAATTGCCAAAAAGGTTATCGGTGTTATGACCCCAAATCCCAACGAATCTTTGTCAGCCGCGATGTCACATTTGCTGAAGCCATCCCTTTCTATCCACAACCTTCGAGTCAGGGGGAGAATTGGAGTGACTCTCAGCCTCCTATACCTGAACCTATACCACCTTCCTATCCTGTGATCATATCCTCCACACCTGATTCACTCACAATGCCATCACAAACAGGGGGAGACAAATGTGCCAAACAATATGACAAGGTTTACTCTAGGAGGAACAAAAAGGTAGTAGAGTCTGATATACCTGAGGCTCAGCCACTCTCCCAACCGAGAGAAGACACGTCTCTGTACTCAACATCCTATTCAAGACTACATGTCATATGGTAATCTCTCACAGAAATACTGTAATTTTGTCACTAACCTTGATCAGGTTCAGATTCCCACAAGTGTACATGAGGCACTTGATATTCCTGAATGGAAAGATGCAGTATTGGATGAGATGAATGCTCTTGAGAAAAATCAAACTTGGAATATCACTAACTTACCCCAAGGTAAAAAGGCAGTAGGGTGTAAGTGGATATTTACCCCCAAGTACAATGTTAATGGTACCTTGAACAAGTACAAAGCCAGATTAGTTGCCAAGGGTTTTACGCAAACCTATGGCTTGGACTACAATGAAACTTTTGCCCCTGTAGCAAAGCTAAACACAGGCACAATCCTTATTTCCATTGCTGTTAATCTCGACTGGCCTTTACAACAGCTAGACATAAAAAACGCCTTCCTAAATGGGGACCTAAAAGAAGAAGTGTATATGACACTTCCACCTGGTTTTGAGAATGGTCACGGCAAACAGGTATGCAAGCTGAACAAATCCATTAACGGATTGAAGCAGTCTCCTAGAGCTTGGTTTGACAGATTCTCACAAGTTCTAAAGGCTGAAGGATATAACCAATGCCTCTCTGATCACACTATGTTCACTATGAACCGTGAAGGTACGATTACTATCTTAATAGTATATGTGGATGACATAATACTTACAGGGAATAATCCTCAAGAAATGAACAGAATCAAACTGGCGCTAAACAAGGAGTTTGAAGTCAAAGACCTTGTTAACTTGAAATACTTCCTAGGAATGGAAGTGGCTAGGTCAAAAGAAGGAATTCACGTTTCACAAAGGAAGTATGTCCTTGATCTACTAAAGGAAACTGGCATGCTTGGGTGTAAGCCGAGCAAGACTCCCATTAGTGTCAAAAAGAAGAAGAAAAAAGTAGAACAACCAACAAACGGACAAGAGGTGGCAGAAAAAGAGAAACAAGAAGAGGAAGAAAAACCAGCAGACATAGGGCGCTACAAGAGATTGGTTGGGAAGCTTATCTATCTCTCTCACACACGGCCTGACATCGCCTTTGCAGTAAGTACTGCAAGTCAACATATGCACTCGCCAAGGCAGAAACACTTGAATGCAGCATATAAAATCCTGAAATACCTCAAAGGAACTCCTGGCCGAGGTCTCTTCTTCAGAAAAACTAATCTGAGGACTATTGAGATATACACTGATGCAGATTGGGCAGGAGACCAAGAGAACAGCAGGTCTACTTCAGGCTATTGCACGTTTGTGTGGGGAAATCTAGTAACGTGGCAGAGTCACAAGCAACGAGTGGTATCCACAAGTAGTGCAGAATCAGAACTAAGATCACTATCTGAAGGACTCAAGGAAGGAATATGGATAAAAAGGATCGCTGACGAGACCTACACCAAGATAGAATCTCCATTAAAACTTTACTGTGATAATAAGGCAGCCTTAAGCATGGCATTGAATCCAGTACAACACGGTAGAACTAAGCATGTTGATGTTAATCGCCACTTTATCAGGGAAAAGGTTGAAGATGGAATTATTTGTCTCTCCTACATACCTACAAAATTACAGCTTGCAGATATACTCACAAAAGGTCTACCCGAGGACATATTTGAAGGTTTTGTATGCAAGTTGGACATGATGAGTATCTATGATCCAACTTGAGGGGGAGTGTGGTAATTATATTATTTTGTAAATAAGTATTATTAGATTAAGTCAAGATCAGATCCTAGAATCTAGCAGTTAGTTAGATTAGTTTTCAATTTTTGAATTCCCTAGAAGTCCTCAATCTGTTACAACAGATTGCCCTCCATGTATCTTATATATTTCACATGAAGCAATGAGAATAATCATCGGACTCAATTATCCTAATCCTAAAGGTCTACAGTCTCAATCCATGATTCTTGCTTTAGATGGAAGGGACAAACTTGAATATATTAATGGCGAGGCTGAAATGCCTTCCAAATCAGAAACCCAGGCATTTCGAAAATGGAAGTCAGAAAATGCTTTGGTTTCCTCCTGGTTGATAAATGCTATGACCTCCTAACTTAAGAAGAGTTTCATGTACCTTCCATCAGCCCGCGAGATTTGGGAAGCTCTCCGAGAGAAATATAGTACTGTAGGAAATCGCTCCCGCATATTTGATGTTAAGAAGAAATTATGGCAGTTGAAACAGGACCACATGTCACTCGATGATTATTATCTGGAAAAATCAACCATGTGGCAAGAGTTTGATGCCCTAACAAATAAAACCCATAATTGCGGGGCTGATGCTAAAGCGGACCGCAAAGAGAAAGCAGAGGAAAGAGTCTACGAGTTGTTGACTGGTCTTAATGTGATTTATGATGATGTTCGGGCACGGATTCTCAGTCAAGAGCCCTTGCCTTCTGTGCGTGAAGTCTATACCACTCTGCGTGATGAAGAGGATAGGCGCAAATCCATGCTTCAGAATCAGAATAATTCCGCTGCTACTCATGTACCTTCTGAAGCCTCAGCACTCGCTGTGCGATCCACATAATCCAAAGGATATAAAATTCGACTGCTCTGTGATCATTGCAAGAAACCAAGGCACACCAAAGACACCTGCTGGGATCTGCATGGTAAACCTGCTAACTGGAAGCCAAAGAAAGGAAGAGGAAAAGGTTATGTAGCTGAAGCCTCCAAAGAAACATCTCAAAATGACCAGTTAAGCAAGATCATGGAAATGCTACTCACACTGCAGACTACAAAACAACCAACAGCCACAATAGTCAGGAGAGGTAACTTTTTCCAAGCCTTAGCTATAATTAAAGGTCAGTGTATAGGGAATTGTTGGATTATTGACTCAGGTGCCTCAGATCATATAACTGACAATAAAGCTCTTTTCTCATCCTATACACCCATCACCAACAGAGTAACTGTGCGGATTGCTGATGACTCTTGGTCCATAGTGACTGGAATTGGTTCTATCAAAATCTCTGCTACACTTACTCTTCACTCTGTATTGCATGTTCCAAAATTGAAGTGCAATTTATTATCAGTAAGTCAATTAGCTAATGATGAAAGGTGTCAGGCTAACTTCTTTGCTACTTACTGTATTTTTCAGATCTCATGACTGGGGATGATGATTGGGAGTGCTAAAGAGCTTGATGGTCTCTATTCCCTTGATGAAAGTAATAGTCGTAGGATTAAATCTTGCAATAAAGTGTCTCTCCCTAGGAGTAGTGACTTGGAGTTATGGCACAAACGTTTAGGTCATCCAAATTTCAATTACATGTCTCAGATGTTTCCATCTCTTGTTTCCAATAAAATTGCTTCTGATTTTCAATGTGATTCATGTGAAAAGGCTAAACATCATCGTACTTCATTTCCAAAAATTCCGTACCATGCATCAAAACCTTTTTCCACAATTCACAGCGATTTATGGGGACCATCCTGCACACCAAAATGATCAAAATCCAAATGGTTCATCACTTTCATTGATGACCATACGCGTGTCAGTCGGGTTTACTTGTTGAAAGATAAAACCGAGGTGTATCAAACCTTCCTCAACTTCCACAGTATGATCCGAACCCAGTTCCAAACCCGAATCCAGATCCTACACACTGATAACAAGACTGAATACTTCAATCAGTCGCTATCTACCTTCCTATCCGAAAATGACATTATTCACAAAAGCTCTTGTCCCAATACACCCCAACAAAATGGCATTGCCGAACGAAAGAATCGTCATATTCTCGAAACTGCAAGAGCCATCATGTTTAGTAGTAATGTTCCTTAATATCATTGGGATGATGCTATTCTTAATGCTACATTCCTCATTAACCGAATGCCAAGCCGACCACTATCTTAAAAAACACCACTCCAACTATTGCATCAATACTATAACCTCCCATACCTCGAAAACACTCTGCCACTTAGAGTGTTTGGCTGCACATCCTATGTTCACCTCCATCATACCAACAAACTTGACCCTAGAGCCCTCCGTTGTGTCTTTCTTGGCTACTCTAATTCCCAAAAAGGATACAAGTGTTATGACCCGATTTTCCAAACGTTTTTTCATCACTTGTGATGTCACCTTTCATGAAACTACTCCATATTATTCCCTGTCTGCAATTCTGGGGGAGAGAGATGGTGAATTCCAGACACCAAAAGATGACCAAATAGTTACAATCTATACACCTCCAATCTATACACCTATCCATACAGAACCAGATACCTCTAATAATCCTGATAATGTGCCAAGTCCAGGGGGAGACACAAACAAGTGGGGTAAGACCTACGACGAAGAAATAAAAAGGGTAATGAGTCACAAGCTATTAGCACTCACCAGAGTCAGAACCAGAGGCAGGTCCAGGAGAACCAGTGGTAACAAAGAATTCTGACTTTGATCTTCCCATCGCAGTACGGAAAAATCCCAGATCATGCACTCGACATCCTATTGAGCGGTTTGTATCCTATAAGGCCCTTTCATCTAAACATAGGGCGTTTGTTTCTCACCTTGGTAGCATAAGGGTACCAGACACTGTTGATAAGGCCATGGCTATACCTGAGTGGAGGCAAGCTGTCTTAGAAGAGATGGAGGCCCTCGAAAGAAATAAGACATGGGATACAGTTGATCTACCTCAAGGAAAGAAGCCTGTTGGATGCAAATGGGTATTCACCCCAAAGTATAGAGCAGATGGAACACTTGAGAAATACAAAGCTAGACTGGTTGCAAAAGGTTTCACTCAAATTTATGGGGAAGATTACACAGAACCGTTTGCTCCGATGGCCAAATTGAATACCATCAGAATCCTCTTATCTGTTGCAGTAAATTTATACTGGGATTTGCACCAGCTCAATGTAAAGAATGCCTTCCTCAATGGAGACCTCAAGGAAGAAGTGTACATGAAGTTACCTCTGTGGTTCCTGTGAAAAAGGCTAATCAAGTCTGCAAGCTAAAAAGATCATTATATGGGTTGGAACAATCTCCACGTGCCTGGTTTGACAGATTCACTCGAGTTCTGAAGAGACACGGGTATACTCAGGGGCAGAGTGACCACACTTTGTTCGTTAAACATCACAAGGGTAAGATGGTTGTGTTAGCCGTGTATGTTGATGATATAATTCTTACTGGAGATGAGGAGGTAGAAATTCATCAAATCAAGAGAGCCTTAGCACGAGAATTCCAAATCAAGGATCTTGGAGAAATGAAGTACTTCCTTGGGATGGAAGTAGCTCGATCCAAGAGAGGAATCTATATCTCCCAAAGGAAGTATGTACTAGACCTCCTAAAGGAAACAGGGATGACAGGTTGTAGACCCAGTGACACGCCTATACAGGTTAATAAAGTAGATGAAGAAACAGATCTCAGGAAAATGGTGGACATAGGGAACTATCAACGGATGGTAGGCAAACTAATATATATGTCCCATACCAGACCCGACATTGCATTTGAAGAAAGTGTTGTCATCCAGCATTCGCATAACCCTAAACAGAAACATTTAAATGAAGTCTACAGGATCCTTCGTTATTTGAAGGGATCTCCAGGACGTGGTTTGCTATTTAAGAAAACTGACAAACAGAATGTAGAGCTGTTTACAGATGCTGATTGGGCAGGCGATCAAGATGACAGGAAATCAACATCTGGGTATTGTACATGTAGAATCTGTTATTGACTCCATAATTATAGGGATTAACTAAACCTAGAGATTATAGGATCTTATTGTTAGGCTTATTGTTAGGATACTAGGTTTCAAATTTCAAATCTGATTCTCTATCTTGTCTATAAATGTAATCGTTCTCTCATCTGAATATACACATCAATTATTCTCATATGATAATCTTCATGGTATCAAAGCTTTAAGAAGAAGAGATTAATTGATTAATTCAACGTTGCCCACTGCAGCGTCAAAGACTCGATCGTAAACGCTGCCCACTGCAGCGTCATCTCGAGCCTCTCCACCATCTCCAGTCTCGTCCGACTGGCTCCACTTTGTCACTCGTCCGTGACTCATCATCTCCAGTCAGGTCCGTCGTCCTCGGACTCAAGCACCTCCGTCATCACGTCCGATGATTAGGATTCGTCATTCTCGCTCAAGTCCTTATCGTCGACTGGTTCGTGTCATTCTACACACAGACGAACTCATCACAGCGAGTCATCCGTTTAATTGTTCAAGTTTGTCCGACAATCAGAAGCTCCTCAACCTTCATCTCGACGTCCTGTCACGGCGTCGGCTCCTTGTTCAGGATCACGATTCTCAGAATTCATCAACCAACGTCGTTCGTCTCTGCGCGTCGGCTTCTTGTTCAGGTTCACGATTCTCAACACTCATCAACTAGTGTCGTTCGTCTCTACGACTTGGCTACTGTCCGACGTCGATCCCAGTCCAGGTTCGCCCTCAGGATTAGTTTGCTGACGGTGATTCTAGTTTGCTGACTGTACTCGGTCAAATATATATTTTGACTGGGATTCTACTTGCTGACTATACTCGGTTAAATATATATTCACACTACCGTACCCATAGTGACGCTAGTGTAGTAATCTCAAAAATATATATTTTTACAACAACAGTCAGTATGTCTTCAAAGTTTGATGCCTCATCCTCCGTGTCACGATCTGGGTCTCATGACATCTCTACCGTTCTTATTCTCTCTGAGAAACTTACCAGTGACAACTATCGAGAATGGTCTCAATCCATGATTCTTGCTCTAGATGGAAGGGACAAACTTGAATATATTAATGGGGAAGCTGAAATGCCTCAAAATCGAAACCTGCATTTCAAAATGGAAGTCGAAAATGCTTTGGTTTCCTCTGGTTGATTAATGCTATGTCCTCCTCACTCAAGAAGAGCTTCATGTATCTTCCATCAGCCCGCGAGATTTGGGAGGCTCTCCGTGAGACATATAGTACCGTAGGAAATCGCTCACGCATATTTGATGTTAAGAAGAAATTATGGCTACTGAAACAGGAACACATGTCACTTGATGATTATTATCTGGAAAAATCAGCTATGTGCAAGAGTTCGATGCCTTAACAAATAAAACTCATCATTGTGGAGCTGATGCTAAAGAGGACCGCAAAGAGAAAGAAGAGGAAAGAGTCTATGAGTTGTTGGCCGGCCTTAATGTGATCTATGATGATGTTCGGGCACGAATTCTCGGTCAAGAGCCCTTACCTTCTGTGCGTGAAGTCTATACCACTTTGCGTGATGAAGAGGATAGGCGCAAATCAATGCTTCGAATCGAATAATTCCGCCGCTACTCACGTACCTTCCAAGCTTCAAGACTTGTCGTTCGATCCATGGAATCCAAAGGTTCTAAAGGACGACCATTTTGTGATCATTGTAAGAAACTAGACCACAGCAAAGACACCTGCTGGGACCTTCATGGTAAGCCTGCTGACTGGAAGTCAAAGAAAGGAAGAGGAAAAGGTTATGTAGCTGAAACCTCCAAAGAATCACCCCAAAATGACCAGCTAAGCAAAATTATGGAAATGCTAGTCACACTACAGACTACAAAACAACCAACTGCCACAATAGTCGAGAGGTAACTTTTTCCAAGCCTTAGCCGTAATTAAAGGTCGTGTAAAGGGAATTGCTGGATTATTGACTCAGTGCTTCGATCATATGACCGACAATAAAGCCCTCTTTTCGTCCTATACACCTATCACCAATGGAGTGATCCGTGCGGATCGCTGATGACTCTCGGTCTATAGTGACTGAATTGGTTCTATCAAAATCTCTACTAAACTTACTCTTCACTCGTATTGCATGTTCCAAAATTGAAGTGTAATTTATTATCAGTGAGTCAATTAGCTAAAGATGAACGATGCCATGCTAACTTCTTTGCTACTCATTTATTTTTCAGGATCTGCTGACGGGGATGATGATTGGGAGTGCTAAAGAGCTTGATGGTCTCTATTACCTTGATGAAAGCGATAGTCGTAGGATTAAATTTTGCAATAAAGTATCTCTCCCTAGGAGTAGTGACTTGGAGTTATGGCACCAACGTTTAGGTCATCCAAATTTCAATTACATGTCTAAGATGTTTCCATCTCTTGTTTCCAATAAAATTGCTTCTGATTTTCAATGTGATTCATGTGAAAAGGCTAAACATCATCGTACTTCATTTCCAAAAAATCCGTACCAAGCATCAATACCTTTTTCTATAATTCACAGCGATTTATGGGGACCATCCCGCACACCAAACCGATCAAAATCCAAATGATTCATCACCTTCATTGATGACCATACGCGTGTCAGTTGGGTTTACCTGTTGAAAGATGAAACCGAGGTGTATCAAACCTTCCTCAATTTCCACCGTATGATCCAAACCCAGTTCCAAACCCATATCCAAATCCTACACACTGATAATGGGACTCAATACTTCAATCAGTCCCTATCTACCTTCCTATCCGAAAATGGCATTATTCACAAAAGCACTTGTCCCAATACACCCCAACAAAATGGTATTGCCGAACGAAAGAATCGCCATCTTCTTGAAACTGCAAGAGCCATCATGTTTGGTAGTAATGTTCCTAAACACCATTGGGACGATGCTATTCTTACTGCTACATTCCTCATTAATCGAATGCCAAGCCGACCACTATCTTATTAACTTAGAGTGTTTGGCTGCACATCTTATGTTCACCTCCATCATACCAACAAACTTGACCCTAGAGCCCTTCGTTGTGTCTTTCTTGGCTACTCTAATTCCCAAAAGGGATACAAGTGTTATGACCCTATTTCCAAACGCCTTTTCATTACCTGTGATGTCACCTTTCATGAAACTACTCCTTATTATTCCCTGTCTACAATTCAAGGGGAGAGAGATGGTGAATTCCAGACACCAAAAGATGACCAAACAGTTACAATCTATACACCCCAATCTATACACCTATCCAAACAGTAACTGCAACTGCACACCTCGATAAACCCGATAAGGTGCCAAGTCCAGGGAGACACAAAGAAGTGGGGTAAGACCTACGTACGAAGAAATAAAAAGGGTAATGAGTCACAAGCTATTAGCACTCACCAGAGTCGAAGGAAAAATTCGAGATCATGCACTCGACATCCTATTGAGCGGTTTGTCTCCTATAAATCCCTTTCATCTAAATACAAGGCATTTGTTTCTCACCTTGATAGCATAAGGGTACTGCATAATATTGATGAGGCCATGGCTATACCCGAGTGGAGGCAAGTCGTCTTAGAAGAGATGGAGGCCCTCAAAAGAAATAAGACATGGGATACGCTTGATCTACCTCAAGGAAAGAAGCCTGTTGGATGCAAATGGGTATTCACCCCAAAGTATAGAGCAGATGGAACACTTGAGAAATACAAAGCTAGACTGGTTGCAAAAGGTTTCACTCAAATTTATGGGGAAGATTACACAGAAACGTTTGCTCCGATGGCCAAATTGAATACCATCAGAATCCTTATCTCTTGCAAGTAAATTTAGACTGGATTTGCACCACTCGATGTAAAGATTGCCTTCCTCAATGGAGACCTCAAGGAAGAAGTGTACATGAAGTTACCTGTGGTTCCTGTGAAAAAGGCTAATCAAGTCTGCAAGCTAAAAAGATCATTATATGGGTTGGAACAATCTCCACGTGCCTGGTTTGACAGATTCACTCGAGTTCTGAAGAGACACGGGTATACTCAGGGGCAGAGTGACCACACTTTGTTCGTTAAACATCACAAGGGTAAGATGGCTATGTTAGCCGTGTATGTTGATGATATAATTCTTACTGGAGATGATGAGGTAGAAATTCATCAAATCAAGATAGCCTTAGCACGAGAATTCCAAATCAAGGATCTTGGAGAAATGAAGTACTTCCTTGGGATGGAAGTAGCTCGATCCAAGAGAGGAATCTATATCTCCCAAAGGAAGTATGTACTAGACCTCCTAAAGGAAACAGGATGACAAAGTTGTAGACCCAGTGACACGCCTATACAAAGTTAATAAAGTAGATGAAGAAACAGATCTCTGTAACCAAATGGACATAGGGAACTATCAACGGATGGGAGGCAAACTAATATATCTTGTCCCATACTAGACCCGACATTGGATTTGCAGTAAGTGTTGTCACCAAAGATTCGCATGACCCTAAACGAAACATTTAAATGAAGTCTACAGATCCTTCGGTATTTGAAGGGATCTCCGTGACGTGGTTTGCTATTTAAGAAAAATGACAAACGGAATGTAGAGTCATTTACGATGCTTGATTGGGGTGCGATCAAGATGACAGGAAATCAACATCTGGAAATATTGTACATATGTGTGGGGTAACTTGGTCACATGGAGAAGTAAAAAGCAAAGTGTAGTTGCAAGAAGCAAGGTTGAAGCCGAATACGTGGTCAGTAGCACCGGGATCTGTGAAGGCATATGGATAAAGCGTGTCCTAGAAGACTTGAGGAAATGCATAAATCTACCAATCAAAGTCTATTGTGATAACATGGCTGCGATTCACATTGCTCATAACCCGGTTCAACATGACAGAACCAAGCATGTTGAGATAGACAGACACTTTATAAGAGAAAAAGTCGATGAGGGTATCGTTGATCTAAGGTATATACCTTCTCAAGAACAGAATGCAGACATCCTCACCAAAGGATTGCCCAAGGACAGATTTGAGTATCTAATTGGCAAGTTGAACTTGATTGACATCTACAGTCCAACTTGAGGGAGAGTGTAGAATCTGTTATTAACTCCATAATTATAGGGATTAACTAAACCTAGAGATTCTAGGAGCTTATTGTTAGGCTTGTTGTTAGGATACTAGTGTTTCAAATTTCAAATCTGATTCTCTATCTTGTTTATAAATGTAATCGTTCTCTCATCTGAATATATACAACAATTATTCTCATCTCATTCTCTTCAGTTACTAACAAGTTACATTTAGCTTTCAACAAATGTTTTATGGCGCTTTCAACATTAGTTATTCCCTCAAACATTGTATATTTTTCACAAGCAAATTTCACCAGTAAGAAATCAATTGGCTGTTGTTTTCTAGGGAGTAGTCCAATAAAATTATTACAACAGCCTAGAGGTAAGACGGGGTTTTCTGTCGTCACATTGGATATATAAAATACTACCTAGTATAAAATAATTCATTGAGAGTATAAAAAAGCGTTGACAAATTCGTTCAACGCACGCAACTGGTCATATTTCAGTCAATTTATTAGTACAAAACGTTCAAAAGCTCCTACTTCCAATGGAATACCAATTACAACCTCAATCATTATATATGCAACTTAAAACCAATTTTTTCGGTAATACAATTTGAAAACAGTAAACAACTAATATGGTTGAAAAAAATTAAGCACAAGAGAGAAAATCAAGCTAAGATCACTTGTACCTGGTTAGATACAATCCAGTTTACAAAAGGCAAACGCAGCTCATAACAAAGATCAAGCATGTCTCCTCCATTGGTCAAAAGTTTGACTGCATTTCTGGTATTCATTTTTAAAAAATTAACAAAAAGAATCATCAGGCAGTTCTCACATAGAAGTAGTCAAGTCAAGAAGAAATTTTCAAACATGGGAGCAGATAAATTTACTTAAGATTGACCTATTATACTCTGGAAAATCATCCAATAATCGCATTGTTAATATTTCCAGTCGCTTTGCACAATGCTGCCTGAATACTTCCCTTGTGACATCCACAACATAATCACGGACTTCAGTTTCTATTTCTGTGTATTGAATGGACGAATTATTATCACCAACTGGCACCAATCTACCAGCCCCATGGAGGTTTTCTTTTGCTCTTAGTATCTCTTTATCAAAGATAGCATTCACAATTTTATCATATATCCTTCTATCCTCAGATGTCTGCATTGTTTGTAAAATATCTGAACACACAGAGAGAAAAATTACTATTAGTTAATGCAAGAATAGAAAAATTAACTTTAAAGAGGGATTTCAAAATCTTCGATTTCAGTACTAATGAGAATACAGAAGAACACTTATTTAAAACAAATCTTCTCCATTATTAACTCTAACTCTTAGTGTACGCTTCAAGACCTTGTTGATCCTATTTGTATACTCCTAGGTATTTGTGGCTTTGGCACTTGGCCATCAGTCATAATCCTAATAAAGGTTGTATTATTCAGCAAAAGGAAACAATACTCATCAAGAAGAAAATTATGTTCTTTGATTTCTTTGAAAGCTACTTGCCAGTTCAAATTCCACCAGGGCCACTAAGCTCACTATATGTGCACGCTATGGTAATTAACCATAAAATTGAGAAAGAGAGATAGAGAAGAGAGAAACAGAACCGAGAGAGAGACACAGAGAAATCTATTATTCCATCATCAATTATAATCTGATTACAATAGGATTAGGCCCTTATTTATAGACTAGAGTGACTTAATGACCAAGCTAATCCCAATAGTTAACTCTACTAACTGACTCTAACTAACTTTTAACTAATTATTATCTTTACATATCAGTGCAAGACTTTATTTCTGAAATATAGTCAATCATACGAGCTCAGGTATAGCACATTTAGGAGTGCTGCGGGGCACTCAAAACTAAGATACACATGAGAAGACTATATTTTTAATGATGCAAATTTTAACAAGATAAAAAAAATGTGAATAATCTGATCATAAGGTCTGGCAAAAAGAATAGAAGGGAAACACAGATAATTCATTCAACAAAACAGAAATGGGCAGGGTACAGCGTATATATTCCTTTTGCCTATCCACTATCTGCTAATTCTCTCTCTCATCTAACAAACTCTGCTATTATTTACTATAAAGCCCCTTACTATATAATATTCATATATCAATTACTCCCCCCCTTAAAAAGAATCCTTGTCCACAAGGATTTCATGAGTAGGAGCTGCAACAGTGGAGAAGCAAGGGAGTTGACTCTGAATGGCTGAGAGGTCCTCCCAGGTAGCATCTTCAGGCTGAGCAAGTTTCCACTGAATGAGAACTTGAGTGACAGGAAGATTGTGGCGACGAATAATCTTGCGACTCAAAATCTGTTCTGGTTCAAGTGTAAACTGATGGAACTGAAGGGGCAGCAGAGCCAACATGCTTCTTAAGAAGAGAAACATGAAATACCAGGTGCACTCAAGTTGTAGAAGGAAGTTCCAATTCATAAGCTACAGCGCCAACCTTCTTTAAGACTCAAAATGGGCCAAAATACCGAGCAACGAGTTTGTGAAGTGCAGAATTATTCAATAAATTCTTCCGCAAGGGATGCAACTAGAGAAAAACCATGTCACCTACATCAAAGTGACGTTCGGAGCGATGTTTGTTTGCTTGCTGCACCATTCGATGTTGTGCTTTCAGCAAGTGTTCTTTAGAAGAGTCCTCGGCAATATAAGGAAGATGTACGGGTGGAGCGACACCATAAACAGCCTCGAAGAGAGTCATGCCAATAGCAGAATGATAAGTAGTATTGTACCACAATTCAGCTAGGGATAACCATTTGACCCATTGTTTCGGAAAATCCCCGGTCATACAACGGAGATAGCACTCCAAACAACGGTTAAGAACTTCCGTTTGCCCATCCGTTTGAGGGTGATAAGCAGAAGAATAGTGCAGATTGACACCATACAAGCGAAACAATTCCTTCCAAAATTTCCCACAAAATATACGGTCCCTATCGGTAACGATGGACTTAGGAAACCCATGTAATTTAACATTATCCATAAAAATATGAGCCACATCCACAGCTGTATAAGGATGTTTAAGGGCCAAAAAATGAGCAGCCTTTGACAACCGATCAGCCACAACTAAAATGGTGGTTTTAGAGTAAGACTTGGGAAGGCCACTAATAAGATCCATAGACAATTCAGACCACACATGTTCAGGAATAGGGAGGGGCAGCAAAAGGCCCGGAGAAGCCACCAATTCAGGTTTAAAACGTTGGCAAGTAGTGCATTCGTGCACAAAATTACACACATCTTTTTCCATACCCTTCCAATAGAAAAAAGAAGAAAGACGCTTAAAAGTAGAGTGAATACCTGAATGGCCACCAATGCCATCAGCATGAAAGAATGTAAGCAAATCCTTACGAAGAGTACGATCTGCTGCCACAACAAGTTTGCCCTTACGCTTAAGCAAATGATGCTGCCAAGTAAACTTGGAGTGAGAGGTCGGATCCAGCTCCAAGGCTTTAATTAAAAGCTATAATTTCTCATCAATCAGCCAAGAGTCCCGAACCCGCCCATAAAGAGGTGAAATAGGAGTGGATATAGCTAAGCAAGAACCTTCAGTCTTGCGAGAAAGAGCATCTGCAACAACATTATCAATCCCTTTCCGGTAGACAATCTCATAATGCAAGCCCCATAACATATGAAACCATTTAAATTGTTCTTGGCTGAGATCACGTTGCTCTAATAAATGTTTCAAGAGTAAATGATCAGTGCAGATAATGAATGGCAAGGACTTCCTGTTCATAAGTAGATAAGTGCTTCTTAGAAGAAGGAAGAGCCTTATTAGCATAAGCTAAAGGATGGCCATCTTGGGATAGAACAACCCCCAAACTAGACCTTGAAGCATCGGTCTCAATCACAAAGGTAGCATCAAAATTTGGCAAGGCAAGAACGGGAGGTGACATCATGACCTCCTTGAGTGTGTGAAAGGCAGCTGCGGCCTTAGAACTCCATAGGAATTTCTCATGTTTCTTTAACAAATTAGTCAAGGGCCGACAGATAGAGCCATAATTCTTAATAAATCGACAATAGTAACCTGTAAGGCCAAGAAATCCCCTTAATGCATGAAGAGAAGTAGGCGGCGGCCAAGAAGATATAGCTTCAAGTTTCTTAGGATCGGCTTGGACCCCTTGGGCAGAAATTAGATGGCCCAAATAATCAATGGTAGTAGCAGCAAATGTACATTGAGAGGCCTTAGCGAAGAGTTGATGTTGTAAAACATATAAAGTAGTTTCCAAGTGGTGCATTTGTGTAGGAAAGGTTTAAAAACAGAATTCATAAGACCTTGGAAGGTAGTTGGAGCGTTGGTAAGGCCAAAGGGCATAACCAAGAATTTGTACAACCCTTCATGAGTGCGAAATGCGGTTTTGGGAATGGCATCTTGCCTCATTCTAATTTGATGGTAACCAGCTCGTAGATCCAGCTTAGAGAAAAAAGTAGCTCCCGTTAACTCATCCAGCAACTCATCAATAACTAGGATTGGAAACTTATTTTTTATAGTAGCTTCATTCAATTTACGATAGTCAACGCAAAACCTCCATGTACCCTCTTTCTTCTGTACTAAGACCACAGGAGCTGCAAAATCACTAGAGCTTTCTTGAATAATGCCCTGAGAGAGCATGTTGTGAATCTGGTTTTCAATTTCCGTCTTCTGTACAGGGCCGTAATGATAAGGTCGGCAGCTGATTGGTTTATAATCGTGAAGAGGAATAGAATGATCACATTTTCTATAGGGAGGTAGACCACTAGGCTCAGCAAACACATCACTGAAACGGTCCAAGAGTGTTTGTAACTTTGTTTGCTGGTCTGTAGAGAGAGTGGCATCCGACTCTAAAGTCACGAACATATGAGATGAATCAGAGACCAGATACAGTTCATTAGTAATACTAATCCTTGAATAACCACAATTTCTTCAGACTGAATTGGCAAGTCAAGACCAAGCCCTTTTAATTCCACTGGCTGGCCATGGCATTGAAACTCAAAGGTTTTTAGCCTCATATCCATAGCAAACCTCCCCAAAGTTTTCAGCCATCGAATACCCAGAATAGCATCATACCCACTGATTTTCATGATTAAGAAGTCCGAAGAGAAGTGCAAATCACCCATTTTCTAGTATAGAGAGGGGCCGTGTTTAGTAACACAAACCTGTCGAGAATCAGCTACTGTGAGTCGAATTGGGTCCCGTTCATGAAGCTTCAGGCCAAGACGTTTAGCTGTTGTAGCGTCTAAATTGTTATGAGTACTACCTGTGTCGATGAGGATGATAACCTACTGGTTCTTGATGTAGCCAAGCAATTTAAGAGTCAAAGTATTAGCAGACCCTTCAACCGCGTTTATGGTCCCATTGGTCTCACACTGGGTGTCACCTATGGCATCTTTGAAATGATCGTCCTTTTCATCGATCACCAAGGTAAATGTGTGAGTCCTTGTAGCAATGGCCAGAGGTAAATTTCTCCGAGCACCAGTAGCACAGCCCTTTTCAACGGCGGTTGTCCATCTCCTTCTTAGACAGTTGCCTTGTAGGCTTCGACGCTGGTGAAGATGCCGACGAGAATGAAGATGACGATGGAGCCACCCAGCTGGGCTTTAGATGAATAGACGGGTTTAGTGGTTGCTGTAGGTGATGAGTTGGTTTGTGGGGCTAATTTGGAGCCCACTGTGAATTCAACCCGAGACCCGATGGAGTGACCCGAAGAGAAAGTCCCAGGTGTATTGTCGCGAACCCAATGGAAGAATGGAATTTGCTCATAGAGTGCCCAGACTGTGGCCTCTTGCAAACGAGCTGAATTCATAGCGGTAGCGAGCGTCGTCGGTGTGAGATTCAGAACCAGTTGTTGAATATCAGTTCTCAATCCTCTAATGCGATAGGCTCCTCGTTTTGTTGCAATTTCTTGAGTGTGATTAAGGGGTTCTCATCTCGAACCTCTGTGAACTTGGCTTCCATTTGTCGGAAATAATCATTCCAACTGACCTCCGAGAGGGCCGGCGGCACATGAAGGTTTGGTGCCATCGAAGTGCATGTCCCTCTAAGTGAATGCTGAGGAGGCGAATACGATGCTCAGGAGGAGTTCCATCGACTTCAAAGAATTGACGCAACGATATGTCCAGCCGCGGAAATCGAAGCCATCAAAGCGTGGGAACTCCACACGACTCTATTTAGTCGGAATGGAGTAAGTCGTCGGAGGTGTCGCTGGAGGTTGCTGCAGCTCGTGAAAAGAGCCGAAAGGAGGAATGCGGGAAGCCATACCGGTCGAACCAGAACTGCCGTCTGGACCGCCGTTGCCGCTATTATCGAGCACTGGTTATTTTCCGCTAACCATAGTAAAAGATGTAAACCGAGCTTCCATGGATTTCACACCTTCTTCCAGTCGAAGAGCTATCTACTTCAGGTCATTGATATCTTGTGAATTCTGGTCAAGCTGATGGTGCACTATGGTTTGGAGCATCTCGAAACGACTTTTCAGGTCACTCGTACAATCCTGGGATCGCGTGTCCGGCGGTGGCGACACCATGGGCCAGATAGTGGCTCTGATACCTTTGATAGTACAGAGAAAAGAATAGAAGGGAAATGCAGATAATTCATTCAACAAAACAGAAATGGGCAGGGTAGAGCGTATATATTCCTTTTGCCTATCCACTATCTGCTAATTCTCTCTCTCATCTAACAAACTCTGCTATTATTTACTATAAAGCCCCTTACTATATAATATTCATATATCACTTAAGGTCTGGCAAAAATTAGTATAACTACCACAAGAAAATTTCAAACTTCCTTTAATTTCTAATTTATATGTTCAAAGTTCGTGCTTTGTACAAGGAATTTTATTTTATGAATTAATCGCAATGGTGCATGATGTTCATTTCTTTTCTTTCGAGGAACAATGCAAGCCTAAATAGGTTCAATAAGAGATAAAGCGGTAGCATTCACTACAAAAGTCTTAAACACTTGCCATCTAACAACTCAGACTCCATTCGAGGAGGAAATACATGCTGTAAAAGTTCTGTGGCAGAAGGGCGATCACTTGGACTTGGAGACATTAGGTGCCGAACCAAGGCTTCCTGTTCTGGAAACTTGGCAACCCATGGAGAAGGTAGTTCTCCTTTCTGCTTCAGATCAGATAATACAATATGTCTCTCCATTGCTGTTGCAAACGGGTGCCAAAGTTCAAAGAAAACTACCCCCAAGCTGTACATATCAGCCTATAACTCAAGCAAACCAAAGAATCACATAATGAGGTTTCAAGTAAATTGGTCATGACTGCACATGAGGAGACAAAGCATGAACCAAAAACAAAAACAACTACAAAAAGAAGCCTTATCTCACTAAGTGAGGTCACCTATATGGATTACATGACACCATTGTTCTAGAACAGGCATGAACCAAGTACATAAACATTATGGAAAGTACTAAGGTACAAACCTTTTCATCAATCTTAGGCCATCCTTGTTCAATTTCAGGAGCTGTATAGAAATAGGTGCCAACTTGTCCAGTGCCATCAGCGGAAATTCCATTTATATCAGCTGGATATCCAAGATCTTGATCCAACTGCTCCAACTTCAAAAACTTGGCTGACAATGAAAAATATTAGAGAAATTGACTGATAGAATATGGGAATTGATAGAAAATATGAAAAATATTAATCTAGGAAGAAATTAATTGTTGCTTTATATTACTTTAATGTTTTATTGTATTTTTGTAAGTTTCCTTCATATAAAGTGTGGGAATATTATATAATATTATTATATTATATTATTCTCCCTAGGTTGTTGTAACCCCTCCTCTATTCTTTCCTAGATTTTCTCCATTAGTTACTCCTTTATTTTCTCCTTAATTTGTTTAGGTTTATCTCTCTACTTAATATATAAGTAGGCATTGTATCAGAACATTAATCAATAAATGAGAATACAATTCTTCTCTCATAAATTCCACATAAAGGAAACCCTCCCTAGTAAGTTTCCTTCTAGGTTAAGGAAACCAAAGCTGCCTTTTGCTTTATAATACTATATTAGCAAGTTGCAGAAACCTTGCTCTATAGATAGGAATTCAGTCAACATAAGTAAGTAGACTTGTTGAAATCAATATTATGATGGCTTAGTTACTCTCTCTACTTCCCCCTTTGGTTTTGTCTCACCTCCCCCTCCATTTCTATTTTGTTCCCCTCCTCTCTCTCTCAGTTTCTCCCCCTCCCTTCTCTGTTTCTCATATGTACTCCCTTTTTGTTCACTGTCTCTCTAAATCACCCCTGTTTGCAATTGTTCTTGTGTGTGCGTGTTCTTCAATCTGTTTTACATCAGTTTTGTATCAGTGCTTAAGTTCCTAAATTTTGTATCAGATTTAGGTTCCTATGCTCCTAGGTTGTTTCCGTCACCGTAAAATTGCAGAACGCTCACCAAAAAACCCACTGCACCTTGTTTACACACTGTCACAGCCATAAAACCTAGTTTCTGACATCCAATCACAAAACTGACACCACCAACGTGTGCGCAAGGAAGAATCTGGTCAGACACCACATGCGCCGGCAAACCTCCCTGCATGTGGGATTCACGCGCCCCACGTGCTGCCACTCTGTTTCCACACGTCGTCCAAAGAGATCATCTAGAAATTATTTTTCCGCATTTTTTTAGCTTTCCAAGTTTTTGATCATTCCAGCCAACCCAAGATGCAAGAATAATCCATTAAAAGCTTTATTTGGGGTAAAATTGAAACTTTTTGGCTCTTAAAGCTTCATTTTCTATTATGAGGCATGCTACTCAGCTGTTGTTATGAGTTTTAGGGCACCCCACCTTGGTATATTCAGCATCTACATAAGTATGAAAGCTATTAACCATATGAAGATGCTAAGTATCAACATGAGTGTATAGGTCTTTGACAACATGAGCATGTAGGTCAACAATGGTACCAATATGTTGATCAAAGTCAACATGAAAATTCCAATTGCCACCAATATAAGTATGCAACATATCCTCGATATGAGGCGAAAGATCATCACCAGCTTGAAGATTCTAACTTCCTTCAAGTTTCTTACGAAGCATGGGAGGAGAAATTCACAAGTCACCGTCAGCAACTATCTGAATGCTTTCAGTAAGAAGTGAATCAAGCACGGGGTAGCCGGAATCGTAGATAGGCTACAATAAGTTAGCTTCAGCAAAGACTCGAATACTTTCATTCTGAATGGAATAAAGGTCAGGATGAATGGGATACTGTAATAAGTGCTTGTTGGCAGCCTCTAAAGGCTAACGATAATACATCAGAAGAAGAGCAACGAGAGAATCAAGTAGATGAGAAGGCATTAGGTGAGCCAACTGAGGTAGAAGTCCCCTCCTCACAACTAGGACTTATAACTTCCGTAGAGCCCATTCATAAAAATGATATAACCATGCCAACACTTGTCACACAAGGAGTTATTAACAACACTGGAGGTCCTAAAGTTGTGTCCCCTATTGTAAGTGGAAGCATAACCATGGAAGAGGTCAAGGAAGTAAATGAAGATGATAGAGATTTTAAAAAGCAAGAAAAGGATGTTGAACCAGAAGAAATTTCCATGAAGTTTGAAGATATGAGTATTGAACTGAATCAAGACTTCAAACTGATGGCCAAAGAACATGAGTCACAGGCCTTAGAAATTTCTCATGCTGAAAGTATTGACAAGAAAGGAGTCAAAGTCATCAAACTTCTACCACACATTGTCTTCCTATTCTACAAGTTCATCAGATTCATGGTGCACATCATCCTTAAGTTATTGTGGTTATGAAAGAGCATATTTTTTTCCGCTTAATGATAACCTCCACAACTATCTTGTTCATTGGAAAGGCTTTCCCGATATTTTCACTGATCAAGCTAATCATTTCCTCGATGGTTCTCTCTTTTGGTACCTCACATGTTGGAAAGGATTCCGGATCAAAGTGCTATGTTGAATTCCACCATTCCGTTCCCAAATTTGTGTTTCCATTTTAACTCGTTAGGAGCCAAATTCATCAAACAAAGGAGAAATGATGGAATATGGGAATTGATAGAGAATATGAAAAATATTAATCTAGGAAGAAACTAATTGTTGCTTTATATTACTTTAATGTTTTATTGTATTTTTGTAAGTTTCCTTCTTATAAAGGAAACCCTCCCTTGTAAGTTTCCTTCTGGTCTAAGGAAACCAAAGCTGCTTTTTGCTTTATAATATTATATTAGCAAGTTTCTCCCCCTCCTTTCTCTCTCAGTTTCTCCCCCTCCCTTCTCTATTTCTCATATGTACTCCCTTTTTACTCATTGTTTTCTATATGTTTTCTCTCTAAATCACACCTGTTTGCAATTGGTCTTGTGTGTGTGTGTTCTTCAATCTGCTTTACATCATTGACATTACATCTGAAGAAAGCTGCTAATCCACAGAAAACAGTGAGCTTTTTAATATGATTATGAAAAATAGTCTTAATTGCAGTAATGTAAAATTAGTTTCCAAGACTCCCATTTTTGTGATTGAACTAGCTATACTATATTGTTCTACATGATGTACTTAAGCTAACAGCACATTGTTCTTAGTGCAAGCCACACATCCATGCCCATGCGCACGCACACACACACACACAAATAAGGTATGATAAGCCAGTCCTTGAGAATAGCCAATCTTCTTGACAGCCTTGGCAATTCTATCAAACCAAGCCCTTGGGGATAGAACCCACAGCTGTGTTGCAGCTGCTTTGATACCGTGTTTTAATTAGCTTGAGAACAATGCAGGATTACAAGCAATCATAAGAAATATGACAGGTAATATCCCTAATCTGGTGCCTAATCAAGGGCTTTAAATCAGGAAATAGGCGTTTCTAATTGAGCTAGGATCATGGATAATCTGGTGCTCTGTCCTCTGTGTATCTTCTTAAGGAAAAAATCTGATGGGCCCATAGCTAATGGATCTACAATTAATGGGCCAAGCCTAATTGAGGAGTGTGTGAGTTTTGTGGGTGTGGTGTGTGCATGTTTGGGGGGTTATGCAATGAACTGATGTATATATTTGGGTAAAGGGGTTTGGTAGGGTATAGGCAGACTTTGAGTGTTGTAGGGAGAGGAGGTCTGGTCTCTTGAATACCAGAATAGGAGGGAATTATTTTCTCTAGTTACTTTCATTTTTCAGTGTGTTTGAGCTTTCTCAAGGCTAGAGTAATCATTAGGAATTGTATTCTCTACATTTTCCAGCAGTAATAGAGGATACAGAGCATTATGTTTTCTTCAAATCTGTCTTTAAAACTAGCCGGCATTATATTCACCATCAAAAGCTTTTTACAAACAGAATACATTAATCAATTAACTTAACACATGCAAACCGAACTATAAAATTATGATTTGCTAGAGAAAGTTAGAAGAAGTAACTTCAAGCATAATACTAAAGAGAGAAAAAAATTATATCAGTTGACGTAACATGGATCTTACCAAGACCAAAATCACCAATTTTGATATCACTGCGAGCACCAAAAAATATGTTATTTGGAGTCAAATCCCGATGAATTATTCCCTGTCCATGAATGTGTGCCAAGCCTTCTAGTATTTGACGGAAATAATGCCATGCACTCTCTTTGTGAAAATGAGTGTAAGACTCAAATACCTGTCGGAGGGTCCTTTAAACACCAACAGCACCCACCCACAAAGAAAAAGAAACGTGGAAATAAAACATAATGGACAATCATGTGTGTGTCATCAAGTGTATGGAAAGATGATGTTTTCTCCACTACCAACTTTGATTCTTCTTTCAAGCCATCATAGCTAAATTCCAATTCCATATCAAATAACTATTAGAGAATCAAATGGAAAGAGAGACAAGCAAAAGGAAAAAGTATCTGTAGAAGATAGTGGAGACTAGAGAGTTAATAGCATGAATTTTGGAGAGTACAATTATTTCGAAAGTTACATTTTTGTGGTTATGTCTAAGGCTGCAAAAGCACCAGGTTGGTCCGCACATTGGGTTTCAACCAGATTTCAAACTTGAAGCCTAGTGCTTGAGCACTGCTTGGCTCAACCTGGTCTAGTATTTTTTTGGTAAAAATAATAAAATTGTCTTTGAATCATGTGTATAAATATAGGTCTTGTAATATGTAAGCAATCAGAACATTCAAAAGCAGATTGTTTCTCTCTGCCTTCAGTCAACAACAATATTTGGGGAAAAAAACTGTAAATGCGAAACAATATGATAATTTGACAAGGCCGTGCGGTTAAGAATGATTGTACAAATATGTCTCCACTGTAACAATATAAGTCATTGAAATTTCGCTCAAAAAAATAGAAGACATTGAAAGTCTTACCCGGGGCAGTACTCCATCTGAATGTAAAGGAAAGTTGATTCGAGCTGATTCTCATGTCCAAGAGCCTCATGGGACCTTGCAGCTTTAAAGCTGAAGGTGGAGCTCAATGGAGTCCTTGAACCCCATGTAGCATCAGCGTAAGAATCAGCAATACCAGTTTCAAACCATGCCTGGAAATTGTACAATTATTATGGAGGAAAAGGGAAGTTATATTTGCATCTACTTGTTGGCTCTTCCAGAAACTACATGCCCCTCTCAAGATATTCGCAAAAGCGGGATCTAAGACTTTCAAGCTCTAATCAGAAATTTGATACCTGATAATACCGAACAACATGCTGATGTTGCAGACGGGAAAGAGTTGCCACCTCCCTGATTATCACCCCACAAGTGAACAGCAGAGTAAGAAATGGTAATGGAGAAAGACACGAGGGGAATAGAAAGTTAAAGAAAAAGAACACAACTGACATAAGTAAAATAGAGACATTAATTTCTTCTTTTGTGCAACCTCACAGAAGTAAAAAAGAAGGGATGTGCTAGAAAAAAAGTAAGGGAAATGTGCAACATCACAACAAAAGATAATAAACAATAGAAAGGCACCAGGCTACCAAGTATACTTCCCAAGGATGAATTGACTGTTTTCTCTCACAACTGACTATTTTCTGTTCAGATTGAACAAGTTCCTAGTAATAAACTTCAGTTTCTTTAGGGTCTGGAAAGCCTCAAACATCAAGAACTTCTTTCAGATATTGTCATTGGCCTCTATGAAGATCTACACTCATGGAATTGACACCTATCTTGACCCAAAACCTAACAAATACTAAGTCTGTGGATCAATCTATTTACCTAATGCTCTCAAAAGTCCAGTTCCTTCACAACTCTAAATCTCAAATTTTATATCCTGTATGGAAAAGGCTAGTACATCAACTTAAATAGCTTGTGAGACCCATAATTGTGAGATATCAAATCCCATTTTACCAACAAAGCAACTATAAAAGGTCTACGATTTAGGAAGGGTGTTAGAAATAGAAAGTTTAAAATTAGGAAATTAATTAATATTATTGAAGAGATTATAGGTGTAGGAAATGTAATCTCAATTCAATGCATATTCATGTATACAAGTGGGGTATATATACACAAGAGAAAGGCCCTAGAGTTAATAGGCCCAAGGCCCATTATGACTAATTAATACTATTTCTTAACACTCCCCCTTAAGTTGAAGCATAGATGTTAATCAAGCCTAACTTGTTACAAAGATAGTCAACCCAAGTCTCATTCAAGGCCTTAGTCAAAAGGTCACCCAATTGGTCTCTACATCACACATGTCCCATAGAAATAAAATTCTCCTTGATCTTATCACATATAAAGTGACAATCAATCTCAATGTGTTTTGTACGTTCATGAAACACAGAGTTGGAGGCTATGTGTAGAGCAACTTTATTGTCACACCACAACTTCGCAGCCAATGAAGTGGCAAGACCATCCTCCTTCATTAACTGTTGAAGCCACACAATTTCTTGTACTGACTGACCTATGGCTCTATACTCAGCTTCTGCACTCAATCGAGAAACCACATCTTGCTTCTTGCTCCTCCAGGATACTAAATTTCCACCCATAAACACGCAATATCCTATGGTGGATCTTCTGGTAGCCTTTGACCTTAAATGATCTACATCACAAAAACATTCAATCTTGATGTGGCCATGATTCTTATAGAGTATACCATGACCCGGTGAGCCTTTCAAGTAATATAAGACATGTTCCAAAGCTTCCCACTGAACAACAGTTGGTGCTATCATGAATTGGCTAAGCACACTAACTGGAAAGGTCACATTAGGGCGAGTTACCGTGAGATAGTTTAATTTCCCAATCAGTCTACGATATCTCTCAGGATACACAAATGGTTTGATCTTCTCAGGATCGATGCTTTTCTCACATCCTTTGGTAGCTCGTCAAAGGGTATGATGTCATCAATGTCCAGAAAATGATTAGGAATCATGGGAAAACTACTTGGTGTTGCCCCAAGTTTCCCGGTTTCTTTTTGTAGATCAAGAACATATTTCCTCTATGTTTATAGGATGCCTTTCTTGCTTCTCATAACCTCTATCCCAAGAAAGTACTTTAACGAACCCAAATTCTTTGTTTGAAAATGAGAATTAAGAAAGGCCTTGAGTGATGAGATGCCCAAAGTATCGCTACCCGTAATAACAATGTCATCAACATATACCACTAAGAGAATCATGCCGGCATCTGTCTGCTGATAAAACACAGAGTGGTCACACTTACATTAAGTCAAACCAAACTTTTTAACCACGGAGCTAAACCTGTCAAACCAAGCACGAGGGCTTTGCTTCAAACCATATAAAGACTTCTGAAGGTAACATACCTTCCCACACTCCCCCTGAGCAACGAAACCAGGTGGTTGCTCCATGTAGACTTCCTCAAGAAGATCACAATTCAAGAACGCATTCTTAACATCCAACTGATGAAGATCGCAACCATAATTGGCAGCCATAGAGATGAAGAGACTAACAGAGGACAATTTTGCCATAGGGGAGAAGGTTTCCGAATAGTCAACACCATAGGTCTGAGCATATCCCTTGGCAACCAGTCGAGCTTTCAAACATGCCAAGGTGCCATCAACTTTTGTTTTAACTGTGAACACCCACTCATACCCGAGAGCCTTCTTTCAAAGAGGTAAATCAACGAGAGTCCAGGTACCTACCTTATCAAGGGCCATCATTTCTTCCTCAATTACAACACGCCAACCGGGATAAGCCAAGGCTTGGTGGAGAGTAGTAGGAACGGTGATAGAATCTAAGGGTGCTATGAAGGAATAGGATGGAGGAGACAAATGGTTATAGGAAACAAAGGAAGAGATAGGATAGGTGCAAGAACATTTACCTTTGTGTAAGGCACTAGGCAAATCATTAGAAATATCAGGCACTGGTTCTGGTTCAGAGGCAGGAGAGGAAGTATCAAACACTATTTCTGATTCAGAGATAAGAGTGGGGGGGGACTAATTCCGGATCAGACGCCGAAGCTAGCTCTGGCGGGTCATGAACCTGATCGACTTCATTACTTGCCCAAGGACGTTTCTGATAAACATGATAGACGGTGGCTTAGCCGATGCCGATGCCGAGGCGGATGCTTGCACTGGTGGTAACGAAACCTCATAGAACAATATATCATAAAGATCTTCGGTGGTGTCAAGGGATGTAGATGGGGTAGAGATAGGAAAGAATGATATCGACTCATGGAAGGTGACATCTGCAGACACAAGATAACGCCGAAGAGTAGGAGAATAATACCGATAACGCTTCTGAACCCTAGAATACCCAAGGAAGACACACTTAAGAGACTTGGGATCAAGTTTGGTAATAGTAAGGAGAACATCACGAACAAAACAGACACAGTAAATTTTTTTAGGGTCAATAGGAAACAAGGGTTTGGAAGGAAACAAGGTTGTGTAAGAAGTGTCGCCATTGAGAACAGGAGATGGCATACGATTAATAAGGAAACACGCAGTGTACACAACATCAGCCTAATAAGGTTTAGGAACTTGCATTTGGTTGTTAAGTTTTCTTGGATGTTGATATATAAAGATAATAATCAGCATTTAGGGACCTAAGTGTAATATGAACCTAGGGACCTATTTGTAAACTAGATAGTTAGTAGGGAAATTAGTCAATAATGGTAAACTAGGATTAGTTAGGACTTGAAAGGGCTATAGTGTTATAAATAGCCCATTCTCCTATTGTACAATCAGATCAGTTTTGCTATAAGTGTGAATACATTGTAAGAGAGCTATAGTTAGCTCTCTTCTTCTCTTCTAATCCCTTTCTTGTGTCTCTTCTACTCTATTTCTCAATTCTTGTTCAATAAGCATATAAGTGGTATTAGAGCTGACAATCCTTGGCTGTTTCTGCTCCGCGACTTCTGATCTGTCTCTGTTCTCACCCCCTTTCTGTTCTGATTCTGAAGAAATTAAGAAAAAAAAAGGAGAAAGTTGTTCTGTCCTATTCTTTTCTGTTCTGATCTAGGAGGAAACGAAAGAAAAAGATACTGGTGGTGCTGTTCTATTGCTGTCTGAATTCAAGGCTGTTTGGGCAGCAAGAATCTGTCAAGAAATTCAAGAAATCATCAGTTCTGGGATTTATTACTGTCCTGTTCCATCTGTCTAAGGACGGACACCTTGGGCAGCAGGAGGAGTGTCAAGAAGTTCAAGAAAACTATCAAGATTCAAGGTGAATGGACCAGGCTCGGTCAGCATTATCAAAAACCATGGAAGAACGCCTTGCTGCCATAGAAGAACAAATTGGGAATCTCAAGATTGATGAGAAATTGGAGAAGTATTCCAATGACTTACAAGATATGATACTTGCCTTAAGAACCGAAAGGAATGCTATGGTTAAGCAAGCCAATAATGGGGGTCAGTGGTGGCCTCGGCAGCTTGGCAATGTGAAGGAGTATAATGAAATGTTTGATGATGCTGTCACAAGATTCCAGCGCCATATACCAGAAGAGGACCTTGTTGAAGAATATGTTAATGGATTGAAGGATGAAATCCGTGACTCAATCAAATTCTTTCAACCAAGAACCTTGGGTGGGGCTTGTGCTTATGCTCAAATGGAGGAATGGGATTGGCAACGGCAAGTCAAGAAGAAAGCGGAGAAAGCAAGAAGGGACTCCGCTGGTCAAGAATCATCAAGAACCAGCGAGCAATCACAGAAAAGTCCTCAAGATGTTCTTGAAGACAAAAATGAGAAAACCATCACGGCATTATCAACAGAAGAAGAAGGTTTTAAATTCTCTGTTCTTGAGAAAGAAACAGAGAACGATGATGCTGCTCAAATCTCGAAAGAGGCGATGGGGAAGAATGAAGACACCAAGAAAGGTCCAGACTCCAGCGTGTGTGTTCGATAGTAATCTCGAAGGCCAGGTTGTTCTCGAAACTGATGGTTCTTCCCTCATCGACTCTATTGGAGGTTTCCAAGGCTTCTCACCTGCCACATGCAGTAGGGAAGTAACGGATGACATACTGGCATTGATAGGTGTACGAGTTTCAACGCTCCCAGAAATTTTCAAGAGGTGTCGCAGAAGACGACTTCAGTTTCGACGCTCTCAACGCTGATTCTTATTGTGTCGTCAAGTTCGAGTTTTCCACTGTCGACTCCTTTAGTCTCATCGCTGTTTGAGTTCGATGGTATCTCTCCAATTCTTGATATCTCGCTAGTCGAGAATAATAGGTGTGCTTCAACGAAAAAGTTGTTTGAAGGGGCTGAGTGGCAAGATGTAGGGGATACGTGGCTGTATGTCTATCTTGCTGAACAGTCAAAAGCATCAGCTGTTTCTATAGGTGAAGGACAGATGTCTTGTATTTCAAATGGGTATTGCAAGTGTGATTTCATGAGTGGAAGCCAGTTGTTGTCCACTAACGATTCATGGGTCCACTAGCCAACTAAAGGGGCCAATATCATCTGCATAAGCCAGATAATGAAGGGAATTTTCAGCTGGGCTTTATTCACTCAGTTTCTCCCTACCCATTTGTCCGTTCTGATGTGGTACAAAGGAAAATTAATTAAAATGCTTTTGGGCTCTGATTTTCTACAATGTCTAGTGGACAATAATTTGGGGGTTATGCATCTATGGAAAGGGCAGATAGAAGCCAAGAGTGCAATGGCTCTAGTACCAGTTTTCTTCAATAACCAGTAGAAGTTCCAAAGTTTCAAGTCTATGTTTTTGTTGATTTCATATCTATATTTTGTTGTTCAGCATCCTTGAGGGCAAGGATATTTTTGAGAAGGGGGTATTGATATATAAAGATAATAATCAGCATTTAGGGACCTAAATGTAATATGAACCTAGGGACCTATTTGTAAACTAGATAGTTAGTAGGGTAATTAGTCAGTAATGGTAAACTAGGATTAGTTAGGACTTGAAGGGGCTATAGTGTTATAAATAGCTCATTCTCCTATTGTACAATCAGATCAGTTTTGCTATGAGTGTGAATACATTGTGAGAGAGCCATAATTAGCTCTCTTCTTCTCTTCTAATCCCTTTATTGTGTCTCTTCTACTCTATTTCTCAATTCTTGTTCAATAAGCATATCAGATGTGCCCAGACTTGCTGCTTGAGTCAAGGTCTCACGAAGAAGCAGATTATTGGTGATCAGTCGTTACTCTGCTCACATTCAAGCTGCTTCTAGCTTGAAGGGGAGTGTTAAGAACAGAAAACTTAAAATTAGGAAATTAATTAATATTATTATGATTGATGTTTTATTACTTAATATATATTAGGACTTGACATGAACATTCCATCATTATGATTTGATTTGATTAGTTGCTTGGGTTAGTTTATTTGGTTGCCTATATAAAGACCTTTTTGTATTCTCTCTTATTCTTAAGGATCAATAATATTAGTATTTTCCTTTTACTTCAATATGATCCTTCAATCTCAACAAAGGGAAATCAAGCCAATATAGAAGTGTTTACAAAAGCTATTTGGACAGGTTTAACAGAAGATAGATGATCCATCATGGGATTTTGCACATTAGTGTGGGAGAATGATGTAAAACAGTGAGGAGTAGGAAGAGGGAGAAAATAGAGAGTGACAAACGCTCTAAATATTATTCAATTCTATAGACAAAAAGTCAATAAATGGTCCTAGAGCATATTTAGCCCTATTCATAATCCTAGTTAAACTATTCTACTGTGATCCTAAAAGATAGGATAATTTTTATTCAAATAAAGATAAGTCTAATCTTAAATAAACTCAATCCTCAACTCTAAATTAAAGATTAAAAAAAAAAAAAGATAAATCTCAGTCAAATCCTAATCCAACTAGATTTCCCAACTTCCATAAGGGAGTTTAGTCACTTGGACAAGAAGCATAATGGGGTGGCAAGGAGTAGCACAAAGAGCTGGGGCCCAAGGAAGGTGTGAAAGTTTTTTAATACAAAGACTACTGGGTGTGGCAAGTTCAAATTGATCTCCCTATCAGGTTCTATTTTGACAATTAAGTCGCTATCATTATTTCTCTTAATCTGGTTCAGCATAAGAAAACAAATCATATAAGGGTGGAGAGACAGTTTATCAGAAAGAAGGATGAGGAAGGCACTATTAGCATAATATATGTCCTTACAAGAAACCATGTAGCAAATATCTTTACTAAAGGACTTCCTCATCATACTTCTGATGGATTTCTTGGCAAGTTAGACATGATCAACATTATGATCCAACTTGATGAGGAGTACATAAATAAGAATATTAATGCATTTATTGTAAATTGTCTAAGATACACATTATGGGTATCCTTATATCAATGTCCTATTTATAGGGATTACATGTCTAATTTAGCCCAAATTCGTAACCTTAATTTATCATATGACCTTGCATGCGATGCACATCACAAAATGTACAAACAGTTTTCACTCCTGATACTGTTCTCGCATTATTGCTCTGTTTTTGGGTCTGCTCCTCAAGTTTTCTCTCAGACCAATCATGAACAATCACAAAACCACAGGTTGGCATTATCAAACATCATTTGCATCAAGCAGCAAAAAAATGAAACAAGCTGACAAGAGGATTAAGCAATTCAATGAAGACAGATAGGTTTGTCCTCAAGATACAACCCAGATAGAAACTACCACCAACTTGTTTTGGACCTTAAAGAGTCATGCAATAGATTGGTACAACAGCTTACAAGTTGGACATAACCAATGACTTCAAAGTCCATCATACCCTTCATGTCTCACTTCTAAGGCCCTGCCTCCACCCAGCAATAGCACCTAGACATCTTCCTAAGGATTGGCCAACTCAACATGAGCACCAAATTTCAGAGAGGAAATTGCAATGAACAGTGGTGAAAAAGAGAAGCAGACCAATGACAGAGGTACTAGTCTGATATGGTATTTTCAGAATATATTTCCATATCAGTCCAATGAAAAGATTTTCTTGATGAAGTAACATGGGTCCAATTTTATGACTTCCAATCATTGTACCTAGAATTTTGCTCCTCTAACATTAGCCATCATTGACAACGACGTTTTTTATTTTTTATTTTTTAGGGCAGGGCATGGTAGGAAGTATTGTTCACTTGACAAGGATGTATTAGGGGCATTTCCAAATGGTAGTCAGTTCCATTATTTCTGTCATTCTTGTTAACAGTTCAGAAGGTTAGTTAGCAATATAACCAACTAAACAATATCTGCTTTTAACAAGCAGGACTTAATACAGTTTATGGCATAGCATTTCATCTAGTTTCTTCTTTCCAATGCTTCCCCTTTTATCAGAATACTATTGTAATCACATAAACTTTCAGTGTCAAAATTAAAAGACAACACCTGCATAAGATAAACTTGAAAAGGCACAGATAAATGTTTTACTAGCTAAGCATAAATTGAAACAATTGTCTCAGGCATAAATTCAAATGATATGACTATAAGGACTATTGTAGTTAAACTTCTGAAAAATAAGAAATATAATTCACAATTTTTTGATCCACAACTTTTTTCCCAATCCTTTAGAACATAAATTTACCTTAAAATCCTATCATTTACAGGCATGCTTTTGTCATTAAGGAGAATTTTCTTTACTGCATACTGCCTACCGTCAAGTTTGTTTCTGCACAACACAACATGACCAAAACCACCATGACCTGTTCATAGTGCCAAGTAACACATTTTAGCATAGATTAAACAATTAAAAAACCAAGTTAATTGCATTTGAATATCCTATGAAACACTTTGTCCCATATCTCACGAATATTCAATTTAAGTCCTGCATGTAAAAGAAATCCAAAACGAAAAGAGGCGAATTATTTGGATAGAGAAGCATTCCTGAAATTGTAATCTAACAAGAGTGTGTGTTTGGATTAGCTTATTTTAAGTTGTTATGGATTGCACAAAGTAAGTAAACGAGGGAAGTTTTGTCTCAAAGTGCAAAAGAGCTCTTTTAAGTGATTGTGGGTGTTTCCCAAACAGGCACAAGGTCCAAAACATGACCTGATCCTATCAATAAATAGCTTGAACAATAAACTCAAAAAAAACCAACATAGAGTTGGTTTAGCGATGCAAGGCCCCGCTAGATCCCTTTGGGTCTCGAGTTTGAGTCCCGGAGGAGACACTAGTGTTGGGAGCGGCAGCCATGAACCCCAAACCAGATACTGGATAATACTATAAAAAAAAAACCTCAAAAAATAATAATAGTCAAACAACCACCTAGTGTGTTCAGATGAAGAAGGTCCACATAAGACAAGGGATAGGATATTATTATTTTGAAAAACTAGAATTGAAATATATCCATGTTCCTGATATCCCATGGAATTTGCCATCTATTGGCACGAAGATAAAAGGGCAAGGTTGTAGTATTAACTTTAAAGCTTATGGTTGTGTAATGAAAAATTTGGGCTTCAGGGAAAATAATTGGCAATGCTAAAGAATGGGATGGTCTCTACCATCTAGAAAGTTCCAGGAGTGTAGAAACAAGGCAAAAGACTATTTTGTTTGTTTCCATGAACAATGATGTTATCTTGTGGCAATAAAGACTGTTTTGTTTCTTGGCTCAATCAATTGCTTGAAAATATGTAATGAAGGCCCAATAAGTTTTCTGTAATAATATGGCAACCACTAAGATAATAAAATCCTATCCATTGTGATTGAACAAAACATGCGGAACTTGATCATCAGTTTATTGAAGAAAAAGTAAATGGTATTGTACAAGTGTTATACGCCTATCAACAAACAAGTAGCTAATTTGTTGACCAAGGCAATGACCAGGTCAAAGTTTCAAGACTATAACGGCGAGCTAGGAATGATAAATATCTATTTTCCAGCCAGAGGGGGAGTGTTGGAAGGGTCACATGTAGCAGCCCAGCCTAAACAAATAACCCTAGTTCTGTTATATTGCAAATCAGAGGTATCATCACTCTCTGTATTGTTGTGTATTATTCAGCGGAAGACATTACATTATATAGATGAAGCAAGGGAGAAGAATCAGAGCAGAGGAGTAGAATCAGGGATTACATTTAAAGGCTAATTAAGACTAATGAAGTTGATATCTTGATCCTATAATTAAGGCAAGGATCAAGGGATACTAATAACTATAATTGATTCCTAATATTCTAACACTCCCCCTCAAGTTGGAGAGTATATGTCGATGAGTCCCAGCTTGCCTAGAAATCCTTCAAACTTCGTTCTGCCTAGTGGTTTAGTTAGGATATCTGCAATTTCGTCTGCAGATCTTATGTGAGACAGTGTCATAATGCCTGCTTCAATCTTTTCTTTAATGAAGTGTCTGTCTATCTCAACATGTTTGGTTCTATCATGATATACTGGGTTCTTGACCATTTCAATGCTAGCCTTGTTATCACACCAGAATTGCATTGGTCCCTCATGTTGAATTCCCAACTCTGTCAGTAATCTAATAATCCAGATTCCTTCACATACTCCTTTGTTGACAGCTCTTAGTTCTGCTTCAGCACTGCTTGGTGACACCACTGTCTGTTCCCACACGTATGTACAGTACCCCAAGATTGACCTCCCGGTCTCTATCTCTTGCATGATCTGCATCGTGTAGATTTCTATGTTCCCGGTAGTACCTTTCTTAAAGAATATTCCCTTCCAGGATTAAGCTTCGTGTAGCTCAAAATTCTGTGCACTGCCGCCATGTGTTCTTCTTGGGGCTGATGCATAAACTGACTTACTATTCCAACTGCATAGCTGATGTCAGGACGTGTGTGGGTTAAGTATATCAATTTTCCCACAAGTCTTCTGTATCTCTCTACATTAGCTGGAATACCTTGTGGTTTGATCTCTAAGTGGCATCCCTCTTCCATTGGTATCCCTTCTGGTTGCGTGCCCAACATTCCAGTCTCATGTAACAAGTCTAATGTATACTTGCGTTAAGAGACATTGATGCCCTTCTTGGTTCTTGCTACTTCCATGCCTAACAAAATACCTCATTTGTCCAAGGTCTTTTACCTGGAATTCGGTTGACAAGTCCTGTTTTAGTTGAGCCATGGATTCTTCATCATCCCCTGTAATGATTATGTCATCAACATACACGATCAATATGGTGACTTTGCCATTAACACGTTTGGTAAACAATGTGTCATCAGCTTGTCCCTGAGTATATCCAAGCCCTTTCACTACTTTGGTGAATCTACCGAACCATGCCCTAGGAGATTGTTTCAGGCCGTACAATGACTTCCTTAGCTTGCACACAGAGTTATTAGGAGCTAAAACTCCATCCAGAATCTCCATGTATACTGCTTCCTCTAGGTTGCCATTCAGGAATGCATTTTTCACGTCCAGTTGGTATAGGGACTAATCCAAGTTTGTTGCAAGTGATAACAGTACTTGAATGGTATTGAACTTGACCACTGGAGCAAATGTCTCCTAGTAGTCGATCCCGTATGTCTGGGTATATCCTTTTGCAACAAGTCTCGCCTTGTATTTGTTGATACTGCCATCGGGATTGAATTTCGGAGTGAAGATCCACCTGCATCCCACTAGTTTCTTTCCTTTAGGAAGAGTCGTGATCTCCCATGTTCTATTCTCCTTGAGTGCCCTCAATTCCTCTTCTGCAGCTTGCTTCCAATTTGGATCAGCCATAGCTTGTTGAAATGTATTTGGAATGGTTATCTGTGCACTGTTAACAACAAAACTTTGCATTCTTGCAGACAGATTACCATATGAGACAAATCTTTGAATAGGATGTTGAGTACACGATCTTACCCCTTTTCTCAAGGCAATAGGCCAACCCGATTCTTCAGGATTTAATCCCAGATTGGATTCATGGTAGTTCATTTGAATGGGAGAGATAGTTCTACCAGTGTCTGGTTCAGGTTCTATCTCTTGTCGTGATCCCGTATCCATCCCTGAATTGATCTCAACATGTGTTTCTGGTTCATTGGGTTCGTGGTTGGGGTGGAATGTATGTGTTAGGCTGGTTTGTGGGAGCAAGTGAATCAAGAGAGGCTATAAGGTTAGGTGGTTCAAATGATGTGTCAGGTGAGTGTGAGGTGTTGGAATTAGATGTTTCCAAGATTAGCCATTCAATATCAGAATACTCCCCCTGAATGGGTAATTTAGGATAATAAGCTTCTTCTTCCGAGAAAACGGTGTCCCGGGAGACAATGAGTTTCTTGGAAGATGGACAATAGCATTTGTACCCTTTTGAGTGGAGGAGTAGCCAAGGAATATACACTTGTCAGAGCGAGCACCAAATTTGTTGCCCTCCTTTTTGTGAACAAAGACAACACACCCAAACACCTTGGAAGGTAATGAATTAATGAGGGGGCAATTTGGAAATAATTTCAGGAGGTTTTGAATTGGGGTGTCGTATTTGAGAACTTTAGAAGGCATGCGGTTAATGAGATAAGCCGCGGTGAGGATGGCATCACCCCAAAATATGGTGGGAACATTCCGTTCCATTAGCAAGGCACGGGTTACTTCCAACAGGTGACGGTTTTTCCGTTCGGCTACCCCATTTTCTTGAGGGGTGTAAGGACAAGATGTTTGGTGATGAATTCCTTGACGATCAAGAAACTCTTTAAAGGTTGTGCTCATGTATTCCTTGGCATTATCACTTCGAAGCACCTTAATGGACGTGCTGAATTGGGTTTGGACAAAGGTATAGAAGTTTTGAAAGACTTTGGCGACATCGGATTTGTCTTTCATTAAATAAACCCATGTGGTGCGAGTGTGATCATCGATAAAGGTAACAAACCACCTGGTATGAGTGAGAGTAGCTCTTCGGGTAGGGCCCCAGATATCACTGTGAATCAATGTGAATGGGGAGGTGGGAGTATAGGGTTGTTTGGGATAGGAGGATCGTGTCTGTTTAGCAAATCGGCAAGTTTCACAATGAAAAGGAACAGAATTTTTATTGAATAAATTTGGAAACACATGTTTCATATAATCAAAACTAGGGTGGCCTGATCGACAATGCCACAACAATATATCATTATTCTGTGAGTTTGAGCTAACCAGCGCTCGTCTTGCCTTCCACGTTTCTTTATTCTTTGAGGTTGACCCTTCAAGGTAGAACAATCCATCCCATTCTCTAGAAGTCCCAATCTTCCTCCTCGTTCTTAAATCCTGAAACACACATAAACCATCATCAAAGATCACTCGACATATTTGACCTCTAGTCAACTTGCTTACAGAGATCAGATGGTAAGTTCCGGTACAAACAAAATGTTTTGTATTGCCAAGTGGTCAGATAATGCAACAGTCCCAATACCCTCAACTCGTGTGAATACACCATTAGCAACTTTTACTTTGAGGTGTTCATGACAGAGTTTAAGGTTACGGAATAGAGTTTTGTTACCGGTCATGTGATCTGTAGCTCCTGAGTCAACAATCCAGGTATCGTCATTGGTTATCACAGCGTTTAGGGCAATAATAGAATTACCTGATTGTACAAGATTCACGCTGGGAACAGAGTTAGACTTATTCTGTTGTTCGAGCATTCTACGGAACATCTGTAGCTCCTCTTGACTCAGGTGATTGTCACTCTCCACCTTTGGTCCAGCTGTGGTCAGGTGACTTTGGAAGTTTGATTTCCCCCCGGAGGGTTTTCCATGGAGTTTCCAGCATTCTTCCTTAGTATGGCCCTTTTTCTTACAATCGTTGCACCATTTACGAACTTTCAATGTTGCTTGGTCCACTTCTGTTCAAGAGTTTCCTACTTTCCTCAAATTGCACAAAGTTGACCACGTCAAAGAGTTGTGGGAGTGGCTTCAGCCCCATGATTCTGCCCCGTACCTCCTCGAAGACATCATTTAGGCCTAAGAGGAAGTCGTGTATCCTTCCTTCTTCCACAATTCGTTTGTACAGTTGTGCATCTTTGAGACTGTCCCAAGGGTGGACCTCAAACAAGTCTTGTTGTTGCCACAATTTCAACAACGCATTATAATATTCGTTCTTGACTGATTACCTTGTCGTAGATCCCGGAGTTGTCTCTTTAGGTGAATCAAGGCAGCAGTGTTTTCAAGGGAGGAGTAGGTCCTCCTAGCGGCATCCCATATTTCCTTTGCCGTGTGTGCAAGCAGATAACCCTCACTGATCTCCAAGGTCATTGAATTACACAACCATGTCATGACTTGGTTGTTTTCAGCAAACCAGGTGTCAAAATTAGGGTCATCAGGGGCTGGTTGAGGGGCTGCCCCAGTAATGTATTTCTCCTTTCTCTTACCTCGAATATACCTCAGCACGCTTTGTGACCACTGGAGATAGTTTCTACCATTAAACTTATGGCTAATAGCCATAATGTGATGGTCTGTAAATTCTGAAGCCATCTCTGAGGTTCTGTTTGGTACTGGGTTGATGGTCATAGAGGAAGAAGAAGAAGACGAGGAATTTTAAGTTTGAGAATCGGTACCGGTCATAAGACCCATGGGATATGTTCCGGGAATTGTTCCGAACATAGGAGGACTCTGAGAGGAATCCATGTTTCTGGAAGAAGGAAATAGTTGTCGGAATCTCCGGAAAAATTCAAAAAATCACCGGAGGATGTAATACCCACTGGGCTTTACCGGAAATCAGAGGAGGAGTCTAAAACAGGAAGTCGCCGCCGAGAATGGTTCCTCACGCGCCGTCACAGCGTGGCTGTCAGTCAGGCGCATGTAACCCACGCGCCGTCGTGGGAGCGTCGTCTGGTCACCGGATTTAGGGCGTTCGCCGATCGGAGCTTCCTGGTTCTTTTGGGCTGGCTGGTGTAGTCCCACTCGCCTCCTACAGAGAACCAAAGGCTCGCCAGAAACCTCCACTACACTTTTCCTCTCTGTCTCACCGTTCACTCAGTGTTTCTCTCGCTTTCCTTGGCCTCGGACAGATGTCTCTGGCTTTGATACCATATTGCAAATCAGAGGTATCATCACTCTCTGTATTGTTGTGTATTATTCAGCGGAAGACATTACATTATATAGATGAAGCAAGGGAGAAGAATCAGAGCAGAGGAGTAGAATCAGGGATTACATTTAAAGGCTAATTAAGACTAATGAAGTTGATATATTGATCCTATAATTAAGGCAAGGATCAAGGGATACTAATAACTATAATTGATTCCTAATATTCTAACATGTTAGGTGGAATATGAGCAATTCATTGTTGTTTATTATTCACTAAGGGAACAGAATACATGTAGAGCAATAGAGAGAAGAATCCCCAATACAATGGAGAAGAAATAGTAAACAAAATCTCTATGACACCACCCAAGATGCTAACTGAAATTGTGCACCCAATATAATCTGAAATACTAATGCTAATAATAACTAAATCTTCCTATTTACAAAGAGAAATAATAATCGACCTAATGACATGTTATCAATTGTTTTAGTTGATAATCTATTTAAAGATTTGGTTTTTAATAGAGCACAATGACGCCGTGCGATCCATACAGCCGACCCCACCTAGTGGAATAAAGCTTTGTTGTTGTTGTTGTTGACGCTGATTGTATTTTATTGTATCACAGATTCTGATAGATTGCTTGATTGTGCAGAAAACTGAGCTGCTTCTATGTAATTATTGCATGATCAATAAAATTTTGAAGCCGAGTTATCAAATTGCTCAGCCAATTACAGAACCTATGCTACATGACATGAGCATCAGCAAGTCATCACCACTAACACACTCTCCCATGTTTGCCACTACAGTTGCACCCTGTCCCCTACTTTTCCCATCAACATCTTCACCCTTGGCCCTTTTTTCCTTCAGCTGTGTATGATCAAGGACTACCAGACACCTTGAACTCCGATAGTTATACATATATCTCAGATATACTAGAATTTAAGGCATAAGAGAGCATTGCACTAACATCTGGTAGAAATGTAGCTCAATTAGTTCACTTAAAAATTATGTCAACTTTAACCAAAAGAGAACGAAAGCTATCAGTAAAATATGAACAACTCAAATAGAAATACATCAAGTTCTTTTACCAAGAGGCCGTAGCTCCTCAAAGTCATTCAGATATCGAGAACTTGTGGGGACCATAGTTGGGCCTCCAAGATCAGAAGGTTTCCAAAACTGTGATATTTTGGATGATACCTAGATGAAAATAACAAATGACTGATGAGGACTGAGGACTGAGGACAGTTATGTTTGTTATGTAAAGAAGAGTGATTACCCACCAGGTGTTTCAGGAAGACACGATCAAAGGTTTTGTTAAAATAAGAAGGTGGTTCAGATGCCATATCCCTTGCCCGATCAGAAATGACCTAAGAATAGAACTCGGAAGGATTAGGGTCATTCTACAAAAGGAGTCCTCTAGAACGCGTCAACTTATAATTTATACCCCTAAATGGTACAGCTCTGTGGCTATTTGCGGCAAAGAGTTAGCCAAAGGACTTTTTGAGGAACATGCAAGGCGAAGCAAGTGAACCTAGTTCAAAATAAAGTAGTACATAGTCAGTGTTTGATAAAATACAAATGTGAAATAAACAAGAACAAATATTCAATGTTACCATTATCAGATCCCTTTCATCTGTTTGAGGTTCTTGATGATGAGCCATGAATGCAGAAGACTGGGACTCTGAAGACGCTGTTGCATAAATACCTTCATTATCCTCTGATGTAGACTCATCAAGGATAAAATCATGCTGAAGTAGTAAATAAATCATTGTAAGAGAAATTAAAAGACTTTTGTACCACTTTTTAACATAAAAGAACTACCTCAAATGGATACAAGCAGTGTCACATTAAGACCATATGAATAGCAGAATGTATATGATTCAATGGGACATGAATACTCTGCTGTCCATCCATCCCTTGATCAATTCACAAAATAAACATCCATCTTGAAATGGCTTTACATAATTAATATAAGGAATCCGAGACCTCAAAGAAACAAACTAGCCAGGTATGGCTCTTCTCATCATGATTGATGAACATGCTTCTAACACACCTCGAAATGGAATCGCACGTTGCTGACACAGATTATATATTACTCCCTTTGTTCCTTTATATAAGAAACTATAGAATTTTAGGACTCAACTGCAGTCCAATGGATACCTCCTTGTTTATTCATATGAAAAATATATAGGTTACAGGAGAGTGCAATCTGTTATAACAAATTGAGAGCATCTAGGGAATTTAAAATTCAACTAAACAGAATCTGATCTAACTTACTCCTATATAATAGGATCTAATCCAACTTTCTCCTATATTATTTCACTTATAATATTATTTAAAAAATAATATAATTACCACAGAAACAAATAGCACATATACCTTGTTCCTATTTATAAGAAACATATAGAGAATGTCTAAAATTTTCTTTATTAGTTTTCCATTTTGCCCCCATTTAATTACGCATTTTACTATCAATACATTTATTATCAAAGCCCCCAAAGCATCATTCCTGAAGAGAGAGAGAGAAATAATCCTACACAATCCTCTTTATCATAATAATTTTCTCATTCTCTCTCTTCCACAATCCTCTTTATTATAACAGTTTCCTTATTTTTGAGAAAAAGATCACAATTATTACATATTTATTGTCTTGAGCCAACTTTTTGATCTACATTATTCGAAGTGTTTCTTATGAAAACGAACGGAGGGAGCATAACATTTTGATATAGTATGATGGTTAAAACCAACATTACCTTTTTATCAAAATTCTATAGCACAATGGTTTCACATATCAAACTTAAAGACACCCTATAAAAAAGCTTTAGAAGCTTCTAAATCTTGGAATTTGCATCCTCCATTCATATTCGTCATTTTAAATTAGAACTCAACAGTCTATTGTACTTGCGGCCTTTCTTGAGTCTTTTATTACTAATACAAATTCATTTAAATTTCATAATCTTCAATTTTCTTTTCAGAATCAATGACCTTAACCTTAAGCCTATTTCTGATCAAGGAGAAAAAGTAAACAAAAACTGCAAATTTATTGAGAAATCCCCATCTTTTACCATAATGTCACAACTGAACCCTGTAAGAAAATTACCTTCATGGTTAATGCTTTTTAAGAATTAACGTTGACAAAAAAATATACTTTTTAAAAATTAACACCCTAACTGAGAGTTTGAGACGCTATTTTAGGTTTATGGCAATAAGAGAAACTCTTTCTATGTATAAAGTACATAGTGCCAAATTAAAGATGCTAACACCCTAACTGAGAGCCTGAGACGCTATTTTAGGTTTATGGCAATAATAGAAACTCTTTCTCTGTATAAAGTACATGGTGCCAAATTAAAGATGCTGCACAGAAACAAAAAAAGTAAACACTGCTCATTATATTTACCTCTTTCTCATTTTCATTGCCATTCCCTATGGGCTCCACTGCATCAGAACTACTTGAATTAGATGAAGGCATGCTCTTGTTGCTTTCTTCACCGTTTTCCCCCAAGGTATCTAAGTTAGCAGTTGGAGAAACTAATGGGCCTTGCTTTGTTTCTCGCATTTTAGGTGATTCTGAAGTTCTATCAGATTTATTTTCCTCAGTCCCATAAGCATGTTCTGCAGCATCTAACTTCGAGGGTGGGACTGGAGAAATGTTACCAATAGTTTCATCCATTCCAAAACCCCAATTCCATGATTCTCCATAGCCACTAAAGAGGTCTATGAAACCATAAGCAAAAGAACTTCTATTTGAATTTGCTATATCCTTGAGAAACAATTCTTCATTGCTTTCCACAATTGAACGCAAATTCTTCTATGAAAGGTGACGCAAACTTATCACCATCAAGTTAAGAAGCAAAATAACGTCTTAAAATAGATAATCAAATATATGATAGTAAATCTTTGAGCAAAAAAAAAATATATGATAGTAAATCCATAAATAATAAAAATATATTAATCATACTTTAAGTAGCAATAAAGTAATTTTTTTCCTGGTATATACTGAAAATAAAAATTTCAATATATTCTTTAATGGTAACAAATCTATCAAAAGTAATACTAACCAATTTCTTCACAATAAAAATTAGTGGTGCACTGGAAAAAAAAAGGAGATAAAGCTCACAGAGTCATTTGATTTGCCAGCTGGCTCAATACCAGACATAAACTCTTGAGCAGCCTCCACCAAATTAAAGATCATTACTCTTCCCTCCCTGGCATTTAGGATAGCCTGAAAGGACAAGAATTAAATTAAAAAAATAAAAATACTACTTTATACAGAATGAAATGACAGAAGAAAAATAAGTGTATTCCAGAGCATGCAAATATATGGCAAGGCAGAGGAATATAATGGACACAAAGGATTGTAGCGGCAATAAAAATTTACAAATCTAAACTAAAAGACATGACATTGTAATTCCAGCCGAATCAAGTCTGGAAAGTTCCACTTCAAAACCCCATTGAGACTCCTTGTATGATACATGGCAAGAGCCTAAGAAAAACAAAATAACCAAATACTTGATTCATTCTGCTGGAGAATATGCCTTGATTTGCTATATCAGTATTATCCTTGTAATTAAAATATGAGTGACTGCAGGGATTAATATTGATTAGAAACTGTGGAGAACTTGAGAGAGAAATATTATTCTTAATCTCTAAATCAAAGAGAGTTCATACGGGCCTTTATATAGGCAAACCTAGAGCTAACCCTAGAATCTACTAAAATCTAATATAATCAAAATAAATCAGAATAATTAAAGATATAATATATCCATATCTAAACCTATATGATATATCTATATCTAATCCTAAGATAATGACTAATTTAAATAATCCATAATAAAGCATAATATTCCCACACTCCCCCTCAAGTTGGATCATGGATGTAAATCATGTCCAACTTGCTTATACAACTCTCAACTTCCTTAGCACACCCAATCTTTGTCCACGTCAGCAGATTCTCTTCTGACCATCGTGACCGCCACGGTCGAGCTAGCAATTCGTTGGTTCATAGTCTAAAGTGCGGCTAGCATTTCCATGATTTTGTTGAGCTGGTCATTTTGGGATGATTCTTTGGAGGCTTCAGCTACATTATCTCTTCCTTTCCCTTTCCTTGGCTTCCAGTCTGCAGGTTTACCATGAAGGTCCCAGCGGTTATCCTTTGTGTGTCCCGGTTTCTTGCAATGATCACATAATGGTCGACCTTTAGAACCTTTGGATTGAACCGCAAGTGCTGAGGCCTTAGAAGGTACATAAGTAGCAACAGAATTATTCTGATTCTGAAGCATTGATTTGCGCCTATCCTTTTCATCGCGCAAAGTGGTATAGACTTCACACACAGAAGGCAAGGGCTCTTGACTGAGAATCTGTGCCTGAACATCATCATAAATTACATTAAGACCAGCCAACAACTCATAGACTCTTTCCTTTTCTTTCTCTTTGCGGTCTTCTTTAGCATCAGCCCCACAGTGATGAGTTTTATTTGTTAGGGCATCAAACTGTTGCCACAGAGCTGATTTTTCCAGATAATAATCATCGAGTGACATGTGGTCTTGTTTCAGCTGCCATAATTTTTTCTTAACATCAAAGAAGCGGGAGCGACTCCCTACAGTACTATATGTCTCACGGAGAACCTCCCAAATCTCGCAGGCTGATAGAAGATACATGAAACTCTTCTTAAGTGAGGAGGACATCGCGTTAATCAACCAAGAGGATACCAATGCATTTTCTGACTTCCATTTTCGAAATGCCTGGGTTTCTGATTTTGAGGGCTTTTCAGCTTCACCATTAATATATTCAAGTTTGTCCCTTCCATCAAGAGCAAGAATCATGGATTGAGACCATTCCCGATAATTGTCGCTGGTAAGTTTCTCAGAAACAATAAGAACGGTGGAGATGTCACTAGACCCAAATCGTGGCATGGAGGACGAGGCATCTAACTTTGTAGACATACTGACCGTTGTAATGAGGTGTTTCAAATTACAATGGGAAAAATATCCAACAATGCAATCAATCCTGAGGCAGATATATAAAGCACAGTAAGAGACAAATGAAGCCCAGTGATAAACCAGATAATACTTGATATCTTGCGACAACAGAACGGCTGAGAATCATGATCACGGTGTCAAACAAAGAGACCCACACCACGAGACCACCTGGAACGCGTTGGGTTCAGCAAGACGAATCGAACGGTGTCGGTATCCGTCGAAAAAGAGGTTTCACGCGCCGAGAAGAGCAGGCTGTCAACGTTGCACGTGTATGCCACGTGCTGTCGGAATGAGATCGGACCTCCGGGGATGGGCCGATCGGAGGGTGGAGAGCCTCGCTGGGTGGCACGTGTTGCAAAAGGAGGACCTCGACTGAAGGTTCAACGCAACCACACTCTCTGTATGAACAATACGCATGCCAAAAAAAAAAAAAACAGGTGGTCTCAAAAATATGCTGAGTTTAGGACGACGGGACCGGTTGTCGGATGAGTTGAGGAGCATGATGACAGAGGAACTACCACCAACGACGATGACAGGCTCAACGACGATGACAGCGTCGAAGAGGAGATGGATCATTGATGAAGAACTGTGCTCTACATTACTAGGGTTTTGAATATTTTTAACCTAGCTCTGATACCATGTGAAGAACTTGAGAGAGAAATATTATGCTTAATCTCTAAATCAAAGAGAGTACATACGGGCCTTTATATAGGCAAACCTAGAGCTAACCCTAGAATCTAATAAAATCTAATATAATCAAAATAAATCAGAATAATTAAAGATATAATATATCCATATCTAAACCTAAGATATGATATATCTATATCTAATCCTAAGATAATAAGATAATTACTAATTTAAATAATCCATAATAAAGCATAATATTCCAACAGAAACTGAGTTGTATTAATTAGGCAATTACGTATAGAGACTCCTACCAATGTATGTATAACCATCATTCTTGTGAATAAAACAAGCAGAAAATTTTCTCTCCCTATGATTGATGACTAGTATTAGAGTAAAGAAGAATTCACTGTTTCACAAATTTCTCAAAACAATTAAGCTACATTAGACTCTACTTAATGTCCTGCTATTTTGGTTTTATACTCCTCATCATGGTTTTACAGTAAATTGATCAGGTTTTCCAAGCTTTTTGTCTTTATTTTCACCTTTCTTGTTCATTTTTCTTTAACATTGCACCGACACAAAACATGTAAATATCATCACATTTGAGAACCAAAACATGTAAATATCATCACATTTGAGAACCAAAAGGATTGGTGCTAATATAATCTCATCCTTGATGTAAATATGATCACAATTCACACACAAAGATTACAACACTAGCTAGCAACATGCAACAGTTTATTGAAGAAACAGACACTCATCTAACTTAGACCTGATCATGGAGGAGAGACAAAAGTTTATCAGCATCACTTTCTGATAAACCATTCTCAGGAGTAATTTGCAACTTTGGACACTTTAAAGGATAGCCAGGTAAACACCTAGAGAAAGAGAGAGAGAGAGAATCAGCAACAAACATCATAAAGGATAAACACAATGCCAATCAACCAAAGCCTTACTAACCTAACAACGAGAACAGCAGAAACATCTACATCCTCATATCCCATGTCCTTTGAATAGGGTCTGCTTGATTTCAAGTAGAAATCAATTTATGAGAGGCCAACAGAAAATTATCAGGCCTGATACAGAAGCAGAGAAAAGCAGCAAAGAAACAAACCTGAGCTTAATAACTATCTGAGGAGGTGATCCAGGAAGAATCTTGCAGTCTTCTTGGAAAATTGCACATCTAAGACCCAAAAATATCATATGAATAAGATCATGAAGACAATATCACAAGTTAATGACATTCGCCACCTACACTACTAAAAACAGATCCATTAGCAATATTGTTGGAATGGGCATAACCGTCACTTATAGGCCCTTCTCACTTAAACCTAATTTCCCACTATTATGGGATCAAATCTATTCAAAATTTCAAATTATTGTTTCCTTGATTCTAGTGATCAAATTACGTCAACAACCTATGGATTTTGCTTATATGTACGCATATCATATGAATAAAATATATGTGTTGAGATTAAAGGATCACATTGAAGCCCAGGAGAAATATTTTGAATATTATTGATCCTTAAGAAAGAGAGTACAAAGAGGCCTTTATATAGGTAAATTAATAGGCTAACCCTAACCCTAAAATCTATCATAACCTAATCTAATCAAATCATAATATCATAAAGATATATTCCTAAAATATAATATTCATATCTAATCCTAATAAATACTAAATGATATCCCTAATAATAATACTTAATTCATATTTCTAAACTTGATATTCTCAACATTCCCCCTCAAGTTGGAAGCAGCTTGAATGTGAGCAACAACTACTCATCAATAATTTGCTTCTTCATGAGGTCTTGAATCAAGTTCAAACACATCCAAGAATAGTTCAACCAAATATCACACCGAGGACATCCAAAAGTAACAATCCAATAGCTTCAACAAGGGCTCAAACAACAAAGAATACCAAACCTGGCAACCCAAAATAGAAGACACAACAAACAGTCTAACAAGGCACCAAAGCAACATCAAACATCTCACCAAGGACCAACACCAAACAGTTTCACCAGGGACCAAACAATACTCCAAATGTCTCACTAGAGACAAACACCAAACGAAACACCTCACCGGAGGCAAAGAACAAACAAGTCACACAAAGACCCCCAAACAGCAAATAATTGTCAAACACCTCACCGAAGACAAAGAATGAACAGGTCACACAAGGACCACCAAACAACAAATAATTGCCAAACACATACCTCACCGAGGGCGAACGACACCCATGAGTCAAGGTAAGGACCAATAACAAAAACCGCTTCTGTCACTATTCACGACGGCATTGTTCACACTACTATTCACAACGGCACTACTAGAAAATCAAATTGGCCAGATCGAACCCTAATGCTCTGATACCATGTTGAGATTGAAGGATCACATTCAATCTCAACAATATGCAAAGCTGCGACTCTAAATTTCATGGTATCAAAGCCTAGTTCTCGGCTCAATGTCATATAAGGCAACTTTAAACCATCAGCCGTAGGTCTTTGCTGTTGAAAATGGAGATCATCATTCCACATCAACTACAGAGAACCCAAAAAGGACTAACACGCCGAATAATATGGGAAACCATGGTGCTGGTCTAGTTGGGGCAGCGCTGGATTCCCTCTCCCGAGTAATGATAGCACATCGGTTGAATGAAAAGACCTATCTTCACTAGCCCCGGAACACATTGATGTACGTTTGGGGAAAGAAGGCGAAGTATCTCACTGAAGATCCACCTTCAGCCGACTCTGCTGAAATCGAGACCTGGTGTGCAGAAAATAATATGGTCATGGTGTGGTTAGTGAACTCCATGACTGTTGAGATAAGTGAAAATTACCTTCTTACTACTTCTACCAAAGAGATTTGGGACTCTGCCCGAAGAACCTTCTTTGTCTGGGAGAATATTGCTGCAATCATCCAAGTCAAACGAGCACTCCGAGAGCTATATTAGGGTGAGAAATCTGTTACTCAACACTATACTACTTTGGTGAAGTTGTGGCAACGATTAGACTTATATGAAACTTATGAATGGTCCTGCCATAATGATGTCATGTATCATAAACGTTTACTTGATCAAGAAAGGTGCTGTGATTTTCTCCTTGGTCTCAATGACTCATGAAGATGCCCGAGGAAGCATAATGAGTATAAAACCTCTACATTTATTGGAAGATGCATTTAATATGATCAAATAAGGAAAGTAGAAAGTTTTTGACTCGAGGCTCACCTACCCAAGCAACATCTGCCCTTGTTGTTCGTGGAAATCAAGGAGATATTAAGACAAGTCTGCAAAATGGTGCGATCATTGTAATAAAAGTGGTCACACCAAAGAAGAGTGCTGGAACTTACATGGCAAGCCCCCAAGCATGAAGCAGAAAGGAAGTTATGATAAGAAAGGACTGGTGGTTAGCGCCCCTAAAACTGAAGGTGATAATTTAAGCACCGAAGAACTCATGGTTCTGCGAAGGATTCTGGACAAACATAATGAATCATCCTTAGCAAAACTCTATGAGAAAAACACCCCTTTTGTTACCTTGGCCAAATCAGGTACTACCCTTACATGAGCTCTTAGTGTTATGCCTACATCCAAGGATATCTGGTGCAACAAACCATATAACAGGTTTCAAAAAACTGTTTTCTAATTTTACTGAATGCTCTAAGCATAATTCAGTAAAAGTAGCTAATGGCCAATTTTCAAAAATTCAAGGTTCGGGCACAGTAGTTATCTCTAAAAACATCATATTAAAAATGTTTTATATGTTCCAGAGATTGAGTGCAGCTTGTTTATCTATAAAAACGTATTGTTGATCATCTAAGCTAAATAGTAACCTTTGACAAAATTGGGCAAGGTGATTTTTAGGACTTGACTTTGGCAAGGTGATTAGGAATGCTGAAGTGTGGAATGGACTCTACTACATCCGAGGATCACTCTCAAATAAACCTCGTGTTGTGCTCTCTGTCATGTCTACTAAAGACATTAAATTGTGACATTCTAGGTTAGGCCACCCTAGTCTCACCTCTATGCGATTTTTGTTTCCAAATAGTAGTAATAAATTTGTGTCAGATTTTCATCATGACTCTTGTCAATTTGCTAAACAAGTTTGAAATTCATATTCTTCTCATTTTTATAAACCCTCACATCCATTTGAACTCATTCATAGTGATGTATGGGGTCCTTTTAAGTTTGCAACAAATTCAAAAGCTAGATAGTTTGTAACATTTATTGATGATCATACTCGGTTAACATGAGTTTCTTTAATGAAAGAAAAATCTGAGGTTTTCACACTTTTCAAAAAAACTTATGCTTTTGTCCAAAATCAATTTCAAACCTCTATTAAAATTCTTAGAAGTGACAATGGTCGGGAGTACAAACTCAAACGTCAAAAAAAAAAAACATTGACTAAAAAAAGCAAGAGTAAATACCCTTTTTGGTCCCTGGAAAAACACACGGACCCCTTTTTGGTCCCTGAGAAAAAAAAATGTCATTTTTCGTCCTTTTTAGGGACTAAAAGGGACCTTTTGGGAATTTGTGAGGGATTAAAATGTCCACAAAAAAGGGCCAAAAAGGACTAAAAGGGACCTTATTCGTCCTTTTTAAGGACTAAAAATGACTTCTGTTTTTTCAGGGACCAAAAAGGGGTCCGTGTTTTTTTCCAGGGACCAAAAAGGGTATTTACTCAAAAAGCAAACATCACCAAACTTCTCGTGTTCATACTCCCCAACAAAATGGAGTAGCTAAAAGGAAGAATCATCATCTCCTTGAGGTGGCTAGGTCTATTATGTTTGACAGTAATGTTCCTAGCAGATTTTAGGGGGACGTTGTTCTTACCTCAACCTACTTAATTAACCGAATGCCTTAAAAATACTGAATTTTCATACTCCTCTTCAAACATTTACAAAAACTTACCCAAATTTCCCACTTATTAATTCTATTTCTACACAGGTTTTCGACTGTACAATTTTTGTTTACAATGAGGGAGGAGGTAAACTAGACATACGAGCTCTAAAATGTATTTTCTTGGGCTATTCTTCAACTCAAAAAGGTTATAAGTGTTTTTGTCCAACTAAAAATAAATTCTATGTAACTTTAAATGTGAAATTTGTTGAACACCAACCTTATTTTTCAAAGCCACCCATTCAGGGGGAGAGTAGAAGTGAATGGCTTGTTTATGAAACTGAACATAATCAGCGAAATAATGAAACTGAACATGATCAGCAATATAATGTTTTCTCATCTAGACAGCCTATTAATAGACTCCAAATACCCCTACCACTACATATTCCAAATTCTTCACATATTTCTTCCAATGAAAACAATTATGTTCCTAGCTCTATCCCATACTCTGATTCCTTTGGAAACAGCCTTGAATCTAATACCTCAGCACATAAAACTCCTAGAAATAGACACCAGCACAGTTCCCAAACAGTTGAATTCCAAACAGTAAATCCTTTTGAGCCTCTTAACTTGATTTCTGAATCTGAAACATGAGACTAGGTTGGACGAACCTAATACAGCCACAGAGCAGCAACATGATGGGGTAGATACCAGCTCTACACCTCAGCAGACTCATGATCCCGTGCCTGAGATAAGTCTTAAGGATCTATACTGGCCTATTGCCTTAAGGAAAGGGAAGAGAAGTTGCATTCACACAACAAACTTTCACCACACATGAAAACTTTTGTGGCTAATGTTGAGAAGGAAAGCATACCCAGAAATTTTGAGGAAGATGTTTCTAATCCGAAGTGGAAACTGGAAACATGCAATAGAAGAAGAATTGAGAGCTCTACATAAGAATGGAACATGGAAAATCACTAATTTACCTAAAGGGAAATCCGTGGTCAGCAGCAAGTGGGTGTTTACTGTGAAATACAATCCTGATAGGAGTGTGAACAAGTACAAAGCCCAACTAGTTGCTCGAGGTTTTACACGAACTTATGGCATTGATTATCAAGAGACCTTTGCTCCTGTAGCAAAAATTAACACTATAAAGATTTTGCTATCTCTTGTAGCCAACCTAGAGTAGCCTCCCTATCAAATGAATGTGAAAAACGCCTTCTTAAATGGGGATCTTGAAGAGGAAGTATACATGGAGGTGCCATTGGGGCTAAGAAACTCAGAAAATTCCAACAAAGTGTGCAAGCTTTAAAAGTCATTATATGGATTGAAGTAATCACCAAGAGCATGGTTCGAAACATTTACTCAGGCCATCAAGGCTTGGGGCTATAAGCAATGCCATGTAGATGATACACTATTTATAAAGGACCAAGATGGAAGAAGGACAACTCTCATTGTATATGTTAATGATATTGTCTTAACAAGAGATGATGAAGAAGAAATCACAATGCTAAAGAAAAATTTAGCATTAGAATTTGAGATAAAAGATCTTGGCCCACTAAGATACTTCTCAAGAATGGAAATGGCTAGAACTCATAAAGGCATTGGTGTCTCACAAAAGAAGTATACTGATACGGTTTATGATCCAGAATAAAGCATATGACAGAAAGACACGAGTAGAAGTAGAAGAGACACAAGAAAGGGATTAGAAGAGAAGAAGAGAGCACCTATGGCTCTCTCACAATGTATTCTCACTCAAAGCAAATACTGATCTCTCCTTACAATAATGGAGGATTAGGCTATTTATAACCTATAGCCTCCCTCAAGTCCTAACTAATGGGTTAATGACTAATTACCCTACTACTTATCTAGTTTACACTTAGGTCCCTAGGTTCACATTACAATTAGGTCCCTAAATGCATTATTATCTTTACATATCAATACCCCCTTCCCAAAACATCCTTGCCCTCAAGGATGCTAAACAACAAAATACAAATCTGAAAAAAACAAAAATGAAACAACCAAAACACAAGCTTTATAAGCTTCTAATTCTGGAAAAAAAAAAACTTTGCTGATATTTGACAAATTGTAGCTTGAAATTTTGTAGAAATCTGTCTTGAATAACTGCTGCATACTGCACACTGCACACAGATATAACCCACTTGTTGAATTTTGAGCCAAATGGAAATAAAAGGTGTAATGCTGATCCAAAAAGCATTTTAATAAGCTCTCCCCTGAACCAACACAGAACCAAGCATCTTGCATCAGAAACAACCAGAAAAACCCAATTATAAAATGATCTTATAGGCCTGTTAGGAAAAAACCAACACAGCAGCAACTTAATAATTCGACAAGACTAAAAAAGCCAGTCAAAATTACAATGTAATAAATTTCGGCAATAATTCGACAAGACTAAAAAGACCGTCAAGACCAGTCAAGAACTTCATCAGTACCACGGTTCAGACTTGTTATCGGAATTTGTTTTTGGCGTTCTCGGTATTCTGAGTCTCGGACTGCCGTAGACTCTGGGATTTTGCATGACTCTGTGTGCGTCGGAATTCATTCTGGATTCTGATTGTGTCATCGGCTAATTCCAAGTTTTCTTTGGTTGCATTTTCTTGTTCGTTCTTGGTTCATCGGCAATCTAGGTCTCGACTGGTTCTGGTTTGGGCATCGCACCACTCTGGCTTTCTTTTCCGAACTTGCAATGACGTCTGAGTTCTGGGTTGACGGGTCGGGTTCTTCATTTCTGAGTTACTCGCAGGATTCTGGGTATCACTGGAATCTAGGATTTTGGATTCTGCTTGCGTCAGAAATCATTCGGGTTCCTAATATCTGATTTTATCAACTGGTTTGTGGCGAAATCGTGTTTCTTGAAGTAAGGTCTGTGATCTGATTGGCCAAAAAAAAAAGTTTGAAAAAAAAAACATAAAAAAAGAAGATTGAAAAAAAAAAAGGAAATTTTCTTAGTGTTGGTATGGGACAACAGCTTAAGGGACCAAGGGAAAAAAAAAAGGATTCCTCTTCTTGTTGGTATGGGACAACGGTTGAAGGAAACCAAGAAAATCAATGGTGTGTTCTTTGAGAAACGGCTAACCGGAGAGGGCTACCTACGAAGGGTTCTGACTGGAGGGGCTGACCGACAAGAGGTTGAGTGAAGCGCCGCGTAAAGTATCGTGGAGTGAAGTCGTCGGAATTGATTCAAATTTGCATTTTTGAGTTTTGTAATTTTTTTTCTTTAGGTTTGTGTTTTTGTTGTTTCACATCCTTGAGGGCAAGGATGTTTTGGGGAGGGAGTATTGATATGTAAGATGTAGAGAATATATTAGTTAGTTAGTTAGGGAGTTGGTTGTATTAGTTAGTTAGTTAGGAGGGTTCGTTAGTTAGTTAGGAGGGTTAGTTAGTTAGTTGTTAGTAACTGTTAGAATATTATGGTTTAGATATTTAGATTAGATATTTAGATTAATCTTCAATATCTAATATGTCTTAGGATACTTTATCTTAATCATATTGATTTTATTTTAGATAAGATTAGATTCTAGGGTTTACTCTAGGGTTGCCTATATAAAGGCCCACATGTACTCTCTTTTTGGATAAGGAAGTTTAATAGAGTATGATTTAACCCCTCTAATTCAGCATGGTATCAAGAGCCTGGTTAAGTTTTTAGACCTACAGAGAGGGGAAAACTCCAGCGACAGTGTTTCAACCGTACTCTCCTCATCCAGACCGTCGGCCATCAACTTTTTCCGACGAAGCACCTTAGGAGACGAAGAAGAACTCCAAGAGTGCACCGTCGAGTGGAGGCGAGCGGCAGAGAGAGAGAGAAACAGAGCGAAACACAGCGCGAGAGAGAGAGAGAGAGCCAAACACGCGACCTTCAGATCTGAACAAAGGAAGGCGCGTCTCACCTCACCGCCCACCCAGACGGAATCAGGGCTCGCCGATCGGCGGAACCCGAAGAGCGACGGCCAAAAAGAGCGGCGCGTGACTCACACGCGCCACTCCTTTCCCCGGCGCGTGACCCCCACGCGCCACCTCTTTCCCGGCGCGTGAACCCCACGCGCCGTCGTGAACAGCAGCACTCAGTGACCTTTTCCTGACCAGTACAATGGACCCTCCTATATTTAGTTCAATACCTCCCAATGTTTGTCCAACTGGAGTGTATCCCATGGCCTTTATGTCAGGTATAAATTCTCAAACTGAAGACTCTTCTACATCAGAACAACCAAACCAAACTGTACCCCACAAAACATCAGAGATGGTTCCAGTTATCCAGAAAATCACAGTATGGTTATTAACCATAAGTTTAATGGTAAAAACTATCTTCAATGGTCCCAAAGTGTACTAAGGTATATTCGTGGCAAGAGAAAGGAGAAATATATAAATGGAGCAGCTCCTCAACCAGCTCCGAATGACACTCAGTTCGACACATGGTTTGCAGAAAATAACCAAGTTATGACTTGGTTGTGTAACTCAATGACTGTGGAGATCAGTGAGGGCTACCTCCTTGCACATACAGCCAAGGAAATCTGGGATGCAGCCCGAAGGACCTACTCATCGCTTGACAACACCGCTGCCTTGATCCACTTAAAGCGACAACTCCGTGATTTACGACAAGGTAACATGTCGGTGACTGAATATTATAATTCTTTGCTAAAACTGTGGCAGCAACAGGATCTGTTTGAAGTTCACCCATGGGATTGCCTAAAAGATGCACAATTGCACAAGAAAATTGTGGAAGAAGGAAGGGTACACGATTTCCTTTTAGGCTTAAATGACGCTTTCGAAGAAATAAGGGGCAGAATCATGGGACTGAAGCCTCTACCACAACTCTTTGATGTTGTTAACTTAGTACAGTTCGAGGAAAGTAGAAAACTCCTGAACAAAAATGGCCCAAGCCAAAATGAAAGCTCAGCACTTGCAGTTAAGGGACCACCCGGAGAACGAAAGTCTACCAAATGGTGCAACTATTGCAAGAAGAAAGGTCATAATAAAGAAGAATGCTGGAAACTCTATGGAAAGCCCCCCAGTGGAAAATCAAACTTCCAAAGTCACATTACTACAACTGAACCAACAGTTGAGAATGATGATCACTTGAGCCCGGAAGAATTAAAGATGTTTCGTCGGATGCTTGAGAAACAAAATAAGTCAAACGCTATTCCCAATGTCAATCTGGTAAAAACAGGTAATTCTATTGTAGCTCTTAATGCTGTGACGACTAGTGACAATACCTGGATTGTTGACTCAGGAGCTACGGATCATATGACTGGTAACAAGACTTTATTCCACAACCTTAAATTATGTCATGAACACCTTAAAGTCAAAGTAGCTAATGGTGTAGTCACAATGGTTGAAGGAATTGGCACGCTTACATTATCGATCGATTGTCAATACATAATGTTCTGTTTGTGCACAGGCGGCGTGTAATCTAATATCAGTAAGCAAATTGACGAGAGGCCGACTATGTCGAGTGATTTTTGATGATGATTTATGTGTGTTTCAGGATTTAAAATCGAGGAGGACGATTGGGACTTCTAGAGAATGGGATGGACTGTTTTACCTTGAAGGATCGAACAAGAATAAAAATGCGTGGAAGGCAAGACAAGCACTGTTTAGTTCAAATTCTAAAAATGATGATGTATTTTTGTGGCACTGTCGATCAGGCCATCCTAGTTTTGATTATATGAAACATTTGTTTCCTAGTTCATTTAATAAAAATTCTATTCCTTTTCATTGTGAAACTTGCCAATTTGCTAAACAAACACGATCTTCATATCCGAAACAGCCCTATATCCCTTCCTCTCCATTCACACTAATTCATAGTGATATTTGGGGTCCCGCCAGGTGTATTTAATGAAAGACAAATCTTAAAGTGTTCGGTTGTGTTGTATTCGTTCACAATAAAGATGGCAACAAATTTGGTACTCGAGCCAACAAATGTATATTCCTTGGATACTCCTCTACTCAAAAAGGATACAAATGCTATTGCCCATTGTGGGAATTATATTTTGTAAATAATAATATAAGTTGAGATAATATAGGATCAGATTGTTATCCTAGTTAGTTGAGATAATATAGGATCAGGTTTAGATTATATTCAGCTGTATTTGAATTTTAAATTCCCTAGAAATACTCTATCAGTCCACTACGCAACTCCTTCAATCGAGTCGTCAGTCCGTCGCTCTCCTTTTTCCCGAAATCGTCTTCAAGCCTCGTCCAGTGTTGTTCGTATCTCGTGGCTTCACCATCACCGAGTGGTTGTTCACGTTCGGGTCCGTCGTCCTCAACCTTCGAGTCCAACTACTGTCAAACCAAGATCTCCTGCCAGTTCATTTTTGGACCAAGGGAATATCGGTGCTGAATTGATCTCGTGCTGTTTGGACCAAGGGAATATCGGGTCATTTGCTGATTGGGCTTTCGGTTTGCCTTTTGTTTCGATTGCCCTATTGCACTATTGGATTTATTAGTGGGTTCCTTTGTTGTCTTCTCGGCTTGCCTTTTTTAACCTACCATGGCTTCATTAAATGATACAACATCGCTCCCAAGACCAGCGATAATACAACTCCTCTCCACTCGCCCAATTGATATCAAACCAATTGGTGTCGAGAAACTGCTTCACAATTATCATGACCGGCTCGGGCGCTTTGCTAGCTATCGGTGGACGGGGCAAACGGAAGTTTTTAACCAAGCCACCATATCAAACCTCCTCGCTGGGTTCAATGGGACACCGATAATTCTCTTGTCTCGCTCTTGGCTTATCAATGCCATGTCTCCACAGATTAAACGAAGCTTCATGTACCTTCCTACTGCCACTCGCGACTCTTACGTCGATGCCAAGGATTTATCTCAACTCCTCCGTCGTCGCATCTCGGAAGTCATCTTCTAGGTGCATTGCTGAATTGGTTTGAGTTGTGCGCTCTCAAGAAGAAGATCAAATGGCCGAAAATGAATGGGATTCTCCCACCGATGCTACTCGCCACCTACGGAATGTCAACATTGATCGGATCCTGATTTTCGGCTTGTGTTGTATTCAGAATTATCTCCTCAAAACCGAAGCGTTCACAATAAACTATGGCAACAAATTTGGTACTGAGCCAACAAATGTATATTCCTTGGATACTCCTCTACTCAAAAAGGATACAAATCATCTATTCTGCCCATCTTCTAAGAATACTCATTGTTTCCAAAGTAACTCTTACAAGAGACTTCAAACTCGATTCTGTTCTTCATGTTCCTCATTTGGCATACAATCTCCTTTCAATCAGCAAATTGACAAAAATACAAACTGAAGCCACTCATTGTATATTTCGTGATCTCTCCTCGGGAAGACGACATGCGCAGCTATGACGGCCTTTACTACCTTGATGATTCCTCCCATCACAAATAAAGACCTATGTCTCCCTAGTTTAGACAATAATTTGATGTTATGGCATAGAAGGATGGGTCATCCTAGTTTTCGTATTTACAAAAATTGTTTCCTCAATTTTCATTCAATAAAGATGTTAATTTCCATTGTGAAACGTGTGAACTAGCAAAACATCATCGTACTACCTTCCCTCCCACCTCCTATCACCCTCCTAAAAGAAAAATCTGATGTGTTCAATATCTTTGTTGAATTCTTCCACTATGTTCAAACCCAATTTAATTCTACCATTCAAGTCTTACACTCTGATAATGGCACCGAATATTTCAATCATACCTTCAGCCATTTTCTAAAGTCTCACGGCATCATTCACACCCCCCTCAAGAAAATGAACCAAATGAACCTAAACACATGTTGAGATCAATTCGACTCATGTGATTTCACACCTTGATCACTCTCTTCCTCTCCGTGTCTTTGGATGGATGTCGGGTCCATCACGACAAGAGATAGAAACTCTTTGAACCATTTGTCGAAGCCACATTGGTAGAACTATCTCTCCCATTCAAAGGAACGACCATGAATCCAATCCGAATTAAATCATGCCCATTGCAAGAATCTCAACATCCTATTCAAGGGTTGGCCTATTGCCTTGAGAAAAGGGGTAAGATCGTGTACTCAACATCCTATTCAACGATTTGTCTCATATGGTAATCAAAGCGACTGTTGCCAAGGGTTTTACACAAACTTATGCAAGAATGCACAGTCAGAATCCTTATTTCCATTGCTGTTAATCTCGACTGGCCTTTACAACAACTAGACATAAAAAACGCCTTCCTTAATGGGGACCTAAAAGAAGAAGTTTATATGTCACTTCCACTCGGTTTTGAGAATGGTCACGGAATACGATGCAAGTTGAACAAATCCATTTACGGATTGAAGCAGTCTCCTAGAGCCTGGTTTGACAGATTCTCACAAGTTCTAAAGGCTGAAGGATACAACCAATGCCTCTCTGATCACACTATGTTCACTATGAACCATGAAGGTACGATTACTATCTTAATAGTATATGTGGATGACATAGTACTTACAGGAAACAATCCTCAAGAAATGAGCGTAATCAAACCGGCGCTAAACAAGGAGTTTGAAGTCAAAGACCTTGGTAACTTGAAATACTTCCTAGGAATGGAAGTGGCAAGGTCAAAAGAAGGTATTCACATTTCACAAAGGAAGTATATCCTTGATCTACTAAAGGAAACTGGCATGCTTGGGTGTAAGCCTAGCAAGACTCCCATTAGTGTCAAAAAGAAGAAGAAAAAGGTAGAACAGCCGACAACCGGACAAGAGGTGGCGAAAAAAAAGGAAACAAGAAGAGGAAGAAAAACCAGCGGACATGGGCGCTACCGTGTAGATTGGTCGGAAAGCTTATCTATCTTTCTCACACACGGCTCGACATCGCCTTTGCAAGTAAGTATCGCAAGTCAACATATGCACTCACCCAAACAAACACTTGGATGCAGCATATAAAATCTGAAATACCTCAAAGGAACTCTGCCGAGGTCTCTTCCTCGAAAAACTAATCGAGGACTATTGAGATATACACGATGCAGTTTGTTGTTAATGTATGCAAAGATAATCGTTCCAAATACATTTCAACAAGCTATAGCTGATCCAAATTGGAAACAAGCTGCAGAAGAGGAATTGAAGGCACTCAAGGAAAATAAAACATGGGAGATCACAACTCTTCCTAAAGAAAAGAAACCAGTGGGATGCAGGTGGATCTTCACTCCGAAATTCAATCCCGATGGCAAGATCAACAAATACAAGGCGAGACTTGTTGCAAAAGGATATACCCGCACATACGGATCGACTACCAGAGACATTTGCTCCAAAGGGTCAAGTTCAATACCATTCAAGTTCTCGTTATCACTTGCAGCAAACTTAGATTGGTCTCTATACCAACTAGACGTGAAAAATGCATTCCTGAATGGCAACCTAGAGGAAGAAGTATACATGGAGATTCCGGATGGAGTTTTAGCTCCTAATAACTCTGTGTGTAAACTAAGGAAGTCATTGTACGGCCTGAAACAATCTCCTAGGGCATGGTTCTGTAGATTCACCAAAGCAAAGAAAGGGCTTGGATATACTCGGGGACAAGTCGATGACACATTGTTCACCAAACATGTTAATGGCAAAGTCACCATATTGATCGTCTATGTTGATGACATAATCATTACGGGGGATGATGAAGAATCCATGGCTCAATTAAAACAGACTTGGCAACCGAATTCCGTAAAAGACCTCTGACAAATGAGGTACTTCTTAGGCATGGAAATAGCAAGAACCAAGAAGGGCATCAATGTCTCTCAACGCAAGTATACATTAGACTTGTTACATGAGACAGGAATGTTGGGCACCCAACCAGAAGGGATACCAATGGAAGAGGGATGTCACTTAGAGATCAAACCACAAGGTATTCCAACTAATGCAGAGATACGAAGACTTGTGGGAAAATTGATATACTTAACCCACACACGTCCCGACATCAGCTATGCGGTTGGAATAGTAAGTCGGTTTATGCATCACCCCAAGAAGAACACATGGCGGCAAATCCACGAATTTTGAGCTACCCAAGCTTAATCTCGGAAGGGAATATTCTTTAAGAAAGGTACTACCAGAACATAGAAATCTACACCGATGCAGATCATGCAAGAGATAGAGAGACCGGAGGTCAATCTCTGGGTACCGTACCTACGTGTGGGAAATCTAGTTACTGGAGAAGCAAGAAACAGCATAAATGGTGTCACCAAGCAAAGTCTGAAGCGTAACTAAGAGCCGTCAACAAAGGAGTATGTGAAGGAATCTGGATTATCGACACGACAGTTGGGAATTCAACATGAGGGACCAATGCAACTCGGTGTGATAACAAGGCCAGCATTGAAATGGTCAAGAACCCAGTATATCATGATAGAACCAAACATGTTGAGATAGACAGACACTTCATTAAAGAAAAGATTGAAGCAGGCATTATGACACTGTCCCACATAAGATCTACAGACCAAATTGCAGATATCCTAACTAAACCACTCGGTCGAACGAAGTTTGAAGGTTTTCGTGGCAAGCTGGGATTGATCGACATATACTCTCCAGCTTGAGGGGGAGTGTTAGAATATTATGGTTTAGATATTTAGATATTTAGATTAGATATTTAGATTAATCTTCAATATCTAATATGTCTTAGGATACTTTATCTTAATCATATTGATTTTATTTTAGATAAGATTAGATTCTAGGGTTTACTCTAGGGTTGCCTATATAAAGGCCCACATGTACTCTCTTTTTGGATAAGGAAGTTTAATAGAGTATGATTTAACCCCTCTAATTCAGCAGTAACATTTTGGATTAATGGGTTGAGGGGTTGCCTATATAAGGCATATAACTCTTCATTGTATGCTATGCTTTTATGTTGAATGATGATTCATGATGAATAAAGATGCACAGTGATGTGATTCTGTGTATTCTCTCTTCCCCTTTCTCTTTCTCTTCTCAAACCCTCTAATTTCTACAACTTCTCTATCAGTACAACAGTAAATCAAGAGAGATATCAAAAATTAGTTGGAAAACTGATTTACTTCTCTCACACACGACCTGACATATGTTTCCCCGTAAGTGTGGTAAGTCAATTTTCAAGTAACCCATAAAAAGAGCATATGACAGCAGTATACAAGATACTTCGGTACCTAAAGAAAAAGCCAGACTTAGGCTTATTTTTTGAAAAAGGAAGCACTAGAGGTGTTGAATTGTTCACTGATGCCGATTGGGGTAGTTCAAAAGTTCATAGACGCTCCACCTCTGGTTATTGTACTTATGTATGGGGTAATCTGGTAACTTGGAGAAGTAAAAAGCGGCCAGTAGTCTCTCGAAGCTCAGCAAAATCTGAATATAGGGCATTGTCCCTTGGATTATGTGAAGATATGTTGGTAATGCGGCTTCTTAAGGAGATTAAGGATGAACCAAAAGAACCCATAAAAGTATGGTGTGACAATATGTCAACAATTAGGATTGCAAATAATCCTATTCATCATGACCGAATGAAGCATGTGGAAATAGACCATCATTTTATTAGAGAAAAATTGGAAGCAAAGGTGATGGATCTATCATACATTCCATCAAAAAAAGAGGCTACAGATATTATGACCAAGTCCCCTACTCAGGGAAAGTTCGAAGGCCTTAGAAGCAAGCTGGGAATGATCAACATCTATTCACCAGCTTGAGGGGGAGTGTTGGAATGGGCCTAGTCGTCACTTATAGGCCCTTCTTACTTAAAACCTAATTTCCCAAATCTATTTAAATTTCAAATTAATGTTTCCTTGATTCTAGGAGAGATTCTTGTGATCAGATTAGGTTAACCACCTATGGATTTCTCCTATACATGTACACATATCAGATGAATAAAATATATGCAAAGCTACGACTCTAAATTTCAAATATGCTCAGTTATAAACATCTTTCCATGCCCTAAATTTACAAATGACCCAAAGTTCTTGGGTAAAAAATAGTTGTCTGACTCAATGAAGTGGTGCAAGTAATAACTTTTTTCTTTGAGGAAAGAAAACAGCACCTCTAGATTATGTTAATATTCCTCCATTGCTGGCAGAGGATAACCATGATTGCAAATACTACTTTGCAATCTGTAACTTAAAAGTTTTTTTTTTTTTTTTAAAAAGGCAAAGACGAAAAAAGGCTGAGGTTAAAATAAGAATTATAAATGCAAAAGACAAAGTGAAAAGAAGGGAAAACACACAGAAACTTAATGACGTTGCAAAACAAGAATCAAACAGAAGATAGCTGGCTATATGGTCTGAGACATATGTCTACTACATTTCAAGCAGAAAACACAGATAATGACATACGTCAACCTTAAAAGCCAGTTACGTAACAAGATGACCAATACATACTCTTCCAATTGTACTATTGATCCAGATTTTATTCCCTTTAAGAGCACCATCGAATTATCCTAAGCTACCGTCCAATATTTTCATAATGTATTAAAACGAAATCCTAAAGGACTTGACGAACTTGCTATTAAACAAAGTCTCATGATACGTGCCATTCCTCTATTTCTGAATTAGTCGTGACTCGTGATTCATAAATTACTAGTATAGGTCAATCGAGCACATAAATACATTACAATTACAACGCCAATCAAACAAACTTTATAACATTATCTGATATATTTGTTGATTCTTTGAAGTCACAAGGTTTAACTAGTTTCTTTTTTTTTGAATTACAAGGCGGCAGGCACTAATGGCCTGAATTACAAGGAGCGGGATCGAACCCATGACCTCCCACTACTTGGGGAGTACCCCATACCACTAGGCTACAAGGCCTTTGGTAACAAGAGCAAGACGTAGCAGACTGACTGTACTTTCAATATTTGAATAGTTAGGCTATCTAATTTTAATCCAAACAAGTTATCCATCCTAATTAAATCCATATTAATTATTTTGACAAAGAAAAATATATCCTATCCAAGTTTCCTAGCCTATGTTTTGCCTGAATTGAAGAGTTCACATGTTAATCGAGGTCGCCCTGAATGTAAGTAGCAATATCTTAAGCAACAAAAACACTTACAAAGCGGTGATTTCTTCCGATAGTTCATTATCATCCCCACTAACTTGAGATGCATGATCTTTTAGGGGTGTTCTTCCCTTAATTCTCCTTCCACTACCTCCTCCACGCTTCTTCTTCCTTGAACTATGGCCCATTCTTTTCCTTCCCCCTGCAAGAGGAAAACTCTTTGCTCCTTCTCCAGCTCTCACTAACTTGATTCACCTTCTCACTCAACCCACAACATTGACTATGTTGATCGGCATCCATGCACAGGGACCAGAATCATGTCGGATAGCAGTAACCAATGCAAATTCGAGAAATTGGTAACGGTCAGAATTTTTTTCCCAAGCAATGGTCAGAGCACAGGGAAGTGGAATATAGGACAATTCGCGCGAAGATCACAGAGATGGTGGCGCTCGATCCGTCTCTCCGAGTTTTTAAAACTTAGTCCAGCGGCAATTTCTGAATTGGAACTCGGACGGGTTGGCCATCCATGACCGGAAACAGAAACACGAGGAATGGAGCTGGAGGCCGTACCGTCACATCATGAGTTGAGTTGGATCGGACTCTGAACCGGAACGTACCCGATAACGAAAAGTAATTGGGAAATTTGCCCTTAGGTCCTGAGAAGAATGGTCTTTTGAAATCATAAAATTGCATTAAAGTCATATAGGACTTGTGTGTAATTTTTTGGAATTGTGAAATGACAACTTTTGCCCCTTTTTTATTTGAGGTGAAAACTTAAAAAGGAGGTTAGGGCTCTCCAAATCTGATCAAATGTGCTCTTGTCTCATCGTACGCTTATGGTTTTCGGTGTCGTCGCTGATCGTGGTCTTATTCACTCTGGTCACTGGTGCTTGTCGTTATCATTGTGGTCGCTGTCATCTCTCACTTCCTCATTTGACTGCTCTTAAAGTAAGATTTGTGAAATATTTTCTTACTTCACTAGGTTAATCTCATTTGGGAAAAGGGGGGAGAAACATTTGGATTTAGACAACAAATTAACCACTCAAGAACAATATATATACATATATATGTTTAGATGAAGTATACAAGGGCATTAAGAATTCAGGAAATTTCTGAGGGGTTTCTAAAAATTGATCGAATGGCTTGTGGCAAGTGTCAATTGTTCTAATTTGCTTGATCCCATAATTTTCTAAAATATTTTGAAAGTGGCTTGTTTAGTTTTGTTCTAATTTCTTGCATTGGAACTAGCTAACATCTGTTTTCTTTCTTGGTTTTTTTATAGTGGACTCCACTGCAGATGGAAAATAGATTTGTTAAAGAACTTTACTCGGAAAGTTTGCCGTTTTCAAAATTGGAATTGACACCTGATGCTAAAAATCAACAAAAAAATTCAAATTGTAAGAATATCTCATGTTGGGTATACATGGAGATTCTGTTACTATATGCTTTAAATAGATTTTTTTTAGTCTATCTGATGGGTACAACGTGATTTAGAAGATATCTGAAAGATATTGCCTTCTAATGAAGAAAGCATTGATCAAAAATTGTTATCCCTTTAACATATTTAAAAGAGAAAATATAATCTTCAATATAAGGGCATTCCTCTCTAACTAGACAATCCAGAGAGTTCCATAAACAGCTCATGGCTATAAAGTTTTGTTAATTTTTTTATTATATAATCGTATAAAGTGAATTAGGAAAGTCTGATTCAAAGTACCATAACTGTAACACCCCCAATTTCTAACAGTTACGATAACATAATTTCAAAGGTTTTTATAAATAATTACTGAAATTCGAGATAAACAACTTTGGAAAGTGTTACCGCCGCACTTGTACTGGGATAAGTGCAAGGCTAACTTATTACAATAACGTAAATCCAAACTTAAGCAAAAATGTGTTTTATTACGGAGACCAGGTAATCCTAATTCCCATATAGTTTAGGTTAATTCATACTCTATGTAACCCTAATCCCATGAGTCCTAGGTTAATAGGAATCTTGATGGGTAATCCTAATTCCCATATAGGTTAGGTTAATCCATACTATACGTAATCCTAATCCCCATATAGTTTAGGAATTAAGTATGAAATTTGATAGGTTAATAGGAATCTTGATAGGAATCCTAATCCATATAAGTCTTAGGTTCATGTAATCCTAATTCCCATATAGCTAGGTCAATTCTATATGAACTTTGATAGGATAGTTATGATCCTAAAAATATTATAGGGCATCTTATTCCCCTCCTCGGTTTTCTTTTCATGATTGAATTAAATATAGACATAGCCTTCCATTCGATTTCCTGGTGCGTGTCGAATGCTTTGTTCAACATTTGTATTGTGCCTTTTACCTCATGGCTTGGCGGTTTGTGAAGCAATCAATTGGCTTCACACTACTACGAGTCAGGGGATCGATTCGGCATCACTCTCAACGCAATGATCTTGGATTCAATCTATTATTAGTTTGTTTATGCCTCGGCTTTCGTGCTTAGTATAATATATTTTATTTTGTTGAACATTCAATTCAACCTGTGTATACATGGAACCTTTATTCAATTTAACCTGTACGTTTTGTCTCTCTTGTTTTGGGATGCGCCTTTGTGCTCAATATAATATATATATATATATGTGTGTGTGTGTGTGTGCGCGCGCGCGCTATTTATTTATTTATTTATTTAGTTATTGAGAAATACAATTTGTTATGATTAAAATAATTTAAATCATGGGAGGATAGCTTTGGGACGGTACCTCCCAAAGTGATGAACACAACTAGGCTTTATGCCCCCGATATGTTACCGAAGTGAACCGATTATATCCGTTCTTCCTAAAGTGTGGTGTGCGGTCGGGTTTCCCAGGACGCTAGTAACAACTTTAGGAAGAGGTGTGCACATTGGACGAAGTATTTTTATGGCCAATTTGAACAAAATAAAATAAAATTTAGCTGAAAGTGCTTCCTCACATCTCACTGCTAGCCCCAACCCTTGTCACCTGTTTCATTGAAATTTTCCTCCCCCCAAGGATCATCGCAGCCCATGAACACAAAAATCAGTAAAACTGGTAATCCTAATAAAACACAATTTAAATGGCACAAATATATTAATCAAAGCAAATATATATAATCATATGGTAATTGCATCAAACATCATTCATTATCTTTTTAAATTTATTAAGACCCAGGAAACCCTGCCAGTCTACCTTGTGACCCGGGAAACCCTTCCAGTCACAATCAATCAAATTGGCCATAAAAACTTCTTCCTAGTGTGCACACCTCTTCCTAAAGTTGCTACTAATGTCCCGGAAAACCTGCCAGACACCACTTTGGGAAGAACGGATATCATCGATTTACATCAAATAATATATCAAGTAGCCTTGCAATAAGTAGCCTTTAGATGAGATTCCCAAAGTACCAATTATTTTAATCACATGATTAGAAGTATGAAAATATTAAATGATACTTATTATCATGCGTACCATAAGAGTTATGAGTTCTCATGATAACCTTATAGGAAGTAAAGCTAAAAAGGGATCATGAGTAGGAGTAGAGCCATGGGTTTAAATGATGGTCATGAGAATTTTTCATGACAACCTTATAGGAACCTGCAGTGAGTATTTAATTTATAGTTTAATTTGGGAATTCTATTATATGTGTATTTTAAAATAATTTAACAGTGGGAGGATAGCTTTGGGATGGTACCTCCTAAAGTGATGAACACAACCCTTAGGCTTTATGCCTCCGATATATTATTTGATGTGAACCGATGATATCCGTTCTTCCCAAAGTGGTGTCTGGCAGGGTTTCCCGGGACACTAGTAGCAACTTTGGGAAGAGGTGTGCACACTAGGAAGAAAATGCTTTATGTCCAATTTGATTAATTGTGACTGGCAGGGTTTCCTAGGTCTACCATGGTTCTCTTCTCATTAAATAGACTGGCAGCCGGGTCTAAATAAATTTAAAAAGATAATGAATAATGTTTGATGCAATTGCCATATTATTGTATATATTTGCTTTGATTAATATATTTATGTCATTTAAATTGTGTTTTATTAGGATTACCAGCTGTTTTATTAGGATTACCAGCTTTGTTGATTTTTGCTTTCATGGGCTGCGATGATCCTTTGAGGGAGCAGAATTTCAGTAACACAGGTGCCAAGGGTTAGGGCTAGCAGTGAGAAGTAAAGAAACACTTTCAGCTAATTCTATTTTATTTTATTTTATTTTGTTCTAAAGAAAACACATTTTTGTTTAAGTTTGGATTTACGTTATTGTAATAAGTTAGCCTTACACTTATTCCAGTATAAGTACGGTGGTAACACTCCCCAAAGTTGTTTATCTCGAATTTCATGAATTATTAATAAAAATCATTGAAATTTTATACAATGATAATTGTCAGAAATTGGGGATGTTACATCAATATTCAATGGTGTTAGTGCCACATAAGCGCTTAATTAACGGTGTTAACTCTAGCTCCAAGTCATCGTGAAACTTTAAAGACTAACTGTTTAAAACAAAGTAAGCTTAAAGGACGAAAACCCCATGTTTGAAACTCAGAGACTTAAACTAAAATGACCGTAAAACCATATATGGTATTAACCCAAAAATCTACCCTGTCAACTCCACTGTTTATACTCTCTTCCCTTTAATCCCTTTCTTCTGCTCTCTTTACTATAATCCGCTCCCACACGTTTTTTTAAATACATAATATTATATATATATATATATATGGCAAAATCACCGCTTTGCTCCACAGACGACAATGCTAACTATTCCCCCCTGCAAGATTGACCCTCTAATTCATAATAACATGAACCCACTACAAGCCTGAATCTAATTCCACAGCATTACAATATATCAACAGCTAATGGCTTGCCTCGACCCATTGAAAATCCTCTCGTACCATCTGGCATACGCGGTCCAGGAGGCTGCTTGGCTACGACTTGCTCGACAGGAACTGAATTATTTGAAGACGGAGTTCCTACGTGATTGGTACGACTAAACTGGTGACATTGAGATCGGCTTCGTCCCTTGCCCCGTCCCCGGCTACGACCCTTCCTCTGGCCACTCTCTCTCTCAAAATTATGCTCTTCCCCCTACCAAATAAGATGTCAGATACAACCAGAAAACAAATGATACCTTACAAAACTAGATACCAAAACAAAAGCATTGAACATATCACAAAATCTATCAATTTGCTTTAAATAATCTCAAATGAAATCTTAGTGCGTTTGATGTGCGTATTGAGTAAAAAACAAAAACGCTGACAAGTTTTAAACCCAAGTGCCATGTAGTGACAGTTAAAGGGTAAGAACCAAAAGATTTTCTAGAGAAATCTTTTAAGGAAATGTTAACATCTGGAAGGAAATGGCTAAAAGGGTTTTTATGGTTGCTAAAGCAGTTTTGGGAAAATCAAAAGGTTTTGGACGAAGAGATAAAGAGTCTTAGTAGTGGAATAAGAATGTACAAGAGGAGGTTAAACATAAGAGATTGTTTTAAATCCATACACGTGCAATAGTGCAAATAAATTGGCTAACAAGAAAACTGAGTGAGTGCAACACGTTCTAAAGTGTTTGAGAAATTTAATTAAAAATATTTATAAATAAATATGCATAGTTATAATTAAAATATATTACTTTAATTATGACCAATTTGACTCTGAGTTAACTTCTAGCTAGCTTACTACCACGAACAGTTTAGAGACCCGTATAGGTTTGATAACCTTGGTTTTCATTAACTAGGAAAAAGCTTACAATTGTTTACCAAGACATATACTTTGAAAAACCTTGAAAAAGAAAGATGTGCATGTTGCATAAATCAAAGTCATAGAAAATATGTATGAGGGAGTAACAACTAGTTTAAGTAATCCTAAGGTGAGACCATAAAGATTAGCCTACATCAAGGATCATTTTTAAGCCCTTATTTAACCTGGTTTTAGACATTCTAACTAAACTGATACAAGAAATCCTCAAGTACATGTTTTTTTGCAGATGATACAGTTCTTATGACTGAATTATGGAGACGGGCATTGAAGTCGAAAGGTTTCCATCTAAGAGTACGACTGAATATATGCATTGCAATTATGATAGGAGAATAGTAAATAGTGATTTAGAGGTTAATATGGGAGATTAAATAATTTCACAAGTAACAAAGTTTAAACATCTAGAATCAATTATACACAAGGATGGTGAAATTGAAGACGTTTCACATAGAGTACAAACTCGGTGATTCAAGTGGATAAGTGCTATCATATGTTATTATCTAGCAAGGGCTTTATAGTAAATAACTATGATAAAATTGCATATTCGATTGCTAGGTAGAATATATACATAATGTACCATCCAGTTGCTATTCCTTGTGAATGAATTATCCTTGACTTTTCCTCTCTGTGATATCATAAGGTATCAAAACCCTCTGTCCAGCCATGGCACCGCTGTCAGACACAAGATCCTAGGACTGTATCGGTGACCTGGAGTACCATCTCGAGATGCTCCAAACTACTCAACACACTCGTTTTGAGAAGAGTTCTCAAGATATTTTTGACCTCAAGCAAACCGATGCTTGGCTTGAGGAATTTCTGAAAGCATTGGATACTAGATTCTTGTCGCCACCCAACCAAAACACCAGAAAGCAACTCATCACAGCTAATGGGAGTCAAGAAAGTAGGTCTAATTCCACCATTTCCTCTTGTATCCCTCCTTTCAGATATTTTCACGAACTGCAACAACAACAATCCTATTCTTATTTTATTCCCATAGAACAAAGCAACGTGGAATTTCCGAGGTTGGATGGATCTAATTTTTGTGGATGGGCACCACCGACAATTCTTTGAGGTAGATGGTACTCCACTAGAACACCACATTCGTCTACTGAGTATTCATTTAGAGGGCCATGCTCTTAGGTGGCACCAGACATTGATGCACCATCGCTCATTTGTTGAGGTCCGCTGGGATGATTATTTCAAGCAAATGGAAGACAAATTCATTGATGAACGTGAGCACCCCTTGATTGCTTTGAAGAAACTTCAACAAGGTGATGGCCTTATCGTTAATTATGAACGGCAATTTGACGAGCTACTTTTTGAGGTGGACATCCTCGAAATCGTTGTGGTGAATCTGTTTATCGGAGATCTTTGGCCAGACATTCGCCAATTTGTCCTTAATTTTTCTCCTCTGTCATTAGACAGCACAACTTGCTTTGCCAAGTTGCAAGAAGCAACGATTCGTACCCTTCACGAAAATGCACTGGGTCATGATCCTTAGGTTTCTTTAACGTTGACCGGATCCTATGGTCGTTCAATGGATTATGGTACCAAATCTTCTACAGTAGTGGCCTCTAAGGCCGGCCTATACCAGTCTAGCTTCTTTGTGCCCTTTTCTGGATTGGGTTCAGGTTCCAATTCAAACCCATTATTGGCACCATCTTCGGGGTTGATCTCAAAACCTACTCGCCAACTTTCAAAAAACGAAATGGATGACTGGAGTCGAATAGGGTTACGTTATTGGTGCCTTGAAAAATACTCCTCCACTCACTGATGTAAGCCTTCCCATGTTTACACACTAGTAATCAATGAAGATGATGAGCACTTCGAAGATATGTTGGGAGATGCTCAGGGAGAAGCTAATGGTAGTATTAATACGATTGAGGGCCGTGTTAATACTTTGACATTAAAGCTTGTAGTACGTATCAAGAATCAACAAGTTATCATTCCTATGGGTATTGGTAGCACTCACAACATAATTAATGCAACAGTAGTTAAATGGCTCAAGCTAAACATGCATGAACAAGATCCCATTCGTCTGATAATCGTTAGGTGTGTATCACTAAATACTGTCCTAATCTAAATTGGGAAATTGGGGGTTCGATTTTCTATTCTAACTTCTTGGTCATGAAGATAGGAGGTTATGATGCTATCTTGGGGTATTGATTGGCTTGAGACCTTGGGTTGTTTTCATATGGACATGGATTCACAGGCTTTTGAGTTTAAAATTAATGGTTACTCCATTGATTTAAGAGGGTTGAATTCTAGAACACAATTCTATTCAGAAGAGGTTTTAGCTATTCGAGAATTTGTAGTGGCTAATGAGTTATACCTCATTCACACACCTTCTCAATTACAAGTGTCACTCGATGCTAATTCTACTCTTTCACAAAAGTAACAACTTGGAGTTACAGACACTCTAGTTGATGTTCTAAAGGAACGGACAGAGCTACCCCCTTATTGGACATTTGATCATTCAATTCCTCTTAAAGATAATACACCTATCAGTTGTCAACCTTATCGCTACAGCCCTGTACCAAAAACAAAGATTGAAAATCAAGTACAATACATGTTTCACAATGGCATTTTTCATAAAAGCTTGAGACTTTGCTGCCCCTGTGGTATTAGTGCAAAAGAAAGAGGGTAAGTGGAGATTTTGTGTTGATTATCACAAGCTCAAAGAGACCATTATAAAGAACAAGTTCCTTATTCCCATTATTGAAGAATTATTAGATGAATTACCAGGCACTACTTTATTTTCCAAAATTGATTTGGGCTGGATACCATCAAATTCGAATGAAAGATGATATTCCTAAAACGGCTTTTCGAACTCATGAGGGGTTGTATGAATTTATGGTAATGCCGTTTGGATTAACTAATGCACCGGCTACCTTCCAAGGACTTATGAACTTTGTTTACGTAAGTTTCTATTGGTGTTATTTGATGACATCTTGGTATATAGCAAGGATTGGCCTTCTCATTTACAACATTTCAAAACAACTCTTCTAACCTTGCGACAGCACCAGCTCTTAGCGAAGGCTTCTAAATGTGTTTTTGCTGCTACTAAACTCGATTATTTGGGTCACCTTATCTCTGCCCAAAGGGTGAAAGAAGATCCTCAAAAATTGGAGGCTATTGCTTCTTGGCCAATCCCTTCTTCTCTCAAAGAGTTGCATGGATTCCTTGGCCTCACTGGGTACTATCACCAATTTATTCGACTCTATGGATCCATTAGTCGACCATTAACTGATCTCTTGAAGAAGAATGAACGATTTAATTGGAATTTCGAGGCCACTGCAGCTTTCATTTCTCTAAAAGAAGCAATGATGTCTCCCCTGGTATTAGGTTTACCTAATTTCAGTGATACATTTGTCATTCAAACCGATGCTTCTAGTTCTGGTTTAGGTGCTGTCTTGTCTCAAAATGGCCATTCCTTGGCTTATGCTAGTAAATCTCTTGCCCCATTGAAGAAATTCTTGCCTACATGTGAGAGGGAAGTTCTTGCAATTCTATTTGTTGTCAAACAATGGCAATGTTATTTAGGGGGTCAAAAATTTATTATCAAAACTGACTATCTACCTTTGAAACATTTATTAGAATAGCGAGATTTAAGTCAGCATCAGTTTAAATGGTTACATAAATTGTGGGGACTTGATTATGAAGTTGTGTATCGGAAAGGCAGCAATAAAATTGAGGCAGATGCTCTATCTCGGCGTCTAGGGGAGACTTGTTTTGCATTATCGGTCCCTATTTCTCTTCTCTATGACCGAGTTCGTGACTCTTGGTTGACTAATGAGCCTTCAAAAACCTTAATTAAGGACTTCTTTAGCCTCTCCCTATTCCTGAACATGTTTGGTCTGAACCGTCTATGGATTTTATTAGTGGCCTCCCACCATCTTACTCTAAAACTACTATTCTCGTAGTAGTTGATCTATTGTCTACGGCTACTCATTTTATAGCTCTCAGACACCCCTTTACGGCTGTGGATGTAGCTCATGTGTTTATGGATAATGTGGTTAAATTGCATGGTTTCCTAAGTCGATTGTTATAGATAGGGATCCGATTTTTTGTGGAAAATTTTGGAAGGAACTATTTCGGTTATATGGGGTTAAACTTCATTACTCGTCCACCTATCATCCTCAAACAAACGGTCAAACCGAAGTTCTCAATCGTTGTTTGGAGTGCTACCTTCATTGCATGACCCGTGATTTTCCTAAGCAATGGATTAAGCAGTTATCTTTGGCTGAATTATGGTACAATACCACTTATCATTCAGCCATTGGTATGACTCCTTTTGAGGCGGTGTATGGTGTTCCTCCTCCAGTTCATCTTCCTTACATAGCTAGAGATTCTTGCAATGACTTTGGTCGATAAGACTTGTTTATCTTGGGAACTAGTTCTGCAATTTTTAAAGCAGCATTTGTTGAAAGCTTAACACTGAATGATACAACAAGCCAATAAACATCGTTCTAACCACCACTTTGCTGTTGGATATATGATTTACCCTAAGTTGCATCCTTTTAAGAGAAATTTGTTGAATAATTCTCCCCTCCACAAGCTCGTTGCTAGCTATTTTGGGCCTTTTAAATTTTAAAGAAAGTGGGTGTTGTTCCTTATGAGCTCGAATTGCCTCGAAACACAAGTTCATCCAGTCTTCCAAGTCTCCCTCTTAAAGCAACATGTGGGACCTTCAGCTACCCTTACTCAGTCCTTACCACCAGTAGATGCACAAGGCCACTTTGCATTGGAACCTGAAGCTATCTTGGGTCACGCAAAATTGTCAAACATCACAAACCTCCCTATTACTCAAGTTTTGACTAAGTGGAAATTAGCTCAACCTGAACATCTCCCAGCCATTCAACACCAATTCCCTAATTTTACCACTACTGCGCTTCCTACAAATGAAATCCTTGTGGGCAAGGATTCTCTCTCTCTCTTTTTTTTTTTTTGGGGGGGGGGGGATATTGATATATATGTTATTATCTAGCAGGACTTTATAGTAAATAACTATGATAAAATTGCATGTTCACCCTAAGAGTTGGTTAGAAGAGAGAGAATAGCACCAATGACGTGGCTAGGCAGAGTATATACATGATGTACTATCCAATTGCCATTTCCTGTGAATGAATTATCCCTGATTTTTCTTCTCTGTGATACCACTATTGGAGTTATTTATGATAAGAAAGCAATAAAGTCATTGAACTAGATGTCTTGGTTAACAATCTATCTGAAGATCTGGTTGTTGATAGAGGACAATGGCGTCGTGTTATTCATGTAGCCCACCCTATCTAGGGGTATAAGGCTTGTTGTAGCTGCTAAAGATTGCTCCTTTCTTTAGCCTGATAGTGATGGCATTCAAGATTCTTGATTATTTTATGATGAATACAGAATTCTTGTTACTATCTACTGCTTTTTATGTTGCACAAAATAAGATATCAATATATGTGTCACTATCTGCTGCTTTTTTACGTTGCACAAAATAAGATATCAATAAATGTGAGAACTTACGACAGGTTCATGCAGCTTAGAATCAGCCAAGTAAGAGTCTTCCAGTAGTTTCTCATTAGCCTGTTGCTCAGGCACAGAAGTATAATCCTGCTCACATTCCACCTCAACTTCAAGTCCCTTCTTTCCACGCACTTGTGCAGGTTTTGACTTGATAAAAACAAAAAAGAGCATATAAGTAGCATAATCATATAAGATACATCACAAGTCTATCTCTTTTTGCCAGCACCAAAAGAAAGGAAAAGCATGCAGTAGCCAGGAGAATCCCTGAAGAAACATTATAAAGACTCCTGCAATGCAACAGCAAGATCTGCAAGATCTGACTGCCGAAATTATTCATTTGAAAAACTCTCTCTCATGAGAGACATTTGCTACAAAGACAAACATTTCATTGCAAGAATCACATCACCGGAATCAGTTTATAAATATTTGAACACCGACAAAGTGACAATATTTCTGGGAATCATGAACACTTCTTCCAAAATTACCGTTTATTACCTTTTCATTTTCATCCACAAAATCACTTTTTTGTACTATTTTCCTTTCCATTATATGCACCAAATGATTTACTACATGATTAACCAAGATGTCAGAAGATCAAACAGAAAATTATAAGATCCTACCATATACATATTATGTTATTTTATTTTTAGTGAATAAATATCCTTATGATTTAATTAGTTTCAACAGCAGTTTATTTTATTAGTTTTTCCATTAATTACTGCCATTATTTATTTGGGTTATTTCTCTAATTATGTTATTTTATTTTTAGTAAATAAGTATCCCTATTTTAATGGGAATCATAGGTGGCTAGGAGATTGTATATACGGAAATCCGTACATTCCTTTTCAATAAAAAAAAGTGACCTGCAGTAGAGAAAAGGAAAGAGAAGTAGTGATAGGATTCCATGTGGAAATCTATGAATGGATAGAAGTTACTACATGTGTTAAAATATTTTCAGTTTATTATAGTAGTAGTTATTATCAGTTACATGGGAGTTTTTTTTTTTTTTTGGCCAAAAGATCAATTTTATTAATATCAAAACAAGTATCACAATCACTAATAGCCGAAGCCAAAGAAAAACCTCAATAAAATCCTAAACATACAACCTAAACTCACTTCTTACCAGAAAAAAGAATTAAACCCTATAAGAAACAGCTATTTTACATGGGAGGTTGACTTCAGCTATTTTATATCTTATCCTATTATAGCCTATTTATATGTATCATGTATTAGTCTTGAGATATGAATGAAAAAATTTAGTTTCTCCTTTCCTCTAGAATTTCAAATAGTGATTCTAAATTTCTTTCCTTCTCTCTTCCTCTCTTTCAATCTTCTCTCTCTGTTCTTTCCTCTCTTCTCTTGTCTTAAATTCCAGAATCTATCATGTAGCAAAATAGAAAGGGGGGGGCAAAATATAGAAAAAAGAGGAAAGAGATGTAAACAGGTATAGAAGGAAAAGAGGGAGATGACCAACAAACCGTGTGAACTTCACTAAGAATCAATCAAACATTACATAACCCTAATTACTAAGGATTTTATATAGAGCCCAATAGATAACACATAATAACAGATTAATTCAAATTCTATAAGAAAAAACGGCTCTTAGCAATTCAAAAGGCCAAAATTTATTATAAATATCCCAAAATAATCCTTGATGGTGATGAACCATAACCCCGTTGAAAGGCTTTATAATTAGATAAATCAATTAAAAAATAAAAAGATAATTACTAAAAGGATAATGAACCCTTAAAAAAAGTTTAATTATTCACCATTACAAAAGAACATTAAATGTAAAATAAGGCCAACTAAATTTACAAAAAAAATAATGTATCACGCAATGTTTTACTACCATTCTACATTACAACCATTTTGGACCTCATATTCCCCTAGATATAAAATCTATCAAAAAGATCGCATGTTCCCTTAGGTTCTATTGGATAGATTTGCAGGGGATTGAATAAATGAATCGTTATTTTTCATAGTTCAAATGTTGCTTAAAAGATAAATCAGGGAAGGGAAAGATCAACAAAAAATTGTAAATTTAAAAATCACAATGTAGCAAGTACATGACTAATTGTATAGAACAGAAATAACAAAATCCATGAAGTGAAAATTCGTAAGCTGTAGAGACCAAGCTCCTATCCCACCATGTCCACATCCTTACCCTATATCAAATAGATCATTATCATGCACAACACCAAAGAACTCTATGAGGACAACCAATTTGGTGCTACCCCACTGCATTATGGATGTCTTAGGTTGTAATAAACCATCTTATATGGGAAAGATGAAGGATTGAGCGGGAAAATAGCATGACTGATCAGTGAAACTCCAAGTTGCAAAGCAAATATCCAATCCATATGCATACCTTGCCTACTTATGGGTGCATCACTGACCTAGAGACAAGACGGCCCTGACGCTCCACACCCATCATGGGGCTGATGAGTTGGGGATGGCATAAGTGCATGACCATCGTATTAAGCAGGATGTATAGTGGCTAGAGAACAGGGAGTGGTGACCCCTACAAAGCCTGTAGCCACTCTACTGATATATTATAGTGACTCCATACAGCATCTATCTAGAATAGTGAGTAGCTGAACTCAATAGGACACTCGTCCATTTCGATAACATATTCCTACTAGGCTCAATATATTGCTTCCCAGTTTCATTTTCTCACATTAGATATCTAGGACACTAGGGAGAATATTTTTCTCTCTCATTTCCTCAGTTTAACAAAATAATTACACTAAACTATGACTTTTTAATGTCAAAATGTATGAATTACAACTAGTGAACTGCCACCAGTTTCATCTTCTGCTAAAAGCCAGAGTTTATTAGTGGTAAGAAAATCTGCATAGTATAAGGAACAAACTAAAGCAAGGACCTATACCATGCATCTAAGCATTAGACGAACCCGGAGGCCACTCCGCCAATTCCTCTCATCATTCAGCTCAGCAACCTGCCAATCGTTATCAATCTTATTACTACATGGTTATATTTGGCATCTTAAGTAAAATATGCCAAAACAATAGCCAGTCAACTAAAGTGTGAGTACTTACTGCTCTCTCAGCTAGCTCAACAGATTCATATTCGACAAATGCATGCAACTGGCACAGAATAGCTATATTAGATTCATTCAATTATCCTCTCTTCAGAAATAGCTATATTAGAATCCCATCGTTTGAATGTCTAATTATGCCGCTGATAAGTATATGTGCATTTCTGACATTATATAAATTTCTATTAATTCTAGGTGTCAGGTGGTATGTATTTCATTAAAGAACTGATAGAAAACACAATAAATCATTGGGAGACTAACATCGAGACCAGGAAAAAGGAGACATATTTAAATTGATATGGCCAAAACAGCAAAACAGCCCTAACTTCTAACAGATGCGAAGCCAAGCTCATAGGACCAAGACAGAAAACATCAATTAACATCTCCATGGGTTAATTCTGAATCATGAGCAGGATGATCCATATCTTAGTGTGCAGCCCCTTACATAAACACTCAATGGCACGAGATATATGAAATAGCATGAAATCATTATGTGGAACTCAGACAAAATAATCAAGAAAACGATTGACAATCACAGAGTTCTATTCAATTATTCACACCCACAGAGTTATATTTAACTGTTGAAACTATAAACAAATCTTGAAGTTCATGTTTTAAAGCCTACACATCAAAAGGCAATAAAAAACAAATTGTACCTATGCATGCCTCGCAAGTGAACTAAATTCGTGTATTCATGTTATGTGTACCTTGTTAGATAGAGGCATGCCATCAACTTTTGCCAATCTTGATGCAGAAGAAGCTCCACCATTTGAGGATTGAGGTGGGCAAGTTCGAATAGTATTCACGCTGCCAATTAACACAAATGATAACTAGAATTCAAGGTTTTGAATCCTTTCACTACAAATGTTCAATTGAAAAAGCGGGGTCCACTTCAAAGCAAACATGAATAGAAGCTACACCAGTACCTCCCCACAGCAGAGAAAACCTTGACAAGATTCTGGTGGCAATGATCCTCAGGTAAGTTCTCAGCTACAACAATGCGGGACTACAGAAAAGAAGGAAGTTATTTGATGAAGAACGAAGGAGAAAAGGTAGAACTAAAAGCTACCATCATTAACAACAATAATACATCACAAGTGAAACATGATAAACAGGTCAAAGGAAATAAGAGGAGAAGAAAATCACTTGTAACTCTTCTATGTCAGACTCAGTCAAGGGATGCAGGCGTCTGACTTTTTTTCCATCTTCACTAACTACCTAGAGAATTCAAATACAATCTGCGTTAAAAACGATATCCATAGACTTATGAAATTCACAAAGTAAGAAATTCAAGAAACTTACAAGTTTTGATGAGTTCCTCAAAACAGTTGCAAGCTGGGAGTGACTACTTATAAGAGCCTTAATTTTCTTAAATGATGCAACGACAGATATAGGCACTACATGATTTAGGAAAAGCATTAGAGAGCATACAAAATAGCAGACCTCAAAAAACTAAATCTAACTCAAAAACAAGAATCAATATATCAAATTGTAGAACTTGATGAAGTTCAGAGTCCAGATCAAAATGTTATCATACCATTCCCTCCCCTGAAACGTGGACAGAAGGAAGGTTGTGGAGGAAGTAACATGAATTAGTCAGCCCCTAGGTTAATTAATTACATGAGGAGAAAACCAATAAAAAAATATATAAAAAATCTTACCATAACCTTCAGGATCTTTGTTGATGAACCGCATCAAATGATCAGTTGTAGCTAAATTTAAATCACTGAAGTAATATTCTACCTACAAATGAAATAATATATGAACATCTGAGCAAAAATGTAGTGGAGCTATGATGGCTTAATTTCAAGAAAAGCACCTTAAAAAAATATATTTTCATAAACATATAAATTATGCATACTTGTTGTTGGAAATCAGATCATTACCCATGATCCTAGCTCTATTTCATCCCATGATCCTAGCTTTATCATATCCCTTGATTCTAGTTGTATTAGTTTAGGAAAGATTTCTGACTGATTGTAATCAATCCTTTATGTTGTAACCCCTTTAATCTTGCCTTTTGATAACTCTCCTAGAGTTTATATAAATGTAATCCTTTCCTATGAATAAAACACAAAATATTGAGAGTGTTTATGCCTCTCACAATATGGTATCAGAGCCTGTAGGCCTCTGGTCAAAGGTAGAGAGAGGGGTTAGATGCTTGGTCGACCACAGTGACCAAACTCACTGTGTCAAAAGGTCACAACATTGAAATCGAAGGTCCCAGTGTTGCACCACCACCATCCACCTTCCGCTGCCACTCATCAGTCAGTCGCCCCCTCTGTCTGGCCAGAAGTCGCGATTACTGAGAGAGAGACAGAGAGAGAGGAAAACGTCACCTATTGCGACCTCCAAATCTACCTGAAGGAGAGTGCGTTGGACCACACCGCCACCACAGACGACATCACCACCTACTGATCGACGGATCCCGGAGGAGCGACGACGAGGTGACCGACGTGTGACCACCACGCGCGCCCACAGACGACACCACGCGCCACCGTGAACAGTGATCTTCGGCGACGCTGATTTTTCCAGTAAGATGGATCCCTCACAATTTCCTCCCCTATTCAGATCAATTCCTGAAAAACCAACTGGAATAATACCCACCGCTTTTATGTCCGATACAAGTCCTCAAACTCAAAGTTCTTCATCTTCTTCCTCCACTACCAGACTACCAGTACTACAGTACCCTCAAGAACCACAGAGATGACACCAGATTTCTCATAAAATCACACTATGGTTATTAACCATAAGTTTAATGGTCACAACTATCTCCAGTGGTCACAAAACGTGTTGAGATATATTTGTGGAAAGAGAAAAGGGAAATATATAAATGGGGCAGCCCCTCAACCAACCCCTGATGACCCTAATTTTGACACATGGTTTGCTGAAAACAACCAGGTCATGAATTGGTTGTGCAACTCAATGACCGTGGAGATTAGCGAGGGATATCTGCTTGCCCACACGGCAAAGGAAATCTGGGATGCTGCTTGGAGGACCTACTCCTTACTTGAAAACACCGTTGCCTTAATTCACCTAAAGCGACAACTTCGAGAATTGAGACAAGGTAAATGTCAGTGACTAAATATTATAATGTTTTGCTGAAGTTGTGGCAACAACAAGATTTATTTGAGGTTCATCCCTAGAAAAACCTCGACGATGCACAATTGTACAAAAGGATCATGAAAGAAAAAAGGATACACGACTTCCTCCTAGGCTTAAACGATGCTTTTGAAGAGATAAGGGGCAGAATCATGGGGTTGAAGCCACTCCCACAACTCTTTGATGCTGTTAACTTTGTGCAATTCAAGTGAAAGGAAACTCTTGAATTGAAGTGGCCCAAGTCAAATCGAAGGCTTAACACTCGTAGTCTAGGGACCACATGGGGAACGCAAGACCACCAGATGGTGCAACTATTGTCAGAAGAAGGGCCATAATAGAGAAGAATGCTAGAAACTCCAGGGAAAACCTTCCAGTGGAATCTCAAACTTCCAAAGTCACATTAACCCAGCTAAATGAACGGTTGAGAATGATGATCGTCTGAGCAAGGAAGAATTACAGATGCTTTACAAGATACTTAAGAAGCAAAATAAGTCAAACTCTATTATTCCCAGTGTGAATTTGGTACAATCCAGATTTAAAAACGAGGAGGATGATTGGGACTTCTAAAGAATGGGACGCGAAATTCTTTTGGAAGTGTTCTGCTACGCGATATGGGACCTCTGAGACTCAAAAATAAGTACAAGCCCAAACAAAATATGTGACCTCTAAGACTCAAAAAGGAGTACAAGCCCAAAACAAAAATATGGGGCCGCTAAGACTCAAAAAGTACAAGTCTAAAGATTTTGAAGATTGAAGCAGGCAGAACATAGTTTGAAGGATTTCGATGCAAGCTAGGAATGATCGACATATACTCTCCAGCTTGGGGGAGTGTTAGAAATCAGATTATTACCCATGATACTAGCCATGATCCTAGCTTTATCATATCCCTTGATTCTAGTTGTATTAGTTTAGGAAAGATTTCTGACTGATTGTAATCAGTCCTTTATGTTGTAATCCCTTTAATATTGTCTTTGATAACTCTCCTAGAGTATATACAAGTGTAATACTTTCCTATGAATAAAACACAAAAAAATTGAGAGTGTTTATGCCTCTCACAATACTTATTAATCATTCTCAACATCCTTTTCTGAAATAATACATATGCAGAAAAACCAATGTCCTAACACCTATGACACGTGTAGAAAGCATAGAACTCGCGTGGAAAGCATAGGTTCAGGAGCAATCCCAATGTCGATTGATTCAAGGATAAGTATCCAATATCGATGCGAAAAGCTGAAAGGTAAACACGGAAGTCACCTGATTCAAAATCTTCTGAGTAGCTTCTTCAGACAGTTTATTCTTGAAAGGAGTATGATCCGGCTCAACTTGGGACTTCTGAACTGACTGCAAGCCAGGGTCTTGGTCCCCCGATCCCCCTCCACCAGTGCTAACATAGTACTGATGCTGATGAGGATGATAATGAACCGGATGCTGATGGGAAAGATGGTGGTGGTGACTCTGTACAGGGACGACGTGACTGCCCACTGGCATATGAGGTCGAATGGGTATGTGGAAGGGCGAAGTTGGAGTCGGTGGGTAAACATGTACCATACCTGGGGGCGGGGGAGGAGGAGGTGGTGGAACAACGAGCCTAGATTGTTGTCGATCGGTCCGTGAAGTAGGTCGAGTAGGCACAAATTCAGGTGCCTGCGCGTTGAGTCGGCTGGAAGAAACGCTTCTAGAAAAAGGCGGATCTGGCTGGGATTGAACAGTACAAGACGACGATGCATCTGGGGTTTCCGAGACTGACTCTTGAGCCATTACAACGAGATGTTGGAACTATATTAAGCGATCAAAGATACTTCTGTGCGGGTTAGGGATCGGAGCTCTGACTTCTGACTTAAGAAGCGTCGGGGGAATATCAGTGCGACCGAGTGGGATTCAGCAACAGCTCCGATGGAGAAAAATTCTCAAATTTTCGATGGAATCCTTTCTCGTAAATATTATGGCCCCGTTTGGTAGAGTGTGCCACTCACATGCACATCGAGAGGGCTTGTAATGTATGGGATACCATCTGATGGACTTATTATCTCATCATGGATATAAGATGGAAAGTTTAATTATTGGGTGTTTGGGTTGACTTCTTTTTTAATGAGCTTCAAAATTTGATGGAGATATTTTTCTGAAGCTACACCATGGAGCTTCTAATCCAATCAGCTTCTTCTCCATCAATTTTTATTGTGGACCCCATCAATAAAAAGCGAAAAATACATTTCTCTCCTCCCTCAATGAATGCTTTTCTCTTGACTTTTGCTTTTGCTTGTACCCTTTTAGTCTAAAATCATTTAATTTACGCTCTAATTCTTTCAGTGACCATGTTATACTCATCTAGAAGTTTTGTTGAATGACGGTTAATAAAATAATGAAAAGAATAATGGAGAACAAGTTTGTTGGTTTCATAATGTGATTCATTCAGGTAAAACCAGGTGATTCATTAATTTAATTTTTATAACTAAAGCTACATAAGTCTAACACGTACGTTGTTCAACTAAATGGACCCATTTACATAAGTTTGAACTCTGTTTAAAATATCTGATTTAAGGGACCAATCGTTTAATTTTTGTAACTAAAGCTACATAAGTCTAACACGTACGTTGTTCAATAATTGTGTTGTAAATTTTTTAATGGTAATGTTACTATTCTATTTGGAAATTTTTTATTTATTTTTAATTTTTATCTCAAATTATCACATTTTGTACAACATATTATATATATATTTATATATGTGGTATGTATGAATTTGATTCATGTTCTTTTCTATTATTTTTGTAACACCCCCAATTTCTAACAATTATGCTAACATAAATCTTCAAGGATTTTGATAAATAAATACTGAATTCCAAAATAAACAATGTTGGGAAGTGTTACCGCCGCACTTGTACTGGGACAAGTGCAAGGCTACTTATTACAATACGTAAATCCAACTCAAACCAAAACGTATTTTATTCATAACAAAAAATAAAATAAAATAAACTGAAGGTGCTTCCTCACTTCCCACTTCTAGCCCCAACCTCGAGGACCTGCTTCACTGAAAATCTGCTCCCCCGAAGGATCGTCGCAGCCCATAACACAAACATCAGCAAAAGCTGGTAATCCTAATAAAATATAATTTACCTAACTCAAATATTTTAACAAAATCAAGTATCAACAATAATACAGTAATTGCATCAATTATCATTCATTATCTTTTTTTTAGTGTATTTAGACCCGGGAAACCTGCCGGTCTGTTTAGTGGGAAGAGAACCATGGTAGACCCGGAAACCGGCCAGTCATCCACCAGCGACCCGAGTACCGTGCCAATCGAGCCGACACTGTGACCGGAGCACCCGTGCCGAACTGCGATCACTCCACTGTGACCGGAGCACCCGATAGCACAAGCCAATCACAAATCATCAAATTGGCCATCAAAATATTTCGTCCTAATGTGCACACCTCTTCCCAAAGTTGCTACTAGTGTCCCGGAAAACCCTGCCAGACACCACTTTAGGAAGAATGGATATAATCGGTTCACATCAAATACATATCGGGGGCATAAAGCCTAATTGTGTTCATCACTTTGGGAGGTACCAACCCAAAGCTATCCTCCCACGATTTAAATTATTTTAATCATACACAAATTGTATTTCTCAATAACTAAATAAATAAATAAATAATAAATATATAGTATTTATAGGTCTAATATATATATATATAAAGCACGAAGGCGCATCCGGCCAAAACAAGAAATTAAAAACAAAATAAGAACATACAGGTTAATTGAATGAAAGGTTTAATAGCTAAGCACGAAAGCCGAGACGCACAAAAATTAATAGTACTATATAGGTATTGAATTCAATATAACTGTGATGTGAATCCGCAAGCCATGAGTTCGAAAGGCACAAAAGGTGGTTTAACAAAAGAATCCACAAGCATCAGGAAATTGAATGGTAGATTGTATATATAATAAATTCAGTCACAAAAATCGAGAAGGAGGAATCAATATACATTAAATCCCCTAAATCGAAAACTGGACGCACAGCACTTATAAGTTATAATCAATATTACATGTGAACTTTGAAGGCAAGGAACTTCACGCGCAGATCGAGAAGGAAAAAAAAAGAATAATTGTAACCTATTCAATGTTAATTCCTACCGGGGTTAGGATTACAGATTAGGGTTACATATAACATATATATTTCATGGAATTAGCCTAAACTATATGGGAATTAGGATTACATGAACCTAAGACTTATGGGGATTTGGATTACAGATAATATTTATTTCATATAGAATAACCTTATGATATATTTAGGATCCTGATTACTCGATCAGGATTCATATAAAACCTAAAACCTAAATGTAGATACAACAAACCCCAATCTGAATTCAAATAAAGAGAAGCACAAGATTTGAAGAAGGCAATTTGCGATTTCTATTGATCTAGGACTCATGGGATTAGGGTTTCATATAGTATGATTTAACCTAACCTATATGAGAATTAGGATTACCTGGTCTCCGTCTGTAACACCCCCAATTTCTCACAATTATAATAACATAAAACTTCAATGATTCTGATAAATAGTTACTGAAATTCAGAGTAAACAACTTTGGGAAGTGTTACCGCCGCACTTGTACCGGGACAAGTGCAAGGCGACTTATTACATTCACATAAATCCGAAACTAAAATAAATAGGTTTATTAAAGGAAAAGAAGATAAAACTAGCTAGAAATAATCCTAGAAATATCTAGGCCGTCATCCTCACTTCTCATTGCTAGCCCCAACCTCGAGAACCTGCTTCACTGAAAATCTGCTCCCCCGAAGGATCGTCGGAGCCCATAACATACAAAAGTCAGCAAACGCTGGTAATCCTAATAAAATACAATTCACCTGACACAAATATATTAATAAAATCCAGTATCAACAATAATACAGTAATTGCATCAATTATCACTCGTTATCTTTTTAAATTAATTTATGTATTTAAACCCTCAATCTGTTTGGTGGGAAGAGAACCATGGTAGACCCGGAAACCTGCCATCTACTCCGTGACCCGAACACCCAGAATCGCCGCCACTCCTCAGTGACTGGAACACCCAGAAACCGGCCAGTCACTAATCATTAAATCCAGTCTACCTGTGACCTGGAACACCCAGTAACCGGCCAGTCACTCCCTGTGACCTGGAGCACCCGGAAACCGGCCAGTCACTAATCATCAAATCCAGTATACCCCGTGACCCGAACACACAGAATCGGCCGATCGCTCCACGTGACCGAGCACCGGAAATCGGCCACTCACTAATCATCAAATCCAAGATAC